>OU026153.1:146605548-147082092 GCA_907269105.1 Volucella inanis | reverse complement strand
CAACTCTGACATGAAGGCATACCACTGATAACGAACTAACAACTAGTACGTACTAAGATCCACTGGTTGAGAATGCATTGGCTCCAGTTTGGAAAAATATCGAAAACTAATATGAGTATAAAACTACTACACCACCCGCCTGGTGAAAAGCCAGTAAAAGTGTAATTGCATCCTCTTGGTGCTCGTGCAGAATTAAAAAACAAAAAAAAAAAAAATAAAAAACTTACTAACTTACAACCTCATCTGACGACCGAATAGGGGCGGTATAAACTTCAAAGCGCCCGGAGAAAATGACGTGGCCAACAAAGGCCCACAACGATGCTGATGCGGTAAACAGTATCATGTGTGAGCGACATCACACATGTACGTGTATGTACGCTTGGGTCAGATCACTCTGGATACTAGAGTGCATGCATCGACCGTATTTCATACGCTAAGTGCGATCCCAGCATATGCACATTGCCATAGGCATTAACACCGAGCCCAGTAAGATTTTAATTACTGGAATATCGATTCGGACTTGAAGCTTCGAGGGCTGATGTTTGTAGTATTCTGTTATCTAAATAAGCGGGAGTGAAATTGTGTTGAAACGGCTCTCAGGCTAAAGCTACAAGCGCCTCCGTCCCGTTAAAATCTTGGCAGGCTCAAAAAACGCTCAATGTTTCATCACCATTAAGTTGGTGGTGTAGGTACAGATGTAACATTTCTATTTAATACTGATTTTTTTTCTGGCACAAGACCCCAATAAGGGCTTGTGTCAACCCTAGTATGGCCTCACTGCTTGCATAGACAACCATGGGATCATTAGGTAACTATTACCTAATTTTAGGGATAAGGGATATTGCCCTTATCAGCGAACCGTACAAATCCTTGGATGATTGTAGCTGGCTAGATGACAACTCCAAAAAGCAGCGATATGGACCTGTGGACACCCTGCTCTGAAAAAATTGGAGGTCCGGCGAATTACTTCGTAACATATCATATCATAGGTATCGCCTTCATGAGCAACTCACTTCTGCGTGAAACAAAATGGCGGATAAGCGAAGAATACACGCACAGCGACCACCAGGCGATAATATTCAACGTTGATAACGAAAATCCCAGGCAGCACCCCAAACTAATAGGACCTGTATGGAAAGAAGCATCCTTTAACAAAGGCGCGTTCAAAGAAATGATGGACATTCCCTTTCAGGTAGTTACGGACCCAGAAGGACAGGGACCAGAATGGGTGAACCTTGCTACTGGTGGAATGACGAAATCAGAGCACTTAAAGGAAACTGCCTTCGGGCCCAGTGCAGATTGTAACATTCAAGGGATAGGCCGGAGTTACATGAACGTTAATCAAGGCGAGACGCGATCTCGGAAAGGCCATCAAGGAGAGCAAAGCATGATGCTTCAAACAACTATGTAACGAGGCAGATCTTGATCCCTGGGAAATGGCGTATAGGATAGTGATAAAGAAGCTGAAGAGTAGTAAGCCCCCACAAATATCCTGTCCTTCAATGCTGAAGACAATAGTTGAGCAATTATTCCCCTATAGACCAATTACCCAACGCATCCCAATGCGGATAACAAACCCAAGACATATACCGGAAATTACAATGGACGTGCTATATAAAGCATTCAGGAAAAAATGTGACAATAAAGTGGCTGAACCCGACGGCGTTCTAAATGTGGCTGTCAAAGCAGCCGTCCATAAGAGTCCGGACCTTTCTATAGCAAAGATGCAAAGGTGCCTGAAGGAGAGGATCTTCCCAAACTCTGGAATCTGGTGTTGTTACCTAAGGGAAATAAACCACCCGGAGAACCTTCGTCGTATTGACCAATATGCCTGCTAGATACACTGGGAAAAAATCTAGAACGCACATATACAGCAGACTACTAGCAGCAGCAGAGAATAGAAGAGCCTTGTCGGAAGCCCAGTGTGGCTTCAGAAAATCGTGTTCTACAGTCGATGCCATAAAGACGGTAGTAGATACAGCAGTCGAAACAATACAAGAGAGGAGATAGAGAGGAGGCACAAAGAAATACTGCGCAGTATTAACGCAAGACGTTAATGTATGCACCCGAGTATCTATTAAAAATAGTCACGGACTACTTTATCGACAGGAAGTTTACATGCGGAAGGGACGGTGGCGTTATGGATGCGGGAGTTCCGCAGAAGTCAGTCCTAGGACCACTTCTGTGGAATATCATGTACAACGGTGTCTTGCGCCTAACGCCTCCGCAAGGACTTAAGGTGATCGGTTTCGCTGACGACATCGCTGTGGTGACTGTGGCCAAGCATACGTACGAGAGTACACCAAGGATAGAGCAGTCGCCAGGATCAAAAATTGGCTTGATTCGGCCGGCCTTGAACTAGCTGATCACAAAGCTGAAGCTGTCTTAATAATTAGTATGTAAATTTTTGGGTGGGGAACTATACAATCCGGTCTAAGAGGCATTAAAATACTTGGGAGTCAAATTTAAAGTACATGTCAAGTATTCTTGTAAAAAGGTGTCACAGATACAGGCAGCGCTTTCTGGGACGCTGACAAACATCGGCGGGTCTGAATACGCAAGGAGAATTCTGCTTCTCAGAGTGGTAAGTTCCATCTATTTGTACGCTGCCACAGTTTGGGCCTCTGCACTCTCAACAATCGGAATAAGGAGGAAACTTTTGTCGGCTTACACTATTTGTGCAATTAGAGCAATTTGCTTTTTCCGAAGAATTTCGGACAAGCCATAGGAGAGAAACTGATAAGAATGTAAGAAATATAAAGTAGCAGCACTAACTAGTGATTGTAAAGTGGCCACACTAGGAAAAGAGTCTGCTGGTAGGTAGGAGATTAGTCGTAAGTCAAACACAGACATCTATAAGCAACCAAATAACGAGCGTAAATTATTTTTTTTTAAAGGATTTTGTTTGTTTTATTCACTATAAGACTAACGGCTAAATGTGCTATATTTAATTGAGTTGGTCTCTATTGACATTTTGGCCAACGAAATGCAAAGCGATTACATAACACTTACCGCGAACAGACAAGATACCAGACTTATCAGAAGGGTAAAGGAGAAGAAAAGGGCAACATCTGCAGCACTCTGGCAAGCTAAGTTTGGCAACGCCACCAAAGATAGATGGACCCACAAGCTGATTCCCATTATTGAATCTTGGACAAAAAGAAACACACGGTGACTGTAATTTTCATTTAAGGCAGTTCCTATCTGGGCACGGTGACTTTCGAAAATACCTCCACAGATTTGGGCACGATAGCTTGCCCTTTTGATCAGAATGCTCAGAAGAGGAAGAAGAAGCGGACCACGTTATATTCCAGTGCAGACGCTTCACAAATAACATAGCAAGTCTACTAAGCCCGTAGCTCCTAAAAGACCTCATGATGAGGTCAGGGACGATTGGTTGCAGATCTGTTCCGTCATAATTACCCTGCAGATTAAATTGCGTAGATTGGAAACATTAAGAAGGACCGAGAAGGGAAATAGAGACAATAGAGCATAGAGCGCTAATCAGTTCCTCGAAGTAATACTCGACGGCAGTTCCTCCGGGACTAGCTGGACATCTGTTCTGTCACAACGGCCCTGTAGATTGAACTGCGTAGACTGGAAGCATTAAGAAGGGCCGAGGAGGCAAAATAGAGACAATAGAGCATAGAATTCCAAAAAGGCAAATATTATTCAGCTTTTTTTTTGCAAAAGAACAGATTTATGCCTTCGTGTATTTTACTTTTATCTTAGCCACTCCCGTTGTGGTGTGTAGAAGTATGTATATGTGCCCAGGTGTGCACTGTCAACTTAGTGTAGGAAAATCGTAAGTACGAGTGTTTTGCTGGGCAATGAGAACTTTTTATGGACTCTTAAGGGGAATTGGAATAAACTCCTGAGTCGTTAACAAATATTTACAGAAGAACAATAAAACCTGATATAAAGTTCCCTTGTAAATTTTTAAAGTAATTGAGTCTTGGTCAAGTTTGAGGAGGGATATAATATAAATTTTTTCAGCTATATTCAAAAAACTTTTGCCAGATCAAAGCTTGGTTTTTGGGTATCATCCTCAGAGTTGTTAAAATAAAAACCAAAAGAGCAAAACCAAGTACTATATTTGCGAAATCCCATTTTGTTTGAAGCATCAAATAAAAGTATGCCAAAGTGCTCAAATAATAATAACAATATAATTTTGAATCAAAATATGATCTCAATGTGTACGTTATACTGATAAAAAAGTATTTAAAAAAGATATTGTTATATTAAAAAAAAAAAAAATAAATTTACTTAACAACTTGGTGTGTCTCAGCACCCTTGTACCATATTGTAGGGAAATCTGCTACGCAATTCGGTGTAGGTTTTCCGGGCTAATAAGACAAATAAAAATTCCCCTGTCCACTTTGAGTCTTTCAAGTTCAATTTTCACTTTTTTAATTTTCTTTATTTATTTTTTGTTTTTATAACTTGCGCGCGCTCAAGGGATTTGAGTACCCTTAAAATACTTTCAAAAACTTTTGAAACTTTTTATCACTCGTTGGGCAGTAATTCCGAACTCCGATGAAACGAAGAAGCGACATGAAGTGATTCCGAACTTCTTAGTCTCTTTTGCACCCACTAAATGGCACTCAATATGCGATAACACGATAATATACTAGTGTTATCCAACAAGGATGAAGTATTCGTTGCTTCACGATAATGTAGCACTATTTCCACGTATTACTCCTACATAGCCAATAAAGTTATTATACTTCAAACTCTCTTTAACACCCATCTCGTTGCGAATGCTAAAAATTCGATAAAACGAAAAAGCGGCAGGTAACGGGAAGGGTTAGTAAACTCGGTAAGGTAGCTAGGGCAGAATGAGATAAGGGAGAGCAATAAAAAAATAAAAGACTAAGAGTAGGTAACGAAAGAGGTAACGCACATGGAAGGTTTCTAACTCGGACGGTTTAAACCATGAACGGAAAAGAGAGCTTCGTGGGTGAAGACACAATGCACGAGTTACATTCATAACAAAAACATCGGAATCGTCATCATCATTGTTACCATCTTCAAGGGCGAGGGCGGTTTCAGAAGTATCCGACAAAAACAAAGAAAATACAAAAATTTGGAAAAGAATCTATTTATTTTTCAACATAATCGCCTTTCAACTCTTTACACTTTTCCCAGCGATGTTCAAAAATTCGATACCCTTTTTATAATAAGAACTGTCTTGCTCCTCGAAATAGCCATTAACTGCCGACATCACTTCTTCATCGTTGGAAAATCTTAGACCACTGAACCATTTTTTCAAGTGAGGGAACAGAAAATAATCCAAGGAGGCTAAATCTGGCAAATAGGGTGCATGAGGTAGTAATTCAAACTTTAATTCATAAATTTTGGCCATTGCAATAACGGATTTGTGAGCTGGTGTATTGTCTTGATCAAACAACACTTTTTCTTAGCCAAATGCGGCCGTTTTTGCTTGATTTCTTCGCTCAAACGTTGCAATAAGTTCGCATATACTGGCTGTTGATAGTTCTTCCTTTTTCAAGATAGTCAATGAAAATTATCACACGCGCATCCCAAAAAACCGATGCCATGAACTTGCCTGCAGATGAAACAGTCTTCGAGTTCTTTGGAGCCGGTTCTCCCTTTTGAATCCATTGTTTTGGTTGCTCTTTTGTTTGATGTTTTATGTTTTATCCAATGTTATGAAACGGAGCAAAAATTCTGCTTCACTAAACACTCAATTGAAACATCTTCACGACACTGTTTTCGCTCGAGTGTGAGCAAACACGGCACCCATCTTGCATACAGCTTTCTCATGTCCAAATTTTCAAATAATATGCGATGTAACGCACTTTTTGAAGTGCCTAGCGCACTTTCAGTCGACGATCATCCAGTATCGCTTTGTGATTTTTCTTCACCATTTCTGGAGTCGTCAACTCATTTGGTTGACCACTGCGATGCTTGTCTTGGCAGCTCGTATGGCTTCGTTTAAACTCAGTAACCCAAAAATTTACTGTTGTAAACGAAGGAGCAGACTCACCCAGAGTGGAATCCAGTTCAGTTTTTATATTGGTTGTGCTGAGGCCTTTCAAATAAAAGAATTGTATCACATAACGATGACCAATTTTCTCCATTTTCACAAATTCACTGACAACGTTCACTACTAATGGCTGCCAAACAAATACTAAACAACGTGGCGCTTTCAAACTTGAAACATATGCTTTTTAGACTGCGTACTTTTTAATACATTGATATTTTCAAATAACTACCGCCATGTCTTGGTCAGGCCGGGTACTTCTGGGGCTGCCATCGTATAATACCTACTTTGACATCACTTGGTAAAAACACCAAAAGTATAATCAACATGTAACTGAAAACTGTATTATAGCTTAATAATAAAATTGTACTTGGATATTGTTTGCCAACGCCAAAAAGATATGCAGCATAGAGCAGTCCAGCAACAGAATTTCTCCAGTGGCATTGGTTAACCTAGTTAGGGAATAGCAAAACAACATGATTGTTAACTGTTAACTATCAACTCTGCATTGTATAATGTTTTGTATTAGGTATTAAACTACGTATGGCACATACGAGCAAACAATTGCAGTAAAAATTTCAGGCAAGTGTTTGCATGGCTGATCACACCTAAGCAAAACCTGCATGCAAAAAATTCCCGGACTTTTTTTTCGAAAAGTGCTTTTTCTAGTAAAGGTTTTTATTCGAAAGACATTTTTGTGATTACTTTTAGCAGATTATATGTACATATTTTCGGTAAATTTATTTAAATATTGTAAATAATATTAGTTACAATATATTTGTTCTTCTTGTATTTCTCACTGCGGCACCTGTAAAGAGGGTATCAACGAGTACGTTAATTCACCCCAAGATGAAGTTGAACTTTCGACAATTATATCGATTTCCAAAATTTCCAAGCTCGCTCCCTGTATCTTGCGAAGAAGTATACAGTATTTCATTTCTATCTGAAATGAAATGTTCGTTAGCTGATTTTTTAATTACCGAAACCCCTTTTTTCAGAAAAGGAATTTCCCTAAATGCATTGGGTCTTTAGATGCCACTAATAATGGCAGTACCTACTTGAGCTACAAAGGTCTTATAGAATCGTGTTGATGGCGTTAACCCATGGAAATTATAAAATAACCTATTTCGATATAGGTGAAAAAGGCAAGAATTCAGAAGGAGGTATTTTCAATAATTGGAGTGCATTGGAGAAAATAATTTTCCAAATACCAGAAGATTGTCCACAATCTGTGTGGGAGAAGAAGATGCTATAGGTAATATTACCAGATGATGCTTTTGCCCTAAGGAGATATCGGTTAAGCCGTACGTAGTTAGAAATTAACCAGCTCCTAATCGAGTTTTTAACTATTGCCTTTCAGGAACGAGGAGAGTTGTGGAAAACGTTTTTGGATAAAAGCTAAGTTTTTTTCAAAGGAAAAGCTTACTGGTAATACAAATATACATAATTTCTAACAATAAACAAGTCTTTTACTTACCATATTTTCAACATTGTAAAATGTTTCTTTTTCGGTTATTATAAAGGGCATCTAAGAAGTCTCAGTTATCATCTGCATCTTGTCTTAATTTTTATTTCATTTTCTTCCAAATTCAAGTCAATTGCTATTATGTTAATCGCACTTTGTTTTTTTAATTTATTTCTTATAATCCGATGACGAAACATCCTATAATTCGGGAAAAGTTTCATATTTTAGGATTAATTTTTGTACTATTGTAGCTCGTGATTCCATATTATGTGCATTTTTTGGGGATACTTTCCACAGAGAAGTAAACAATTCCTAAAAACCATATCCGCAGTAGCCTGCTTTCTATATTTAATTTGGTATTCCTGTTTTCTGAAATTGAGATCATTTAACTTAATCTATATCGAAAAGCCCTTAAATTATAGGGTGATTCATCGCGAGGTTTGATTTTCAATAGGCTTTCTCCTATCAAACTGCTTTGTCAATTTTATTCAGTATCCTTTGTCAAGTCATCATGGAAAAACTCACACTACAACAGCGTCTCCAAATTGTTCAGCTGTATTACGAAAATCAGCGTTCTTTGAGAAATGTTTTTCGTGCGATTTAAGAAACTTACGGGACATTCGCAAATTTGAGTCCCGACCATTTAGATCACATCCAGCACGTAGTGAGGAGATTATAGCAGCTGTAGCTGAGAGTGTACGCGAGACCGTGACGAGTCGATTCATCGTCGTTCTCAGCAGCTTGGCTTCGAGTATTCGACAACTTGGCGTATTTTTCGTCATATTTTCAGTGAATGGGCTCTGGCAAAACTTTATTAAAATCTAATGTCTTATCGTGAAATTTTGTTCAGTAATGAAGCCCATTTCTGGCTCAATGGCTGTTTCACAGCGCGTAAAACAATGAACTTGTTAAGAAATCATTTTGGTGAGCACTTAATTTTCAGCCTTATCTGTCTAATGCGGATCTCTGGACTGACAGACTACCCTTTCTCCGCTACTCGTGGGAACTAAAATGAGTTTAAATAATCTTCAAAATAATAAAAATATAAACCAGGACCACTTTAAGAAAGTGCTCAAGGGTCACGAGAAATCCAGCACGCGGATCGCTAGGAAAATCATGCGAAAGTAAAGACCAAGCACAGTCGGTAGGTTAGAGCAATAGCATTACACCGAATAAGCTACAAAATCTCAAACGCGAAAATTCTGATCTCCGCGCCAGACTCCAAAATATGGAATTGCTCTGTGCCGAACTAAAAAAGCAACTATATGTCATTAAGCAATCTACTTTTGAGTCTGAGTCTGTTTCGCTTCTTGACCGCCCCGAAAATTCGAGTTTTCACACCAGGTAAGAAGCACAAAGCTACTTCCCCGCCTGATACTGAACAAACAAAGAAGCAAGCCAGCTTTAACACTGCTGAGGTCCATAAGGCAACAAAGCAACCCAAACAAAGACCGCCGCCGCCAATAAATGTTTTTGGAATCTCGGACTACAACAAGTTGCACATTATCCTGAAATCACTTTGCTCAACCGATTATAAAGTAAGATCTCGAAATAATGATACATGGACTATTAATGTCTTTAATCCAGACAACTACCGTTCGCTTTCGCAAAAATTAAATGCCGAGAAGATTCAATGGCATACGTATGAAAATAAAATGGAAAGACTCATACGCGTCGTAGCTAGAGGATTGCATCCCTCTTGCCTTAAAGAAAATATCGTAAATGACCTTAAAAATAAAGACGTTAAGATAGTCGACGAAGTTAATATACTTGCGCAAAAACAGCGCAATGTTGAAAGCGAGAGGACGACCCCAAGACGCGGTCTTCCCCTCTTTAGGCTAACTTTCGATAAAACCGAAAGCCTAGAAAGAATTTGTGCCATAAATTCAATTTTGGGACTTGTTGTCAAAATTGAACCTCCGCGGAAAAACTCTAGGCTGATTTCCCAATGTACACTTTGCCAGGGATTCAGCCATACTCAGGCCTACTGCCAGAGGAGACCACGCTGTGTAAAATGCGCTGGCAAACATCTGACTCGAGAGTGCAATGCATTGAAAGAGTCCCCAGCGATATGCATTAACTGCAAGGGAAAACATCCAGCTAATTATCGAGGCTGCGAAGTTGCGAAGGAGCTGCAAAAGTTACGAGATCAATCAGAAACGAAGCCTTTGAAAAACGCAGGGACAGCTAGAATGAGAAATAACAACAGAGGTCTTACTCCAAAGCCTTTAAAGAAGGTAATGGTGACAAACGCTAAAATAACCAACAACAACGTTAAAAATAACAATGCGCAAGTGGAAAGTGCAAAAACTTTCGCGCAAATAGCGGTGCAAGTAAATATGACTAACTGTATATCACCGGATCCTGCCGCAAATGTGTTCTCAGTTATTCTCGAGAGACTAGAAGAACAAACTAAAATAAATAAGATAATAGTCGAAAGGCTTCTTAAGTTCGAAGCCAATTTTTGCAACTAATTATGGCAAAGAAGCTCAATATACTTGCGTGGAATGCCAACGGGCTACAGAAAAGGCTTGATGAACTAAATATTTTCATGCAGGAAAAAGTAATTGACATATGTTTAATGTTACCGCGACTACCACGCTCATCATCCATCGGAAAACGCAAGAGGCGGGTCATCCCTATTCATAAAAGACTGAATTGAACATACTCTGGAAGCAATTATTGAACTTGACAAATTTCAAATGACCGTGGTGCGCGCTAAAAATAAAAATTACTCGAATTTATTGACCTTTTCAACTCTCTTGGACCAATCTTTATTATTAGTATCGACCTTAACGCGAAGCACACCTTTTAGGGCTTAAGATGTATCTCTCAAAAATGCAAAACTCTTTACAGGGCTGGTATGGAATGTGGTTGCTATTTTTACTCAACAGTCTGGCTGACATACTGGCCCTCGAATGTCGCCAAAACACCCGATCTAATAGACTTTTTTATCGGAAAAGGAGTAAACGCCAGTTACGTCAAAGTTGAAGAGGGTTTCGATCTTTCCTCCGATCATTCTCCAGTTATCCTCTCACTGTGCGAAACCTTGGTTAAGAAACAAAGACCACCCAGATTAACTAACAGCAAAACTCACTGGGAGTTTTGTTAAAGTCATACAGCAAGCGGCCTGAAAGAACACTCCCCGCGAATCGAACAAAGTTCCCAAATTCGGCATAAGATACCCACCGGAAATCAGAGAAATGATATGGAAGAAACGAAGAGCGCGGAAAAAGTGGCGTGAAACCCGGGCACCACAAGATAAAACGTCCTTCAATAGGCTCTGCAACTTGTTGAAATAACTACCTTAAAAGACTCACAGCGAGAAAGGATACCAACTACTCCATATGGAGAGCCGTTAAAAGTGTTTGAAAGCCCCAAATACAAGTGGCGCCAATAAGAAGAAACCAGGATGACTGGGCGAAAGAAGATAAGGAAAAAACTAATGTTTTCGCCGACCATCTTGCGAAAAAAAAACTTAAAACATGGAAGTACTTCCAGTGAATGTCAATACGCTAGAAGTGACGACAAACTTTCCAGTAGAAAAGGCTACACTTAGGGAATTTAGACAAGTTATAGACACGCTTAAGCCAAATAAAGCCCGGGATATTATTTAATAACGGGAGAGATACTTAAAGCGTTGCCGAAAAAAGGTTTGCTAAAGCTGCTCAATCTTATAAATGCCAGCATTAAATTAGAGCATGTACCGCACCAGTAGAAAGTAACCGAAGTTATTATGGTTCCGAAACCCGATAAATCGCTGACTGAAGTCAAGTCATATAGACCAATATAGCTTCTCCTGATTACATCCAAGGTCTTCGAGCGAATCCTTCTTAATCGTCTTAAACCAATTACCGACACAAATTCCCTCTTGCCTGATCATCAATTTGGCTTTAGAAGCCAACACTCTACACACGAATAACCGATGTAATCGAACGAGCAATCGAGTGTAAGTTAGTCTGTTCAAGCGCATTCCTTGACGTTTCGCAAGCCTTTGATAAGGTATGGCATGAAGGCGTAAAATATAAGCTCCGTCAAGCCCTAGCCCATCAATTGTCTTGTATTTTAGGTTCATACCTGGAAGACCGACTCTTCCGTGTAAGACACGGAAACGAATATTCCACTTTTAAGACAATAAAGGCGGGGGTGCCGCAAGGAAGTGTACTTGGCCCTCTGCTATATTTGCTTTTTACCCGTGATATACCGCAAACAGACGACACTGTCCTAGCCACATTTGCTGATGACACTACCATTTTGGCAACGGCTAAGACAGTCGAATAAGCAACTGTCTAGTTGCAACGTTCCCTTACACGGATTAACAATTTCACAAAGACTTGGCGAATCGCGCTTAATGAAAACAAGTCTGTTCACGTGAACTTCACTCTCAAGAAAATTGAGAATCCACCAGTGTTTATCAACGCAGTACGAATTCCTTACGCGAACGAGGCCAAATATCTCGGTATGACAATCGACGCTAAACTAAACTGGAGTGCACACGTCAAGAAAAAACGTGAAGAGCTTGAAATCAAATATAGAGATATTTACTGGCTTATTGGAAAGTATTCTAAGCTTAGCTTAAGCTTAGCTTAGAGGACAAACTGCTGTTATACAAGTAAGTGCTAAAACCGATCTAGAAATATGGTGTACAACTTTGGGGTTGTACTAAAAATAGCACATTAATGTATTACAGACATTCCAAAACAAAGTTCTTCGAGGTATTGTTAATGCGCCGTGATACATTAGAAACGAGGAACAGAGACTTAGGAGTCGACAACGTTCAGAGCGTAACTAAAATGTTTGCGCGAAAACATAATAATCGATTACAAGGTCATACGAATATTTCTGTTCAACAAATCCTCGACGAGACAAATTTATTGCGCCGTTTGAAAAGGACTTAGCCTCTCGATCTAGCGCGGTGATTAGCATCGCGTAATTTTTCTAAAGTACACAGGAATTCAATGGAAAATCGCCTGCAAGATATCTTATAAAAACAAAATAAAATGCGATAAAAGAACTGCTTGTTGAGTGTGAACTCTGTCGTGGTTTGCATAAGTGAAGTGTTTTTTAGTGAGTAAGAATCTCACACTACTATAGGATCTGGGCCTATAGTGTCTATAAAAATTTCTCACCTTCCCACGAAAAAAAAAAAAAAAAAAAAAAAAAAAAATTAAATCAAACCTCATGAATCACCCTATATAACATTTTAAAGAAAATCCCAATATAATACTGATAAAAAAGTTCTCCGATAAAAAATTGTAATTGTAAAGCCGACGAACTCAGCAAAATCGGAACCACTCTACCCAACTTACCTGAAAAGTTATCATCGGTATACCAATCGCTACGTGCAAACTAATACTAAAGCTGGGTAAATATGTCTAGCGACCAAATAAATCTAGCCAAAGCTGGATCTGAATTTCTCTAAGATATTGATCTTTCAAAATAGGAAACATCTCAGCATTATCATAGGTGTCATAACTAGGCACTGTCTTATACACAAGCATGCAAGAAGGCTTGGCATTTTTACAAACGACTTCTGCTGAAGCTACTACTCTGTATTCCATTTAGGACCTTCTTTCTACACTTCTTAGGCGATCTAAATAACATTCCTAGACAGAGTCCTACTTCTCAAATTGGTTCCAAGAGAAGGAGGATCATAGAACCACAGTGGACCAGTAGGCCTAAGTGGTTTGGTTTTTCCAACAGGCACTCTTACCTTACTTAATCCTACTGTCGCATGAGCCGGCTAAAATCCACCTTCCGTATACCAACCGTACATATACAAAATAGACAAAACGAAAGATAGAATTTCCGTAGGTGGCAGACCAGCTATGCTGGAAAACCTACACCTTTCTGAGGTCGGCTGTATGAATTCTAGGTAAAGCTATTTATTGTGTTTATGTAAGCGTTTTGGAAAGAGCTCAAGGGTATCGAGGTCCTCACCACTACGATTTCAAACAACTACGGCGCTCAAACAACGAAATTCAGCGAAACCCAAAAAATACTCGTACCTAAGTGGAGACCGGGTTAAGTAAATTGGAAATGCTCTATGAAGAACTTAAAAAGAGCTAGAAGAACTTAAGGACAATGAAGACGCTATAAGGCACTTAAGTTCTAATTCTACAGGGAAAGTCATGAAACTGAGTTCTTCTTGCAGAAACAGTCACCAAAGTAACGGAATGCTGATTCCTCACCCGAAACCTTTACTCGAAACGAAATGAGGGGAAGAAGCCGGAAAAAAACTCGATGGAACAAATACTTGTTCAGAAGAAAACCGTAAGACCAAGCAACGGTAACCATCGCCAATCAATAAGATCGGGATTGCGGATAACAGCAAACTGCAAAACATGCTAAAGACAATGTTGCGATCCGACTACATGATCATATCGCGCAACAACGCAGTCAATGTCAGCACATACGTGGTCTGAGTGCGTGGATGTCGTATGTGAAATAAAAAAAATAAAATTGTTGATGTTGTCAATATCGTAAAGCGAGAAAAGCAACAATCAAAACGGAAAGAAACTACAGTCAAACGCAGCCTCCCTCTTTTTATGCTAACCTTCGATAAGACAGAAATATTGAAAAAATCTATGACATAAATGACATATGAAACCTGCTAAAACAGACTATTAGTAGTAGTAGTAGTAGTAACAATCTTTATTATACCATTAATTTTTTCTTTGAAATTTACAAAATTTATGTTAAAATTGGCATTTGCCGTCAACCAGAAACCAGATTTGATTTTTTTTTAAAAATAAACATATTATTAAAAGGCTTCATTCAAAATTTGTTGCCTATACTTCAATGCTATTCTGAGAAAAAGATACAATGCCCTCCAGTTGTTTCCATTAAGTGCAGCGAGCACTTCTATATATGACAGCGTGTTCTTTCCCCAAATTGCTCTTCGTGATTCTTTTAGAATGGGACATACACCCAAGAAGTGGTGAATGTCTTCTCTTGTCCTGAGATTATACAAAGCACACTCATTATTCCCTTCTGCTCTATGAGGTCTTGCATTTAAATATAGTAGCTCTCCCCGCGCCATGAAGATTAGGGAAAGTGTATGGGTATATAACTTATTCGTGCGGTTTTTTCAAAATTTGAAGATGTACAATAGTATTATTCAAAGTATTGCCCATCTTTCTGGCAATGATGGAAAATTATTGCCTCGTGTCGTTTTTCGGCTATTGCTCTCTTCAAACGGATTAATTGTGTTCGGTAGCGTTGTCCATTGATGGTTTCACCCGGTTTTAGCAGCTCATAATACAGCACACCCATCTGATCCCACCAAATACAGAGCATTACCTTCGCCCCATGGATATTCAGCTTTGCCGTTGATTTGGTTGGTTGGCCGGGTTTCACATATGATTTTTTGCGCTTGGGGTTGTCGTAATGGATCCATTTTTCATCACCAGTAACAATCCGATTCAAAAATGAATTCCTTTGGTGGCGTTCCAGCAGCATTTTGGACATGCAAAACCGCCTTTCGACGTCTCTCGGCTTGAGTTCATGTGGAACCCGATTTCCTTGCTTTTGAATATATCCAGCTGCTTTTAAACTTTTTGAAATGACTGCTTGAGTGACACCCAAAGATTCTGCGAGCTCTTCTTGTGTTGGCAACAATTTTCATAGAGTAATGCTTCCAGTTCTTCATCTTCAAACTTTTAAATCGTGCAAACCACTTTTGGCACGTTCGCTCAGCTAGCGCATGTTCACCATAAACTTCCACCAAAATACGATGACTTTCAGCAGCAGTTTTCTTCATATTAAAGTAATGAAGAAGAACTCCCCCCAAAAACACTTTTTCAGGCACAAAGTTCGCCATATTTGTGTGAAAAAAAATTATTGTTGTTTACGCTTCAAATGAATGACATGACATGACGTACAATGTCAGTAGCTTTCCAACGCATGTTTTAATGGAATAAAAACAATGGAATAATACGATTTACGCCATCTCTTAGCAAACCACACCCAATATTTGCACTGTGTTGATCTTTAAAGTAGTTTCTGTAAGGATCGCTTAAGACCAGAAGACTATTAGAAACTTAAAAAAATGTGCAGTAGTAGACCAAGAAAAGCTATCCAATTATTCGGTTTCGAAAATATCAGGTAAAGCATTTGTTATTCCAATAGAAAAAAAAAAAAAAGGGGAATGGTGATAAAGAGAAAGGGGCATCTTAGCTGCCCATCTGGAAGAAACCTTTAGGCCGTACAATAGTCAAGCACTTATGAATTATGAATCGGAATCAGCAACTGAAAATTTCATAATAACAAATGCCATATTGACGGAACTCGAAAATGATATAAATAAATTAAAAGTTAGGATTAATTAACCGAAGAAGTAATGCAAATGTTGCCTAGACAATTATTAACCAAGCTCTTCTTTATCTAAGGTAAGAACACGTTCCGATTCAGTGGAAAGTTGCTGAAGCCATAATGATACCAAGTTAAATCACCTTATGACATGAAGTCCAATACATTGATTTCACTTCCTTTAATTATACCAAACAATTTTGAGAGGGTATATAGCTCCAGTTATTGGGTCTAGAAGCAAGCATTAAATAATTGATCAGGGTCATAGGATTACCTACATAATTGAGAAAGCTCTTAAAAATAGATATTTACTCAGGCGTATTTCTTTGCTCAGCTATACTGGAAACGTGTATGGAGAATAGACGTTTCTTTGTCAGACATTTCCATAATTCTAAATAATTATAGTCGGCGTATTGCAATTAGAAGTTCTTGGCCCACCTCTATATCTCCAATATACACGTGATATGAAAAGAAAATTGTTTTATCATAGCTACGTTTGCTGATGACACTGCTATACTCGTAATAAGTAATACTATTAAAGAAACAGCTAAACTACAAAGGATCCTAAATAGTACAAATTAATGGACAAATGCGTGACGAATTTTCCGCATTGAAACCAAATCGTTCTGTATTCGTTTGAAATGAAGTTAAATATTCCGATTAATCCGAAAATGTAGCTATATATTCCAAATTTTATACATTTCTACTTATTTTGAATTTGTCACAAGATTTATCGTTGTCTAAGAACTACTAACAACTGTCACAAATTAGTTGCAGTATATTTTTAGTATTAAAATTTGAAGTTTCCAATCGATACGTCAGCTATCGTGTGCCATCGTCCCAAAACTACTCGATCGCGGACAGAATTTACTCACTCGAAAAAGTGTGCGATAATTTGCCCTTGATCTTATATTTACAAGCAAGTGCTGAAGCTGGTGTCCACCTATTGTTTATAAATAAATATAAGGGTGCATCAAGAAAACAACTGCTAATATTTTACAAAATTTGGAAAATAAAGTAATCAAAAAAATCTTCCATGTGAGCTAGAAACGACGATTTGGACATTTCCGACATACTTCAGAATTCCTGCATTTGAAGAGCAAACAAAAAGCTTTTCGAGAGAGCACAAAATTCGGCTAACTGGACACATCAATAATACAATCCTACAAATCCTAAATTAAAGGAATCTGTTGCCCCGCTTTCAAGGCACCAAACCTTTCGACTTTTTAGCAATATTTAAATAGCTGCACACGCAGGAAAATTCATTGAAAAGATATGTCCTAAACACGTTTATTTCATAATACGTTATTTACACCCTTACATAACCACTGCGTAAGCTTTTCCACTGATCCTACTTCTTAGGACTCTTCCCGAACAGATGGAAAACAGCATTTGTTTAGGACATTTCTAAAAAGGCGATATACAAACCTATTGCACTTACGTCTCTTCTTTCTTAAGGTCAGGGAAACGTTGATAAGCCACCTTCTTATGAAATATCTCAAAACACAAAAAGTTCTCAATGACCGGCAATACGGTTTTCGTAACAACAGGTTCACCGGTGATTTGATGGCATGTCTCTTCGAAAAGTGGAAACAAATTCCACAGCTATCGCTTGATAGTTCTAAGGCATTTGAAAGAGTTTGGCATCAGGCTCTTTAGTCGAAAATGCACGCATTTGGGATCGATTAATCTCTTCTTCATTGGGAATCCCCAAATGAATCTCTGAACATTCAATGCAAAATGTCTTGTGCGCTTTAAAGTCTGATATCTACGTAATAAATGTTGGTCTGCCGCAGGGCTTCGTTCTGTCCCCGACACTCTTTTTAATTTTCATTAATGATCTCTTGTCTGCTACTTCTAGCACTTCTTGTTTTTCATATTCATTCCCGGACTCACGTTCCTCTTCTGCGGCTGCAGAACGGGAACGGCTGTGTATGTTAAGCTCATTACATTCCAACAGTAACAACCTAATAATAAGGAAGAACATCAACAGAGTGGAAGTCTGAATTCTGCTGTTATTAAAATGAAATCTAATCATTATCCATGAATGGCACTTTTCACTCTCAGTATGTGTCTGAATGACATTTTACGTTATAATGACCACATATTCTATGTCGCCAAAAATACAGCAAATTGTCTAGGTTTCCTTAAGCGATGTCCGCTGATCTGATCTTAATAAAAAGGGTGATTCAGGACCTAACAACAACATTTCAGGGACTGATAAGACAAGGTGGTATAACAAAAAAATTGTATGATAAGGATGGGAGGGGCCTAACTCTCCCTGTTTCAAAGCTATAGGAGGTTTAATTACTTTCTGCTATAAATCACTTAAAATGCTCTATCGAACAAATGGAATCTGATCAGTTTTTCCCTGGAAAACTAAATAAATTTTGTGTTCAACCGCGTAATTAACAACAAATAAGTTAAGCAAAAATCTATTCTATTACGTAACAAAGGTCCCCAAAAACAATTTTTTGTAACTTTTTTCTAAAATAAATTATTAGGTATGCAACTAAATTATCGCTGTCAATCAAAGTACTGCCCATCGCTAGCTACAACTTTTTCTCATCTTTTAGGTAAAGCTCGAATACCCTTGCTGTAGAAGTGTTTATTTTTTAAGGCTTTTTACAAATCAAGGCATTTTTTAATGTTTTCATATTAGCGGAACTGCTGATCAGCCAGACCATGTGCCATCGAACGGAACAAGTAATAATAGGACTACGCAATATCTGGTTAATATGGTGGGTGGAGTATAACTTATAATTTGAGCGTTTCCAGGTAGGTTTTAACGGGTTTGACAACATGAGACCGAGCTTTGTCATTCTGTAGAATCACTACACCGACCTAGTCCCACCAAATACAAAGCATAACCTTTGCAGCGTGACTATTCGGTCGAGCTGACGACGTAGAAGCATGACCGGCCTGTCCCTATGACTTTCTTTTCTTTGAGTTGATGTAATGAATCTATTTTTTATCACCTGTAATTTGGATGAATCTTTAGGTCTAGCTATGTTTAACATAGCTGGTGGGTTGGCCTTCAATGACGTAGCTGGATGGCACGCAGGCATAAGCACATCTGAACTCGCCGAAATAGTCGGGGATCTTGCTACGTATAATGCTCTCACAAAACAAAAAAACAAAAATATCGTGCCAAAGTAAAGAGAAAGTGAAAGTGAAAATTATTGAAAGAATATAAAGTTTGTTACATGCTTAGTCTACCACACACTTTTGCTTTTTGATGCCATAGATGGTAAAGCCACTATACGGGATGCCCTCCTCATATGACTTCGCATGTATTCAAAACATATAGTTCCGGTACATACGACATCACACCATGTTGTTAACGTCCCTTTTAAATAGGTCGAATACCATACACTTCACATCCGTCACCACACCGATACAACGAGCTCATAAAACCTGTTGAAACTGTTAATACAGATCGCTACCGACAACAAATGATCAATTTGAACCATGAATTCATCGAAAAATGACCAGAATGGGACAGAAGACACGACAAGGTAATTTTGCTCCATGACAATGCACCTGCACACAAGGCAAAACTGGTTCAGGATACAACCAAAGCACTTGGTTGGGAGACGCTACCCCACCCACCGTATTTACCTGACTTGGCTCCTTTCGATTACCATTTGTTTCCATCGATGGGACACGCATCACTCGCAAAAGACGAAGAGTTTTATTGGCGTGTAATTCATAAATTGCCTGAAAGATGGGAAAAATGGTAGCTAGCAATGGCCAATACCTTGAATAAAATGCTTTTTACTTTCCCATTAAAAATTAGTGTTTTATTTTCGCAAAAAAACTTCATACCGGAACACCTGGTAAATATTCGTTAGATTATAAATGATGTAAATACAAGTGTACTAGTAATTATAAGTAGGTATTTATATTGTATGTAGTATATAAGTATGTTTAATTGATCGACTGGATCATGTTATTACATCTTTTATGTTGTCACATTTTAAAACAAAAAAATGTAATGTGTAAGTATTGCATAAAATATCCTAAACATTGTACGATTAGGATATATGGTATGTCTGTATATGTCTATGTTTAATTCTGTTCTTAGCAAATTCTTTTATCATTCTTATAATTTAGTTATATTCTTAAGCATATTTTTAGATGTTTTTTTTTTTTTTTTAAACATGTGGCACCCTATGGTAGCACATTTACTACGTGTATTATAAGGATAACACAAGGTAACATTCGAACTTTATTGATAGTCAACCAAAAAAAATTGATTAAATTATTGTATCGTAGAACTTCGTTTGATCAATTTGACGAGCTTAATTAAAAGTTCGTTTAATTAATCGTTCAAACTAAGCTGCCGGTCAATAGATTTTTTTTGTGCCTTTTAACAGAGTACCTGGCGTGGTGTCTTCATAGATGGCCATTTTGGTGAGTTTTTTCTTGGAGATTTATGTTGCCTTGGTTATCAGCGCAAATATGCTTTCTACCGCTGAGATGGTCAATTGATTGATGAATTTCCGATTTTATCAGCTCCGCGTGGTTAGAGAATTTCCTTTTTTATTTTTTTGGCTTACTCTTGTCACTTATATGAATTTTCAACTTTCTTTATTTAGTTTAATTTTTGGTTTTTGAAAATTTTTTTGGTTTAGCACGACTCGTACTTTGTCGGAAATAAGGTAAGAAAGAAAAAAGAGACCGGAAAATGGTCAAGTCGGCTCTTATACCCCTCTGTTAAGTGTTATGTAGATGGCGATATTTCTAAGATTTATACAGCAACATATGAAATTTTTATCGAAAATTTACAGGGTGATCATCTTATAAGCCTCATGCTACACACCCGATGCTTTGAAGAAAACCCTTCCTCTTTTGCCGCTGGAGCAGTTGTATACAGGCGAAAGTCTGACGCTCATTATTCCTTGGCTTGAAATCATATGAAACCCTTGCTTTTGATTCATTCCCAACGCATGCAATCGGTTGGGTAACTCCTAGTGCTGAAGTAAGCTCTTCTTGCGTTTGACATGAATCCTCATCGAGCAATGCCTCTAATTCAGCACCTTCGAAGGATTTTGGCCTTCCTTCAGGCGGACGGTCGTTAACTTCGAAATCACTGACTTTGAATCGACGGAACAAATCACAGCACGTTGTTTCACTTCCAGCAGCGTCTTCGTAAGCATTTTGAAGTTCTCGATGCGCTTCAGCTGCCGTTTTCTTCGAATTAAAGAAGAAACCCAACACTTCCCGTAAATGACATTTGGGACAAAATTAGACATTTTCACACAACCAAAAGTATACGACACCAAAATAAAATCATTTATGTGCCAAAACAGTTTGCTTACCATATGTCTAAGCTTGGTTCATGATGTTTTGTAAATGTCAAAACCGACCAGCTAGAGCCATCTATTGACAAACAGCCAGAACTTTGTTGCGCAACTAATAAATATATGCTGTCAACAAGATACAAAACTTCGACGAATTACACAGAACTTAACAGTCAGATGCTATAACTTCAAAGTAGTAAGGGACTTTGTTTACCTTGGATTTGATACCAATTTAACCAACCACACCTCAGTAGAAATACAACGAATAATCATTATTTCCAGTCGTGGTTTCTTTCGGCTAAAGAGCTAAATGGGTAGTAAGGTGCTATCCCAAACACATAAGGAGACTATATATAAGTTCTTGACTATTCCAGTTCTACTTCATGCTGCAAGCATGGACTTTATCGAAAGTGCATAAAGATATCCAAAGACGTTTCCAGTGAAAAATCCTTCGAAAAATATTCGGTCCCGTTTGCGTTGATGGGCTTTGGAGAAGAAGAAATGTACCATAAAGTGACATCGACCTAGTCCTAAGACTGGGCATCAGTCACCTGAGATGGCAAGGATATGTAGAGCGAATGGACACTAATGCTCCGCTTTTCAGAGTCTTTGAATCCAACCTGGAGGGACATGGAAGTAGAGTAGCCAATGGAGAATGCATGCTCCATCTAGGTCGGTATAAAAATCACCAAGTCAATAATTTTTTTGATCTCAAAAATTGATTTAGCAAACCAATACACAGTCATATGATTTACTTACAATAATATCATTCTTGAATCTTCCAATCTTTAAAAAGTCGGTACAATTGCTCCATTATGTCGATGATATTGACATAATCCCGGTATGATTATGATAATGACGAGTTCGCGGTAATTATAAAAAAAATCAAAAAATGTATTTGCAATCCTCATAGTACTTGGTGGGGTGAAAAGTAACCTCCTTGGGAATGAAAAAAATTTTTTTTTTTTATTCAATAGAGTCCCCTTTTAGTTTGATACACTTATTCCAGCAATTTTCCAACATCTTGATCCCATCCGAAAAGTAATTTTCCGGAAGGTCTGTAAAATACTCCTCCGTGGCGTCGATGATTTCCTCGCGTGAGCTGAATTTTTTATTGATGAGCCATCTTTTGAGGTTTGGGAAAAGATAATAGTCCCAGGGAGCCAAATCGGGCGAATACGGTAGATGCGACAGCAATTGGAGCGGTAAGTCATTGATTTTAGCAGTGGTTGCGATGTTCTTGTGCACCGGTGCATTGTCTTGCAAAAACATATTTTTTTTCGCTTCATGTAAAGCCGTATTGCCGCGATTTCACTCCAATAATGCATAGTAATACTCGCTGTTGATGGTTTTTCCTTTTTCGAGGTAGTCCGCGAAGAGTATGCCATGACAATCCCAGAAAACTGACGCCATAATCTTTCCGACCCATCGAGCCTTCCTCGGCCGCTTCGGAGCACTCGTGCCGGCTTCAGTCCATTGCCGGGCACTCACTCTGTTCTCTGTTGTTCAACAGTTACCAATCGACTACAAAAGTCCGCCTGATTCCGCATCAGCAAGTCCAAACACTCTTTCGAAGTGCTCTCGCGTTCGTGTTTTTGGTCAAGAGTGAGTATGCGCGGCACCCAACGGGAGGATAACTTTTTCATATGCAGAATATTGCCCAAAATATGGCGTGTGCGCTCAGTACTAATCTTTGTGGTATCTGCTAGCTTGCGCACCTTCACTTTTGGGTTAGCCAACACCATTTCATGTATTTTTTTTGACATTGTCCTCTGTAACCGCATCAAAGGGTCTGCTGCTGCGGACTTGATCGGTAGTGGAGTTGCTGTCACCACGAAACTCTCGAAACCAATATTTGACGGTGTAATCTGACGGAGCATTAGCCCCATAATATTTATCCAACTTTTCTTTTGTTTCCTTCGCCGTCTTGCATTTGAGAAAATAATGTTTTATGAGAGAACGAAAATCCTTTTTGTCCATACTCAACATGATGCCAAACACATTAACAACAATCAGCTGTCAAAACAAAACTAAAGACAGTATTGCACTGAAATTTGGCATGTCTGTCTAAATATGAACGCACTTCAAGCGCCATAATCTTTTTTGCAGTAGCAGCGCATTCTGGTGGTCAAGGAGGTTACTTTTCATTCAACCTAGTAACTATGGAAGATTTTCACCTTCCTTCAGCCGGAAATTCAAATGTAAAAATAATAGAAAACTTTCCGTCACATAATACGGGGAGATTGAATATTGAGTGTCCCATGGAAAAGTACTATACTCCGCTAATTTAGCCAAACCAACGTAGGGTAGAAAAGAAATGCAGATACGTCAACAATTAATTAAAAGAAAAGAGGAAGACGATATACGTGTTTTCGATAAATTATAGGTTAATCGATTATTGTCTGTGAAAAAAATGTAACTGTACGCCCGAGAACCAAAAGGCTCGAAAGCGACTGTATCGCAAGCGGAGACCTTCAATGAATCGACAGTTCACTAGGTAAATTTAACTAACTAAAATAGAACCGAGAAAGATGTTTATTCATTCATTCATGTAATCTTTTATAAGAAAACCCATAGAATTGTTTAAGGTTTAAATACTTAAGGGTTGACCAACACTATTCTTACAAAACAGCAAGTCACTGTGAACAAGCATATGGTATGTCTGCGTTATTTATTTATAAACCAGATTCTCAGCGACGAGCTCTATTAGAAAACTGGTCAAAAACCTATAGTCGTCATCGTCAAGTGAGACACACAAACTAGTGAAACCAAAAAACAGACATGAGACATAGAAACACCACGATACAAGTACTGTTGAGCAACGAATACTTTTTGCATGGATTTGCAATATTGTGGGAAATTCCTCCAAAACATGAAATCGATTTGTAATCGATAATTTGTGTGATCGAATTTTATTTGCCAATTGAAACAAATCAACTGAAAAGGTCAAATTTCTTCCACACACAAATCGTCAGCCTAGCATTCGAATACACAGCTGAAGATGACGTATGATTTGATTTCCACAATTCAACGCCTTACATTCGAAATACTAAAAGTCAGTTAAATATATAAATCATAACATACATTCCATTCAGTTTCCTTAATCAACTTAATTAAAATAATTTCGTGACAACTAGATATGGCATTCCAGCATACTTTTCAGAAAAGTCTTTTTACAATTGTATGACTTGAAAGTGTCTAATTACATATCGCTAACATTTAAAAGGACTTCTATTTTTTTTTTAAATAAAAAAGTATTTTTTATTACATCATTACACCAACATCCACTCAAACAAGTTGCAATTGAGGTAGCAAACAATTTTTCAGACTTCTTTTCTTCAAATTGGTTGGATTAACTAGACATAGTGCCTGATGCACAGATCGCATACGAGTAAGTCTCTCATCGGGGGAAAACCTACTAATTTTGTATATCTATTAAATAAATTGTGAGCAAAATGATGACGTTTAGAGAAGGAAGAAGAAGCTACACCCAATTTAATGCTTTAATGCGGACCAAGATATAACTTTATAAGCGTGAGCACAACTAGAACCACAGTCGGGAGCCGCACATAACCAGATACACGAAGAGGTTGTACTAACGTAATTCCTTGTTTGTGGGCTTCTCTTGGTTTTCTTTTCGCACTGGGGATTTCAAAAAGATGGCAAATGTTTTTATTAAATTTATTATTTCCAAAGGACAGTATTAGATTGCACCGAGGGCAGAGAACTAAAGTCAAAGCCAAAGCCAATGTCAGTGCTAAATCCAAAGCAAAATCCTACATCCCCCCATTATACATGTTTTGAAGTCATAAAATTGACAAAAAAATTTGTAGGAGGTTTTTTATGAAGGTGTCAGTTAGGGGAGTGAGTAGTCCTTGCTCAGCTCTGCTTTGTTCTGTAAGGCGCCCTGGCTGAGCTTTATGGCATTACTTTCGCATTATCCAGTGGCTAAGGGCAAAGTTTCCAGCGTATATGAAGCGAAAACAAATCGCCAACGCGTGTAATAGCCCCTAATCTTTGAAGGGTTTTCGGATACAGATACGGATATGAAGAAGAGATGGGACAAAAAAAAAAAAAAAAAAGGAACACGGCTGTCTTATCATATATCAGAGGAGAAACATCGCTATAAACCAATGGTGGAAATAATTTAAAAGCAATGAGGGAAGGTCTAGTAAAGTTGCATATCCGTTTTGTTTTCAACTTCATTGACCATTATTATGCAGGATTTTTAGGGATACCACCTATTCCAGAGCTAGAACCAAATAAGATCTATTGAACGGTATCTAGGGGCATGCCAACTGTGATAAACAAAGTAATCAATCTTAGATTCAGGCAGGTAAAACTATGTTTATTTAAGGAAGCAGCTACGTTTAGGAAGAACATGAGTTATAAGAGATATTCATATGAATGGCAATAAAAGAACACGAGGTGTGAACAGCTGTCAGCGCTGCAGAACTGAATACGACATACTGAATAGCCATGCGAAATTAATTTCTTTGGTTATGCTCATTTGTTCTGATATTCATCCGATTTTAGATGCTGAGATGGAATTAATTTACCATACTTTGTGCTGATGCGTCTTTAAGTACAATCATTATTCAGAGAGAAGTATCATTAATTTGCTTTGCGTCAACTGTAATCAGAAGAAGAATCTAGGCGTAGGCGATTCTAATTATCAGTAAAAGGTTAAGGAAAGGTTTCAGAGGCATGCGATTTATTTACGTAAATGCTTGCATTAAATTAGGGGAAAGAAAAGTTTTATCTACATATATACATTTATGATAATAAAAGGGTTACTTTGGCATTAATGCTAATATCAAGGAGGCGGATATAAGCCGGGTCAGCAACTAAACTATAATTAATACTGGGTTCAATATAACAAACTTTGATAGAAACAAAACCTATTCGATTAAGGTATATTGCTGAAAAGCATTAAGTGAGATCCATGTGCTCAAAACTGCCTTCCGAATGCATCCTTTGTCTAATATGTAGCACTCTTACCAAAGCAGAAGACCCAGAATTGAAGGCGTACTCGATTAAAAGGAATACGCCCTGGGCATTTTCATTGACGTTGAAGGTGCCTTCGACAACGCAAATTTTGATGGAATGTTCACGAGTAACTCGGTCAGAGAACACAGCGGAGACGAACCACTAGTTTTGTAAATAAAAGCAATGCTAATCGCGTGTGATGACTATGACCAATATGTGATGGCGGGTGGAAAGAGGAGTTGCCCACAAGGTGGCGTTCTGTCTCCACTACTATGGTGCTTGTTGGTCAACTCACTGGTCAACGCGCTCAATAGTTCTAAAGTCAATGCGGCTGTTAGTTTAGCGGCTGTCTGCTTTAAAGCGCAGGCATCTCTAGACGTGATCCACCATTGGTGCGCTAAGACCACGGGAAATGAGATCGCCAATGAACTTGGCAGGGGTTGAAGTGATGGGTGCTGGTACTGTAGGCACTTTATCACTTTTTGTTTATAACCTGAGCGCGCTAAAGGTATTTGTGTACCCTTAAAATGATTACAAACAGAGTAGGCGAGGCGCTTACTCATCTTTCCTCGAAAGACTGAAAGATTCAATTTAAATGAATTACAAGTAGTACAACTGCTTTGTTCTGAAAGAAAAAAGAAATAAAACATTACAATCAGCGAAAATTTGCCCAATATTAAAGAACCAGTGAGGGGAAGTAAATGATGTTTTATGCCGTGAAAAGGGGATGTAAAGAGAAATGGAATTAAATATTTTAGTATAAAAGATGAGAGATAGCATCAGGTAGAGATAGGCTGAAAAAAATCAAAAGAAGATTTGCTGAGATGAATATTAATTTTGCGAAAGTTCGCTTTATGGTAGTTGTAAGAAGAATGATTACAGGAAGAAGTGAACGGAGGTGGAGAGTTATGGAAAAATGAAAAAAGAAAAGGGAGGGTGAAAATTATCGAGAGTTGATAGCGTTACTATGGAGTTAATGGGATCGCCAGTGAAAATAAGGCCTAGTTGTATATCGATGCAGCTAGGGACGCTGCTTACTTAGCATAGGCTTTAATCTGTTATACGATCAATAAATAGAAATTGCTTGGATGAACTAGCCTTTGTTGCGGTAAAAAAAAGTGATCATCTAAATGAATCGACTTCAGCAGAGGCAGATTAAAGTCACCAAACATAAGGATATAGTCGATGGAATCACTTAGGTAAGATCAATCACTTTAATAGCAAAGATGTAGGATTTGATAAGATGAGCCGGAAGAATGTAGCAAAACATAACTTACATAATTACTTATTGGGAACTGCTATTATAATGGAAACAAAGTCAAGTTTGACAAGATAGCGATAAGAGAAGAAGACTATTGCGAATGGGAAGTAGGATACCTCGGCATGAAGAATCAGCTAACACATGGGCTGAAAACTCAGTGCGGTTTTATAGTAAAACACAAAATTTTTGCAAAATACAGCTTTATTTATCAATATAGTTGCCTTCGAGGGCGATACACTGATTGAAACGATTTTGTAGTACGATTTCGGTTTAGCCTCAAAATAGGCCTCTGTTTCGGCGATTACTTCTTCATCGGTCTTAAATCTCTTTCCGGCGGGGACTCTTTTGAGGTGTGCGAACAGGAAATAGTCGCTGGGGGCCAAATCTGGAGTATTCGGTGGGTGGGGAAGCAATTCGTAGCCGAATTCATTCAATTTTGCCATCGTTTTCATCGACTTGTGACACGGTGCATTGTCTTGATGAAACAGCACTTTCTTTTTCTTCAAATGCGGCCGTTATTCTGCGATTTCGTCCTTCAAATGCTCCAACAACGCAATGTAATAGTCGCTGTTGATAGTCTGCCCCTTTTGGAGATAGTCAATGAAAATTATTCCATGTGTATCCCAAAATACGGATGCCATAACCTTGCCAGCCGACTGTTGAGTTTGGACGAGGTTCGTCACCTTCTCGCCACTCAGCTGACTGCCGACTTGACTCTGACTCTGGTGTGAAGTGATGGAGCCAAGTTTCATCCATTGTCACATACCGACACGAAAAATTCGGCTTTATTGCGCTTGAACAGCTTTAAACACTCCTCTGAATCATCAACACGTTGTTGTTTTTTGTCGACTGCTTGCAAACGCGGCACCCACTTTGAACAGAGCTTTCGCATGTAAAAATATTCGTGTATGATATATCCAACACGCTCTTTTGATATCTTCAGAACCTCAGCTATTTCGATCAACTTCACTTTACGGCCATTCGTAATCATTTTGTGGACTTTTTTGATTCTTTTGGACGTCCACTGCGTGCATCATCTTCGGTGCTTGTATCACCACTTTTAAATATTCAAACCACTTGCGAATGGTTCGTTCGGCTGGTGCAGAGTCCGGATAACAACTATCAAGCCACTTCCTTGCATCGGCTACATTTTTTCCCATCAAAAAGCAATAATAAATCAACACGAAATTGCTTTGAATCCATTTTTTTTTTTTTTTTTCACAATAACAAAAGTTGCTATATCTCGAGAACTAATCGTCCGACAGGTGTCAAATTTATACACGTATCTTTTAAAGGTTGGAACTAGCTGAATAGTATGGATTTAATTCAAGTGGTGTCCTCTATTAAAAACGGCACTATTGTTATGAGGACAGGATATATTATTATTAATATTATCAAGGGAACGATAGAAATTAATTTGTAGGATCCGGGACTTAACGCCGGGGTACTGTGCACATGTGGCGCGTTTTTTCAACAGCACGCGGAGTACTGAGTTCCCATGTGGTCACCCACCTACGTACTTGCCGAACCCAACACTGCTTGATTTCGGTGATCTAGTGGGAACCGATGCAGTTTACAGTTAGTTTACAGTTTAAACGCATTTTTATTTTCTTAATTCATTAATTCTTACATGCTAGACAAAAAAACGCTTAAAAATTAGATTAAATTACTTAAAAAAAAAAATTATCTTATTCTAACTTACTGGCCCCATGCGGACACTCTAAGTTAAACCTAACAATTATATTTTGTCTTTCGACGTGCAGTACAATATTAGTTTTTTGGATTAAACGTAATTAAAATACTAATTAAAAACTAAGAAAATATTTTTTTTTAATTTAAAAACTTAGTTAACTAACATTTTTTTATATTATATTATAAAACTTAAAGCTGAAACTTAAAACTACCTAAAATATACATCAGCTTAGCCTACTTAGTTTATCTTATTCGAGGTATTATTCCTTTTTTTGTAGAAGGTTACCCACTTCTGTTTTTAATTTTTTATTTTTTTTTGTATTTTTTTTTGTTTTTATTTTTTTTTTGGTTTTTTTTTAATTTTTTGTTCTTAACTACTATCTTAAACCTACCTAAAGCTATTTAAGCCGGCCACGGCTAAAAAATTAGGCTGACCAACTCTGCTCCTTATTGGAGCTATCCTGTACTAAAGGAATTCGACGACGTAGATTCCCCTCCTTCAACAAGCCACCAAAATTGTTAGTGCTGCCGAGCAACATCCATCATGTCGCGACTCCCTACCGACCTACTGAACCGGAGACGTTCCGCACTGCCGTGTACGACGTCTCTTTCGTAGTTAAGTCGCCTGTCCGCAGCTGTTCGAGCGATGTGGAAGATTAACGGCACCGCTAATCTATCCTGGATTAGACCTTTTTTATCTAGGTAGAGGAACGCCTCTGGAGGAATAAAGCCGTCAAAGCGTACTCTCTCGTGATACATATAATTGGGGTAGTAAGCCCCGGAGATCAGGTTATTCGACGAGGTCATTGCTCTTGCAATGTGCCTTCGAAACAACTTAATAACAAAATTGTCCACTCTTATTAGTTTCGCCCTATTGTACAAGACCTCATTAGGATATAATTTTATGTATTCAGACTCTGGTGTTCTGTATAAGCGAAGACAAGTCCTAAGAAAAGCCCTCTCAAACACCCGGATCTTTTCCAATAAACTTGCTCTCACGTTGAACCACACGGGACATCCAAATACAAGCATGGGCCTGATGAGGGCCATGTAGCAGATCAACTTCACCCCCGCATCGAGTTGGCTGTTATAAAACAGTCTCTTTGTATCCCAAGGTATCTGACTACATTTCGACAAGTAAGTGGCAGTCCGTGTTGCCCAATGATCGAAAACTTTCGCCAATTCTTTCTGGTATCCCTAGAGGCCCCAGACAAAGGCGTCCTAAACAAAACGGTTTCTGACTTCTGAAAGTTGATTTTCAACTTCCAGTCATCGCAATATCGCTTAATTTTGTCGAAGTCACGTTGCAAGAGTATATTAATGACCTCAATCTTTGGACCTGATCTGTACGCGATTAAGACGTCTGCGTACGCTATGGCATGGTGAAGTGAACCTATCAGATCACTTGTGTAAATGTTGAACAGGATCGGCGAATTTACCGCACCTTGTTGCAAACCGTTTTTAATGTAAAATGTTCTAGCAGAAGCCACATCGCCATTTTTCACGATGAACTGTCTATCTGTTAACATGTTGTAAAGAATATAAAGCAGTGGTTTACTAATGCCCAGCCTGTTCAGCTTGAAGAAGAGTCCCTCTAACCATACGGTATCGAAGGCTTTTTCCAAGTCAATCAGGCAGGCACCAGTACACTGGTTCTTGCCTTTGTTCCATTGGATATCAGAAACCAGTTTAGACGCGGCATGAATGACATCATGCCCCGCCTTGAAACCGAATTGATTATCCGGAACTATATTTTTGTCCTCAACTCACTTAGTCAGGGCTCTATTGATCACCTTCTCGAAAACCTTACTGATATTTGGAAGAAGACTGATCGACCGGAGATTCGCTGGATTGGATGTGTCTTTATCCCTTTTAGGGATTGGATGTACCACCGCAGTTTTCCAATGCGCTGGATAATGGGCATTATTCATCGCATTGTTAAAGAGGATGGTATAAATGTTCACAGCTTCTAGTGGGAGATGTCTAAGCAAAATGTTCGGTATTTCATCGGTTCTGTGGGAACCGATGCTTTCAGTGTGGCGAGGCCGTTGACGAGATTGGTTTCTGTAAGAGCATTTTCAAAACAGAGGCCATGAGATTTAGACAGAACAACACGAGTTTTAGAGCTGAGCCTCTTATGTTTTGGTAGTAAAATGTAAGAGGGAGTTTGTTCCGTGAAGAAGAAGGGGAGTGAAGGTGAAATGCAGAAAAAGAAGGCAAGTTAGGAACGAAAAAATTTATCATATTCAGCTCGTCCACGCTGAAGGTTAAAGACTCTTTTAGAGTGTACACAGCTCCGGAAATCTTTTGGCAAAGTGTGTTGAAAATTTTGTGCTACCTGTCGTAAGATTCCTGATACTACTTACTACATCAGTAAGACGACCTTCTTTGTGGATGAAGACCATGACACTTGTTTTGGTTTTTTCCACAAAGCAAACAGAGGCGAGTTTATAGTGAAGATATGAGAGAAAGAGACGCTTATTTTCGTATATCTTTCTATACCTTAGCTCAGAGAATACATAACGGCATTCCGATAAGTTAGGTGTCGAAATCGAGGCCTGTGAAATCGGGTAAGAAGGCGAGTTAAAAGCGGGATTTAAGATATGCGAGCAATAAAGTATGGATATTTGGTTTCAGTTGTAAGATCGGAATTGGGAAAGCAGTTGTTAGTATTCATACGAGTTGGTGTGGGCGGTTAACTTAAATGAAAAACGTTAATGTCCGGGCTTGGATGGAAAAGAGGCAATTGGTGCATTTGTGGGGAGACGTGAAGAGGGTTACATAGAAATATTGACAGAAGGGGGAAAATTGAGAAATATCTTGATTTTAAGGTTCCAGTAAGGCTTAGAATGTGAATGGGCAAACGGTTTGGGTGATTTATAATTAGGTTTATTAGGTGAGAACTTGCTTTGTTTGTTTTTCTGTATTTTTAATGATAGGCTTATCCGTCCATTTGGAGACCCGTACCTTTCCAAGGTTAAGGTTGGTATTGGATTGGTTAGTAAATACCTATCCATATTTAGACAGTAAGTTTAGCTTGAAATTGCGTTTGTTTTTGTTGTGAGTTGAGTTGACGTTGGAGCACTAATATCACCTTAAAATTTTTGGATAGAAGTTTATTCGTAGATTTGGAGGTTGATTTGATGCCGTGGTAATGTTTCGTCTTCGATTTGTAACAATTTAGTCAAAATTGAAATATACACCCTGCCTGACTCGAACTGCAACCAACTTCAAACTGCTATAATTTCCAAACCGTTCAAGACAGTGAACTCAAATTTTGACACATAACAGACAATTTTATTATTTACAAGCCTTCTTAATGATTTACATTTAGGTTGTGTTGAAAAATTTTTATCAGCGATGGAATTCGAACGTGATAGTGTGATTGCTTTACATTTGTCTGGAAAACTACAAGTAGCTTTGGTTAGAGCCCTCCAGCACCTCAACGTAAAAAAATCATTTGTGTTTCGAACCATAGCTCGTTACCGCGATGCCGGTAGCTTTGCAAAACGCCATGGAGGAAATGGTTCGGAAAGTGAAGGCTCGAATTGGGCGAAATCCGCGTCGAAGTGTAAGAAAAATGGCTCTTGAGCTCAACATATCGTTGGAACGGATGCAATGCATAGAGAAAAATGAGATTGGGCTCAAGCCATTGAGGTTCCAGAAAGCACATGATCTTACAGATCCTTACAGAAAAAAGTTAGAGTCGAAAGAGCGAAGGAGTTGCTACGCTTGCAAGAAAGTGGTGAGTTGCCGAATTTGTTTTTTTCCGATGAGTCGGCATTTGTTATCGAGCAATATATCCACAAACAAAATGACCGAGTTTACTTGCCAGAGAGGTCCTTCGAAAATTTACACCTTCGGACGGCCACCAGAAAGCAGGCAGCACCGATGGTGCGGTTGGGCCGCCATAACCGCCGATGGTCGCTCTCCGCTCGTTTTTTGGACTATGGCGATCGTATACCGTAAAACTGTCTTAGAGGCAATATTGAAGCCTTGGGCAAACAATCATATCGGTCGGAGACCGTAGATATTTCAACAAGACTCGGCACCGTCTCACAAAGCGCGCGTCAAAAAAGATTGGTTAAAAAACAATGTTCCACACTTCATTTTTCACACAATGCAAATTCTCCGGATGCAAATCAGTTTGATTTCTCTGTCTGGGGTGCTTTGAAGGCGAAGGTTGGCACTAAAAAATACCAAAGTTTGGACCACCTCAAACAGGCACTTCACGGGGAATGGGCCAAAATACCGCAGAGCCACTTGAGTGCAGCGTGCGATGCTTTCTTCGGCCGCACCAAAGGTGAACATATTAAAAACCACTGATACAATTTGAAAATGGGTTGAAACGAGGAATGGGTTGGAAGACCATCGATTTTGTGACATACTGTTTCAAATCATTCAACATTGATCTACTCGTAGTAGGTTCATCATTAAGCTCATTGAGTTTCTCGAAGATAACGTCAAGCATGGACTCCTACTGTTTGGAGAGTGAGTGATTGTGAGTGGCAGATTGGAGATTAAATGTGGATAACTATAGATGGATATCTATGTGTTCCTGGAGAAAGTTGATGGAACTACATATTTTCTTTTTGGTATCCATCAATGCGGAACCGATAGATATAATTTCAATTAACACTTTATTGAGGTGACGTCTGAATGTTTTTTTTTTTTTTTTTTTCATTTCTGGATCTTGCAGTTGCTAATTCAAATAAACGTGCAATTTATTTTTCGATACTCTGACCAAAGTCTTTCGCACATCTTACAATGTGTTCGAGAATCGATAGTTTGTCTCTTATCAGTCTGCCGAGTGAGTTATGATTGCATTCATTTGATTCACTGAGGCACTTGATTGCAACGAGCACATGGAGAGATATTAATATACTCGTCACAGAACAGCACATCTACCGAAAACTCTATAACGAAGACCGCATTTCTTTTTTTTCGGCCGACACAAATACCATGAAATAGTTTGCCGCAGATTATCTTACAGACGACAATTGTTGTTGTTAATGGAGCAATTATTTAATCCAGAAGAAAACATGACGAAGACCATGACAACAAAAAATAACACAAACCTAATTTCCGAGAAAATAAATAAAAAATGCGCTGAACGCACTGTCGCGAAATTAATGAAATTAACTATTAGGGCAACAATAAGAAATCAGCGTCAGCGATGATAATTTTTTTGGTGAGAGTTTTGGTTATTGGATTGATTGAGCTGGAAGAACCGAAACAAGAGTATACGATTAATAAAAATTCACAAAAATGTGACTGAATAAAATGATGGTTTGAAGGAGGCACATCTCCTGTTTGGTTGAAAGTTCAACTTGGCATTCATCATCGAACCATGGATTCCCATAGGTTCCACAGGCGAAATTTTTGATGGACTCTTCACAGTATTAACACTAGTTATCGACACTTGATGTAGCCGAAACGTTATTATGAGAAAAGTTAAGAAAGACGCGATCGGCAAAAGCTATGGAGATCTTCTGCGTTTGTAGCCGACCAACCTTAAAGCTTCTTACAGTGTTTTTCTAGCATTGTAATGTCTTGGATATCCAACCTCTTACTTTGGCTGCTACTAGGTTGTGCTCTGAGTCAATATGCGGATGTCTATAATACTACACGCCTGTCTTCCATCTAGCACAATGTGATCAATTATTTTCCTATATGTATGTCCTTGTGGATCCAAGAATTTATGCTTGCTATGACGAAACCGTTCGGGAGAAAAAAGTGCCTGTGCGCACATAAGGCTGATGTGAATGGTGGTTAAATTATGGGTGCTCAGGACCAAATGGCCTGTTTAGAGTCCTCATATACCAGGTACGTGGTTATTTTTGACACCTTTGCATGGGTTGTCAACAGTAGAGTCATTCTTATCCAAAGGCATATTCTTCGCATAGAAACGTATTTAATAAGGGAATTTATTACTCACGGTAAAGACTTCTGAGACGCATATTACAGCCGATCAGGTCAGCATGACCCTTTAGTTTAAATTTACATTTGCTTACCCTCAAAGCCAGTGGTTGTTAACACTGTTAAGAAATGCCGATCTGTGGTTTTAAATTACCAATTTGTTTAAGTATTGGGTCTATAACTTAATTCGTGCGGTTTGCTAAGAGATGGCGTAACTTTTATAATTCCATTGTTATTATTTCATTGGAACATTCATTGGAAAGCTACTGTCATTGTACGTCATTTCAGTATATGTCATTCATTTGAAGCGTAAAAAACAATAATTTTTTTTCACTTAAATATGTCGAACTTTGTGCCTGAAAAAGTGTTTTTGCGGGGCGTTCTTCTTCATCACTGAAAACTGCTCCCGAAAGTCATCGTATTTTGGTGGAAGTTTATAGTGAACATGCGCTAGCTGAGCAAACGTGCCAAAAGTGATTTGCACGATTTAAAAGTGGTAATTTTGGCTTCGAAGACGATGAACGTCCTGGGCAGCCAAAAAAGTTTGAAGATGAAGAACTGGAAGCATTACTCTATGAAGATTGTTGCCAAACACAAGAAGAGTTCGCAGAATCTTTGGGTGTCACTCAAGCAGCCATTTCAAAACGTTTAAGAGCAGCTGGATATATTCAAAAGCAAGAAATTGGGTTCCACATGAACTCAAGCCGAGAGACGTCGAAAGGCGGTTTTGCATATCCGAAATGCTGCTGGAACGTCACAAAAGGAAGTCATTTTTGCATCGGATTGTTACTAGTGGTGAAAAATTGATCCATTACGACAACCCCAAGTGCAAAAAATCATATGTGAAACCCGGCCAACCAGCCAAATCAACGGCAAACCGAATATCCATGGCGCGAAGGTAATGCTCTGTATTTGGTGGGATCAGATAGGGGTACTGAATTATGAGCTGTTAAAACCGGGTGAAACCATTAATGGACAACGCTACCGAACACAATTAATCCGTTTGAAGAGAGCAGTAGCCGAAAAACGCCCGGAATATGCGACCAGACACGAGGCAATAAATTTGCTATTCCGGTTAAGAACTATTTGGAACACAGTGGATGGGAAGTCTTACCCCACCCGCTTTATAGCCCAGACCTTGCCCCTTCTGACTACCATTTGTTCCGGTCGATGCAGAACGCCCTCACGGCAATATGGTTCACATCAGAGCAGCATATCAAAAATTGGCTTGATTCATTCTTGGCTGTCAAGCCGGCGCAGTTTTTTTGGGATGGGATCCACAAATCGCAAGAAAGATGGGAAAAAGTCATAGCTTTAGATGGGCAATACTTTGAATAATACTATTGTACATGTTTTTCTTAAATAAACGTTCAAATTTTGAAAAAAAAACCACACGAATTAAATTACATACCCAATATATTTACAAGTGGTTGTTTAAAATCTACTAACACTTTCTACAAGCTTTCTACAGCTTTGCTGAAATCGTGTTCTTTGTTTGATCCTCATCTTAATATGTATAGAACGTTTATTAACTTTTGCATCAGCCTAGAATCATAGCATTGATAAATGTCTTAGCCAGTGATGATTGTGATTACTGAAGCAAGATACGAAGCATATATTTTGAAAACAATTGGCCTGATATTGTCTACTCCTAGGCTTTTTTATATGTTTAAATGGTGCAAGATTTTAATTTATTCTCTTTCGCTTGTCTCTTTCAGAAAAATGTTTTGTTGTAGTTACCAGTTTTTATGATTTTTGTGTCACTTGGCTGGAGAATCGATCTGAAAATTTCTTCACGATTTCATTCAGTTTCTGAAAAATTATTTTTAATAATTTCATTTTCTGTGTGTTTCTTCCTTCCAAGAAGTACGTTAACTATTTATTGGATCATTACTAGCATTTATTAACGGTTGCTTTTGAAAGTTTTATTTTGTAAATCGAATGCTTTCATTCACGTAATTGAATGAATTTCTGCAGAAATCATTTGTAAAGACGCCAAGCTTTCTTGCTTGCATATAAGGCAGTGCCTGGTTATGACACCTACGAGAACGATGGCGGTGAAATGTTTCCAATTTCGAGAGATCGAACTCTTAGAGCGAATTAGATCTAGCTTTGTCCAGATTGGTTTGGTCGCCAGACATGTTGATCCAACCATTCACCTAAGATCTGTTTTTTTTTTTTTTTGTATCCAGCTTTAATATCAATTTGCACTTGGCGATTGGTTTACCGATGCTACTCTTTTCCGGTAGAATAGGTAGAGTTGTTCCAATTTTAGCGAGATCGTCGACCCTACAATTCCCTGGAATGTCTCTATGGCCCGGCGGCCAACATAAGTGAAGGTAGAAATACTCTGCCATCTCTCTAAGAGATGATCGGCATCTAAGGGTGGTTCTAGAGTTTAGTGAGACTGAGTGGGCTTGATAGCACCTTGACTATTCGAAAAGTTAAGTCTTTCTCAAACTAAACTTCGGGTATAGTGTAGTTGATATTCTCTGCGAGGATTCCTACTATATTAAAAATATTAGCGTGGCCAAGTAAGTTATTTGTCCACTGTGAAGTTGCTTTGAGGCTGCAGTTCACTGCAATGTCTACGGCAGTTCACCAGACAACCACCTCGTAGGTGAATATCGGTCTTATAACAGAGATGTATAGCCAGTGGGTAATGCTAGGTTGAAGATCCCATGTGTTTTCAATGGCTTTTTCGCAAGAGGATAAAACTGTTGTAGCTTTCTTGACTCTTTCTTGAATGCTAGGTTTCCAGTTAAGCTTCCTGTCACAAATGAGACCCAGATATTTTGCTGTATCGGATAAGGTTTAACTGGTACCGTTTATTGAGGGACGGTCTATGATTACAATTTTATTAAAGAGAACAAGATCAGTTTTATGTGGGCTTACTTCAAGCCATAGCGATTTGCCCATTGGTTTAAACTGTTAAGATTTAGTTGAATGAGTTCTTTATTAGTATTAAGATGCTTACCTAAAACGGCTCCACTAATGTTATTCGAATAGGCAATCACCCTGCTAACTCTGACTTCGACATATATCAGCAGTTCATTAATCACTAAGGTGAGGCATCTACCTGTATAGTTGAAAGCGCAGTCGCGATTGCGGATGTGTTAACTATGTTAAAGGCACTCTCTATTTCCAGGAAAGCGACCATTTTGTACTCTTTATATTGTAGGAATCATTCGATGTGGCTAGTCAGTAAATGCAGAGAAGTTCCCACCGACTTTCCTTTATAATGTTGAGCCGTTGACAAAAGTCATGGATCAGTTTTAGTTCGTATATGGATATCAAACAGTCGTTCTATAGTTTTTATAAGGAAATATGATAGACTTATAGGTCTGGCGTCCTTTGAGACAACATGTGAAAATTTTACGAATGAAAACTACATTGACTTCTTAACATAACAGTGGAATATGATATGCTCTAACGTAAGCAGGATAATATCTGGGACTTTTATAGATCGGCAGGTATTATACCGTCCGGACCAGCAGAGTTGTATGGTTTGAGGTTATCCAGCGTCCTATTTTGGTTGCTACTGGATGCGAAGAGGGAGCTACCTGGAAAGTGAGCGTCCAGTAGTAATGATTCAATACTTAAGGTTTTCCAAGAGCCATCGGTTTTTTTTTTCAAACAACTAGTACAGAGGATTTTTTTAGCCGTTGCGCCTCAGAAGTATCTGTGATTTTGTCATAGAATGATATCCAGGGTTGTCGCTTTGCCTTCCTCACTGATGTCCACTAGTGTGGTTTTTTCTTGTCTTTAGGGTGAATAAGGTAGCAGGAAGCAGCCATAGTTTGATTGAAAGCCAGGATAAATTCCTTGAACTATATATCAAGCTCGTTGTTGTCATGCGGGGGACTAACGAGTTCAAGGGATAGTATTTCCGACGGTATTTGTCTGTATTTTGTCCTATCTTGCATCATTTAGGGCTTCGCTATTTTTTGGGCTATTATTCGCTATTGATATTTGGCCTCTCTTTAACCGCAAGGCTTCTTCCAACGATCTCTGGTGCTTGCAGGAGTCCTTTAGCGTTTTGAAAACATGGATAATCCGTTTATTAGGTTGTTGCTAGCCCAATCAATCTTGTAATCTTAATGTCCGCACTTCTCTCAACCTTTAAATATTGCGTATTATATAGAACGCCTTAGATGGAGCTTACCGACACAGCCCTTTATTTCTCCTTTGAGAGAGGAATTTAGGTATCATCAACAAGGTCGTGGCCTGCAGGAAGTGGCTTGCCACAATTTTATCATCCCTTGAAAATTCGGTTTAAGGCTCGTTTCCTTTGCCTTTAGAAGATGGTGCATCATACCTTGCCACAGTTTTAAATCCGCTCAACAATGGAGCAGCCTTGCTGGTAGTCGGTGCAGTCACCGTTCTTCCGCCAGGTATTAAAAGTGTTCCGGCATCAGTTACGACACCTTGTCCAGCCCAGGGGAAAAAGGACTGGTTGGGAGTTTGAAAAGGGGGGGAGGCGTCTCCTTTCGTTTTGGAACTCATCTGGAGATGGCAAAAAATAATATTTTTGTTCACAAGATCACCGAAATCAAGCAGTGTTGGGCGCGGTAAGTACGTAGGTGGATGACCACATGGGAACTCAGTATTCCGCGTGCTGTTGACAAAACGCGCCACATGGGCATAGTACCCTGGCGTTAAATCCCGGACCCTATAAATTAATTTGTATCGTTCCCTTGATAATAATAATAATAAGAATAATATTAATAATAATATTTTTGTTCGTTAAAAATGTTTTTTTTTTTTGCGGGCTTTATAAGTCGTTTTTGTTTTGCTTTAGTGATGCTTACGTAAATATGGTCTTGTAACGCTGCTGTTTTGTTGTTTACGATTAGACCCAGAGACGCAGTTTATCTCCCCAATGTTAACACAGATAAGTAACAGTTATTCCAAGTCTTCTTAGTGTTAGTTCACTAAAATATAGGTAACCATTTTGCTCATATTTGTAACAATATTAAATAAGATAGCTTCTCAGAATATATCTACAATTAAGCTTGAGATAGTCGAAGCACTTATCGAACACGAGCTATTGGCATTTAACGGAACTCAATGGATGTTTTGGCCTTTTGGCCATTTATTGTACTTATTTTGGTCAGTCATTTTCAAAAAAAATTACTGCTTACGATGACGTTATTACACTGCCTTTTCGAACCGTACAGTATCTTCATTATTAAGTATTAACAACAGTGGAATGCTTTTTTCATACTCCCATACTCAAGGATACTTATTTTAAATTCAAGTTCACTTGAATGACAAGTGTATGAGAATAGTGAACAACGCATACGAGCGGAAGTTTCATGTTGATACTCCTATATGCACGACCTTATTTTTTATTAAAATAACTATCTGACTTTAGCAGTACTATTTCTGCGTCGGTCCTTGTTTAGGTTGTTTATTATTTAACCATCGCGTGCAACACATTGGATAGATATCTGGACTTTAATGTTATATAAGGCAGAGAATAAAAAACGAGACTACAGCTGGATAAGTTCCTGTCATTCACTGTATAGTAAATGTAAACTTTACTATCGCGTGAATCGTGTTTTATTGAAGTAGATCTTTATACACTATAATTATTCGCAATTGATGTGTAGAAGTTGTCTTTTTTGTATCTTTTAATACAAGTTTTAGAGCTTGAATGTATATAGTTTGAAATCAGTAGGCCAGTTTGGTAATCTTTAAACATCATTATCAATCAGAGATGTTTTATGTGGTTTTCGTTGGCTTCAACTAATTAAAAATATTAAAATTAAGGAAACAACTTGTGCGATGGTTTTGAATTGTTTCACTTAAATATACGAGTGTTTAACACCAGTATAACAAGCTTTTCATGTGATGCGACGTATTTAGGAGAGGAATTAAGGGAAAGGGTGAAGTAATTTTGACTAATTTTTTAGGATAAACAGTGGCGACCATAGATATATTTTATAAAAGGGCGATGGAAAATAGTCAACAGTAGTGAACAAGTTTGTAAGCCTAAGTTAAATGTGCATATTCTTATCATAAAAACTGTGCATAGCCTTACTAAGCAAGAAATGAAAACAGCAGGACATATTTTCTTAAGCTGTGTTTAAAAAAGTGTATGAGGCTTTGTGAAGAAACTTTGTATTTCGCTTTTACACATCGGGAGCCAGCAAAAAGAAGTAGGCGTAGTTCATAATTGGGATTAAATTGTTCCAACTGCTATCAAGGTCAATGTAAATGAAGAAACTTTCTCTTTGTTGTAGGTTTTATCAGAAAATTATACTAAATTTGATCACCGATTGTTTAAATCGAAGACTTTGTACTTTGTTATTGAGGTTGCTGTGAGAATTCTTGAATGGGTAGGTCGAATTTTCTTGTAAGGGATACAGTTTTTATGATTTTAGGATTTACGGAGAGGCTTCACTTATGTCAATACGTCTGCACTTCAGATAGTGGAAACTTGCCGTTGCCTTCTAAGTTGGCATTGATGACGATAGTTACATTCTCAGTGTTGTGTTAATTTTTTCTCATTATTTAATTAGTTAGGTATTGGGGTAGGCTATCAGTGGCTATATAAGTAGAGAGTTTTCTAATAACGACTTGACAACTTTTTTTTAAATAAAAGGCAAATCATTTGAGATATTTCAAAAAACTTTATTATTGGCTTGAAGTACAATCAAAATATTTATGAATGGAACTCGACTTCGTTCATATGGCCACCGCGCATTGCCATCGCACGAACGATGCGGCCAATCGACTGGCCCATTTCTTGAGATAACACGCTCACCATACTTACTCTTCAATAAATCGATTGTAGCGTGTGCTGTGTGGCTTGTAGCACCATCCTGTTGAAACCACATTTCGTCCAAGTCCATATCTTAAAATTCGGGCCAAAAATAATCGGTGATCATGGCGCGATAACGTTGACCATTCACAGTAACGTGAAGATCGTTATCGTCAACGTAAAAATATGGCCCAATAACGCCGCCGGCATACAAACCGCACCAAACAGTTATTTTTTGTGGATGAAGTGGTGATTCATGAAGCACATGAATTTTGCTTATTGACGAACCCATTAAACTAAAAATGAGCTTCGTCACTGAAGATGATTTTGCGACTCCGAATATCTGTATATTTTTATAATTTTCAGACGTTGCTCGTTAGTGTACTTTACCATGATGAAAATGGTAATTAACTGAATAAATTGACAGTGACAGTTTAAAGATTAGTGAAAGAGTGCGTTCACAAATTAAATTCAAAATTGTCAAGTCCCTATTGGAAAACCATATAATAAAGCTCCATGGCATGTTAAGGGAATCCATGTGTTGTAAGCGCGGATGTATCCATATGTTTCCCTTGCATTTCTTTCCTTCTATGGAGTAGTTGGCGTTCTTTTAATTAGTTCGCTACATATAAAATTTCCGATTTTCTGCTGGGAAATTATACGAAATTTACAAATTTTGTTCCGTAAAATAATATTCATGCGGTATAGAGTCTCTCAAAAATCTCTGTGTGAGCGTATGCCGATGGGTGCAAAAATAGCCTTAGCGTAAAACCAAGTATATGCTGTCAAAAAAAGGGATACATTACCACAGCTATAACTCTGATATAGTAGTACAGGACAGTAGTAGAGGACTTTGTCTATCTGTACTTTGATATGAATACATAGAAATAAAACTCAGCTTAACTCTTGGTAGTCGCAGTTTATTTGGATTAAGAAGGTTATTTAGTAGTGATACACTTTCCCAAGAACTAAGGAGACTATATAAGACCTTGATCGTCCCGTAATGGACTCTGTTGAAAGCAAATTAAGGTATTCGTGAACGTTTCGTTCAATATAAAGTCCCGCTAGCGTTGAATGGTTTAAAGGCGAAGATTCAACGCCGAACCATACGAGCTGTTCGGCGACAGTGGCCTAGTCAAAAGGTCGGATAAACTGGAGAGCTAAACTTAGGAAAAGGTATTAGTCCATGAAAAGAATGAACAAGGCCAATATTGACAGATGTGTTTACTGTGGCACATGTTGTTTTGCATTACTGTATAGCAAGATAAAATCAGTCCTTTTTTACTAGTGAAGGCTTTTTTCCGAATAATTTTATATTCATTATTTCGACATCCCCACATTATGACTTTCCCATGTTTATCCATCCGCGTTCAAAAAGTGAATAATTTAGTTTTTTCTTAATCACACCCTAAACTGCTATCACTACCATTTTAGGGTGAATTCCTGACTTAACATGTATCCTTCGAAGCTCACTTACTTCCAACGGTTCCAAAACCTTTTTCTCTTATCGTAAATGATCCACTTTTTATCATAACCAAAAACTCAAACTAAAAAGAAAACTTCTAATCGTTGAATGATATTCGCTGCTGGTGTTAAAAAGCTGGGCACCCATCTTTCCAGCTCTTTTTATTTTCCGGTGGCTGAAAAACAAAACGAAGCTAATGGCACTGGACCTTCTTTCAGGGGCTTTATTACGGACCTGGCCTTCCAGGTTGAGGATTGCCCATAAACAGTTCAGAAATAATTAACAGCCTTAAATTCGGACGGTTATAATGTTAACGACCGCCGGTTTTACAGACAAATAATTTCACATGAACATGAATATGAGAATACTTAGCAGACCACGTACTAAAGAATACCTCGAGGAGACCCTTAATTGATATAAAACAGATATTAAAGAAATCCAAAAAGTCCGATGGGATGGCTCGGCGAAAAAGTGGATAAGAAGTTATAAAATTTACTACAACGACTACTAAAAAACTTGCAGATTTGTTATTAGAAGAAGACTAAGGGAAAAATTCTTAAACTTTTAACATGTAAGCGAACGCCTCATAACAACCCACATACGAGTAAAGAACCAATTTGGATATACGAGTATAAGGTTTGCGTTCATGCCCCTAGAGAGAATAATGATGACGTCCTAGAGTAAACATATGCTTAATGGCCTAGATATGACATCAAAACCAAGCTCTCTCAAAGTCCTAGCCCGCACCATAAACCACAAAACACCAATGGAAATGTTGCCGAAGAGGCATCAGAGAAGCTGCTTCTGATGTGATTAGATTCAGACTGCAACCGCAAAGAGGTCCTGATTTGCCATGAATGTGGGCAGGTACATATGGCCAAAAAAGAAGCATAAAGAGCTGCGCTGTAGCCTTAACAAAGACTTTTTAGAAAGAAAAAGAAAGAGCACCAGAAACGCGCTACCGAAGAAATAAAGAGATTTTACTGCAAAGATGAACATGGACGACAAGTAGATAGGTCGTAGTAGGTGCTGAGAATATGGAAAGACTACTTATGATGGTTAAAATACATAAGATCTGTTCTGCCCTATTCTGTGAGTCTCTGAAAGCATTCATGAATGAACAATCTGGTTGGTCCATATTAGCGCGGTTTCAGGCCAGAAAAGTACACCATCAACCTAATATTAATGTTGCGTCATATAATTCACCCCTGGAAACTTCAGAAAAGCACTCATCATCTATTTTCCAACAATTATACAAAGCCACATATGGGTGGTCATGACTCAAGGGTTTTCCATATTGGACGGTTCGGCGTTCAAACCCAACCGCGCCTCAAAGATATTCTTTTTTTCAGGCAACTGAAAACTTGTGGCCTGAGTAGTTGCCTAGAATACAACAACAAGTCAAATTACAGGAATAATTTAGCTTCCCAATTTAATGCTGTATGCCTATGGAGCGAAATAACCACTGTGCCCAAAGCTTTTTCTTACTGTCCAATTTTCCGAAAAAAATTAAAAAAAAAAGTAAATAAATATACAATGAAGGTTCTGAGAGAAAAATACTGTTCTTTCTTGGTGGAGCAAAGGCGCCCATTTATTTGGATTAATATAAGTTTAATCTAACTTAAAAACTAACAAAAAGTAAGAGTAAGGAACCAAGGGAATGGTGGAAGAGATCTAGTTTAAGACGAGAAGTTTAAAATCAAAAATGGGGATTTTTGGGAACTAAAATAAAAGTGTCTTCCCTGCATAGTCGTCGAAGATCAAATCGAAGGAAAGGATTTTGAATGTTCTGGATTCGGGATATGTGTATAAGCTCGCTGAAAGTGAGACCACTGGCTGGCGTATTCAAGAAGGAGCCTGACAAGGGTAATGTAAAGTCACCTTGTTACATAGGGGTTGTAGAATTATTCGTACCATCGTTTCATAAAATCAAGTGATGAGTTGGCTTTAGGGATTTACTCATCCATGTGCGGACGAAAGTTAAACTCTCTATCGTATAATATTCCAAGGTCACGAAAGGATTAAACCTGAGATATATGTTGGTTATAAAGAAAATAATGTGGAAGACGAGACTGATTTGACTTACGTGGCAAAGTCATAGATTAATATTTGAGGATATTAAGCTCTAAGCAACTTTTTAATTACCAAGTGGAAAACCTATCAAGGTTTTCTTGAAAAAAAAAAAAATAGAGTCTTCAGGTGAAGGAATAGTTTTGAACAACTTAGTGTCGTTCGTTGGCGTAATAATCGTTAGTGATTAATCATCTTCTTTAGATAACTTATGATTAAAATGAAAAGAAAAGGACCTAGAAAACTGCATTGCAGGAAACCAGAAGAAGCTATTAACGTGGTTGGGAAGGCTGACCTAAATCAAACATTATAATAACGGTTTTTCAGATAAGAAGACAACCATTTTAATAATATGGGTTAAAAACTGAGGCAAGATTGATCTATTGATGACATATTTTATCGAAGACTTTGGCAAAATCTGTAAATCTTTGTTGAAAATGCAAAGGAAACGAACGGATGAGAAAATTCAATCACAAAGTATATATCTTAGATGGTTTGATCATGATACGCAAATGAACGCCGCAGCTCCAGATTTCGATTTTTACGCCGAGAGACGTTGCAGCAGAGGACGGCCGCTTCTAGGGTGACATACGCAAAGGGACCTCAACAAACTTGAAACTGTTAACTATTCCGTATCGTAAATAAAAGTTTGACTGGTCACCTACAAAGAAGATTTAAATAAACGAACACAGTTTTTTATTTTAATTTTTTCTTCCATCAGAGCAGAGCACTTAGACAAAGAACTAGTCTATTGAACTCTTTGTTCTCATATGTTCCCTTTACTGAGATTTCTGGGTCCCTCGTATCTAACAAGATGAGTACATGCAAAATGATGCGGGCCTAGACCGGATAATCACAAAGATAGTGCTACGCATTTTTGGGTCCTGAAAAACTTTCCTCGGCTATCCCAGTGTGAAAGTAGCCAAGATACCTAAAAAAACAGTATGACAATACGAAAAAGCCAATTGGAGCGGATTTAACGGCTTCTTTAGGAATTTTAGCTGAGATCCTTTATCCCTCATCGGATTAAAAGTATTAAACTAAAAGAAAAGGACTGGTACGACTTGGGGTGTAAAGAGGCTGTCAGGATTAGAGAAATGTTTTTGTCGGTCCTACAAAGCAAACCCGGCAGTGAAAAACCGAAAAAAATTCAAACGAGTCAAGAATGTCTGCAACGTCTTTCATAAGTTGGTAAAATTTCGATAGGACCAACAATTGAGACAAAGCATACTACAATGTCCACACGTAGTAAAACTTTTTGGCCATTCGCCAAAAATTTTAGAGATTCTGCCCTATCCTTCATCCCAACGCTCTTATTGACGCTCCAGCTGTCTGTTCTTTGAAAAAGTCCAATCTGCATAGAGTACAAATTGTGCTTTATCCCCTGCTACACTTGAATGCATCGATTCTTCAATGGGATAAATCCAAAAGGTGTTCTTTGAGGCTAGCAAAACCACTGCGTTAGCTTTTCCATCAATCCTACTTTTTAGGACTGTTCCGAATAGAATATAATAGAATAAAAACTTGCTTGCCCGTCCCTAAAAAAGTGTGATTTTTCTTCTCTGTTCCCCTATAGATCATTTCTATCCCTCCTTTCGCCGCTATTTTCGTCGCTATTAAGCCGTCAGCTCATGAAATATCTAGAAACACGAAAGCTTCACAATGACGGGCAATACGGTTTTCGTACCAACAGGTCCACTGGTGATTTGATATCATATCTCATTAAAAAGTGGAACCAAGCGTACATCTATCTGGCGAAAGCAAGATAGTTCTATTTGATATTTTTAAGGCATTAACTATTTTGGGCGCTTTCAAGACTGACATCTACGAAATAAATGCTGGTGTGCCGTAAGGCTCCGTTCTATCTCCGAAACTCTTTATTTTTATCTATGATCTCTTGTCTGCTACTTTTAATCCAAATGTTCCTTTACTGAAGACTGCAAATCGGCTGTAGAACGAGAATGGCAGCGTATGCTTAGCATAACCAATTGGGGAACTACCAACAGAGTGAAATTTTATGCTTCCAAAACACAATGTTATCTGCTATTATCAAAGTAAAATTTAAACAGCCAGCCATTATCTACGAATAGAACTTTCATCGTTGAAACTGAAAAACTTTCCATGATGACCACATATTGGACATTGCCCAAAATACTACGAAATGCTTAAATTTCCTCAAATGATGTAAAAAACACTTCACCTCCAAATCCTAAATTCGTCCTAAAGACATTCATTTTTTCAGTAAGTAGTTGACTAGAAATCAACAACAAGCCAACCTCTACTAAGAATTTAGTCTTCCCATTGAATATTGAATGCCACCCACGGAACAAAATAACAACTGACCCCAAACATCTTTCTTTCCCGCTCTATCTTATATTGTAAACAACTTAACACATTAAGTTCTTTTAATAAAAAAAATCTGGCCTCAATATATAAGGCATTTATCCGCAGAAAATTAGAATTCAATGCCCACTACTGGTCAAGTGCGCCTAAAACATTTCAGCACCTGCTAGATAGGATTCCAAACACCGACGAAATGTCTCCTGTCTCACTTTGTTGTATCGCTTCTTCCACCGTCAGTGCTCATTTGAGATCGCCAGTAGGATTCCGCCCCTTCTAACATTCAACCATATCACTCGTCTCTCTATGAATGCTTATCAGTGTACCCTCAATCCCATTTTCGGACGTCCTCTAAAATACGTGATTCTGCCCTGCTGAGTTGCAAACCATTCAGACCATGGTACATCGGTACCTCTCTTCTCTTCCTCACTAAGTGTGAGGAATTGCGGGCTTATTATAAGAATAGCATAAAATCTAATGCTTTCATCCTCTAGAAAGATAACAGCGTTGCTTTCTAAATTGGCTTTGGGGTCATTCGTGAACACCAGACTTGATTCCTCACATGATTCTCAGAATCTGGCCGAAACCATTCCTAGACACTGGAAAAGTGATTTTCATATTTTTGAGAAACAGGAGTTCTGGTGTCATTAGTTCAACCATATCATAACCTTGAAGGTCCAAAGGACGCTCTGCGGCAACATGTTTCTTTACGCCGCTAGAAGGCCGAAAGCGCCTTAGCAATGACATGTTTGGTCCAAAGAAGTTGGCTGTCCAAGATGATACCCAGCGCAGTCTCTCAGGATTTTTCGCTTTTTCAGGCATGTAGCATCTTAGACAGACAACGTACTCGCAAGGCAGCGATGCGCACATGAAACTCGACCATTCTGTCCATGCTCCTCAACTTAAAGGATGATGCTCTAGTAAAGCGTGTATTCATCTTTTTCGATTTTTTTTATAAAAGTTATTACCACTGTTCGCCAAACTTTTTGCAGCACAACTAGGTGTGTGCCATCGATGCCAAGGGAATACAAATGACCAAAGAAAGAAATAGCGTGTTTTGGTGGCCTCATCCGTTACTACAACTGATGTCAGATAACATCTACATTGTGTTGTGTTCCTCTTTCTCGGCTTCACTAAGAGGAGCTGGCTGTGAGCTGTTTTGATAAGGTTGCCTGGAAAGTGACTCTCTATCTCAATAAAGAAAAGATAGGGAGTCTCTGCTTTCGAGCCACAGCACCTGTCATTAGGTTTTTTTTAATGATTTATTGTTTCACTGGGGCTTTCAATCTTTTTAATATGTTCGCTTCGAAACCCGAATTAGTTTATTATATACTTCTGTGAAGATTCTACTCAGCCCCCGCCCAATTGGACAGGTTCGTCTTTTCAATGGCGTAGTCCGATAACAAACGAGGATAGAACAAAGCTTTTCTTACTTTTGAAGCGACTGATGTACATAGCATTTTACCAGCTACATTTTTTGAACGCCATTAGCGCCCAGTCGGCACACGCATCTGTAGAAGTCATACTGGCAGCCTGACCAGGGACTTAATTCTGTCACCATGAAAGTTAGGAACCCCTGGAACTCCCTTTTAGGAGTTTCATGTTGGATGTGGCTTTAACTTAATAAAAAATTCAATTCAAAAATGACCCTAAGATTAGTGGATATTTTAGGTGGGCTTCACTCTTTGCTGAAGGGAAAGTCTAGCTTACACGATAACTTGCAATCGGTAATGATAGAAATGGGGTTCCCACAAGATGATGGAATTATTTCCAATTCAAAGTGAATCCAATCCGGAGTACGATTGCAAACCGTAGGCGTAAGCCATCTATGCTAGTCAGTGCAGATCTGCTTCGACCATGGAACGGGCTATCTACGCGTCAATTTCCTAGCTGAATGCGTCACTTTAAAGTATTTGGTGAGTGCAGCGTTTAGATTCTGAACAGATTCCTTTACTTTATTTTTTGTTCTAAATTTAGAGAGCGCATAAACACACTTGCTAATTTCCATCTTTAAGAGTTTTCAGTTGGTTTTCTGCAGATTCCTCCTTTTCAACAAGCTCGAGATCTCTCTTACATTCCGATAATATTTTCCAACCGATAATCTCCTTAGCATTGTATAGCGATAATTTATTTACATACTGTCTTACTTTCAAATGTTGGCTAAGGGCCGACGTTGTTGAGAACCAAGTCCACAGACGGTAAGAAATCAATGAGATATACCAAATAATGCCTTTAAGTATTATCACCGCAGCACATGATCAGTTCCATCTTCCTGAAATTAAGTGTATGATAAGTTCGGCTACTGCCTTAGTGCTTTTGCTAATAACCTTAATTAATTGAAGATATTTGTACATAAGTCTTCGGAATAACTCGACGCAAAGTGTCTCATTTTAAGTAGCCGTTATATAGCATGAAAATCTTTATTGAATAATTAATATTTGTAGTTGACAATCGGAATGTCCTACATAAGTAATTAAATAAATTATATTGGGAAAAATTAATTTTTTTCTACCCATATCACTGCTAAGCCTAATTGACTAATAACCATGTTTCCATATTGCTTACCAATTTTCTCTACAAAACCTCAATAAAGTCCTCGAGATAATTCCACAAAAATTACGAGCCATCCGTAGATAAGTTTTATTGAGAAAAGTTAATACAACCTCGAAAGCCCATTAAAAAGCCATTACCCCTTCAGACCGCCACTCATAACTCATAACAAGAGACAAAACTACAAAAAAAAAAGTCAAAGGCCAAATAATAAAACTACTCGCTATTTTATCAGCTATTAGAGTGGCATTTCAAACAATGGCAATATAAGATTGCCAAGGATTTACATTAATCATTACGTCTTAAGTACCTACGCACCAAACCAGTTTTGTGCCTCATTAGTAACAGGATAAGGGAGAGCATTAATCAGATTTCCACAAAAGAGTAAGATTTTACTTTATTTTTGTAACAGCGTTCAAGTGGAGCCCGCAAATTAACTCGATTCCAGCAAAATATTACTCATCCTTAAAGAACAAGAAGAAGAATCAGATCCGGATCCATTTTTAGATCCAAATCCAGGACAACCATTCTTAACTTGGCCCCAACTATGAGTTATAGTAAACTCCCTAATGAGCCCCTAGGAAAACAAGAAACTTTTAAATCAAATTAAAAACTTTTACATCACGAAACGTTTTATTGAATGCGATAAATTTTTCTCCCCGTTAAAAAGTTGGACATTGGATGGAGGATTGCCTGTTTGGATTGGTTGGACAAACTCAGACAGCCTCGCACACAATTGTAAAATTAAGTCAAACCTGATGTAATCTGGTGGCTTCAAACGGTGACCCCTTGTTCGTAATTATTTTAAATGTGCCTCCCTGAAAAATAAAAACACAAAAACAGTAACAGAAGACACTAACGTACTATTCGTATAATACGAGTATATGTATCTAGATACAGATATTTTGAGCGCATTACATTGAATGTTGTACACGGTCATTTGTTAATACTACAGGGGGGAACTGCTAAACTTTTATGTTTGGTGTTCGCTTTTTTCGTTATTTTTTTTTTTTTTTTTTTTAGGGAACAGTTGATGTCATTTCCCATTAAAGTTTAAAACATTGACTCCCGATTACAATTCCCTGTCCAACGCCCACAATACGAATAAAAGGACGAAACATTTTTCTTAATATACGAATATTCTGACTAAGAGGGAAAAGTTGGTGGAATTGCATAAATTACTCTCAATCGATTCCCATCGAGAGAGATTCATCGCAAATTATATTCGTATAATAATAATTTGGTAAAAGTTTCTATTCGAGTCTTCTCTGTTTTGTTTGGGGCCACAGAGGCGCCAGGAGTCCATTTCTCTCGTTGAAGTTGCTATTGGAAGATACTTTTTCTGAAAAGTTTTCATGTTTCAGATTGTGCTCATAGTTCAATGGCAAAAATATGCGAACGAGTACAGGGAACGATAAGTCATTTGAAGGAGCATACCTAATACATGGGCTGAAAAGAGGGCAATACTTGAATTATATCTATACCATTATACTAACGGAAGTTAGTACTAGCCTTCAAAAGATACGTGTATAAATTTGACAGCTGTCGGACGATTAGTTCTCGAGAAAAATGGATTCAAAGCAATTTTGTGTGTTGATTTATCACTGCTTTTTGATAGGAAAAAATGCAGCCGATGCAAAGAAATGGCTTGATAAGTGTTACTCTACACCAGCCGAACGAACCATTCGCAAGTGGATTGAAAAATTTAAAAGTGGTCATACAAGCACCGATGATGATGCACGCAGTGGACGTCCAAAAGAGGCTGTTTCAGATGAAAACATCAAAAAAGTCCACAAAATGATTACGAATGACCGTAAAATGAAGTTGATCGAGATAGCTGAAGCTCTGAAGATATCAAAAGAGCGTGTTGGATATATCATACACGAATATTTGGACATGCGAAAGCTCTGTTCAAAGTGGGTGCCGCGTTTGCTCACATTCGACCAAAAAAACAACGTGTATATGATTCAAAGGAGTGTTTAAAGCTGTTCAACCGCAATAAAGCCGAATTTTTGCGTCAGTATGTGACAATGGATGAAACTTGGCTCCATCACTTCACATCAGAGTCAAGTCGGCAGTCAGCCGAGTGGCGAGCAGGTGTCGAACATCGTCCAAAATGACCAAAGAAGAAGTAATCGCCGAAACAGAGGCCTATTTTGAGGCTAAACCGAAATCGTACTACAAAACTGCTATCGAAAGATTGAAAAATCGTTTCAATCAGTGTATCACCCTCGAAGGCAATATAATAAATAAAGTTGAATTTTGCAAAAATTTTGTTTTTACTATAAAACGGACTTTTCAGCCCATGTGTTAGATATGACAATAGACAATACTTTCTCCGATGTTCTTTCCGTTCTTATATACCGGGTGACCAATGATAGCAATGATAGCTTTCCCAATCGTTAAGTTTGAGCAGCTGTCAAAGTTACCAATGATATCCAGTCGTCACAATGTTCGGTAAGGTTTGCATTTCATCATGCATCGTTTAATGCTTGCCGAAAGTGCGAAATCTATTTAAAATTATTTTCGGAATTCCGGCTTAGTTGTAAATACGCAACGTGAATTTCGTTGCACCGTAGAAAAGTTTGAGCGTGAGTAAACTCTTTTGAATCTTATGACAAATATTGGTGGGAAATGAAAATGTTTGTCGGCCAACATCGACAAACACCCAGAAATGTTGGTTAAGAGCCGATCAGTTGAATTGAGCATCGTCAGAGAGTCAATCCGGCTTATTTTGGGGTTGAATTTTGGTGTACATCCATATAGAATTGTGCTGGCGTAAGAATTGAAGCCGGACGACCATAGACAACGCCGTGAGTTCGCTAATTGGGCGCTGGAAATATTGGCCGGAGATCCGGTTTTTGGCCCAAAAACCATATTCTCGGACAAGGACCATTTTTGGCTCAGCGGATATGTCAACAAGCAAAATTGCCGTTATTGGATCCACAAGTGTTGCCAAGTATCAATGCATCTACAAATATTGACTGTTTGGTGCGGTTTATGGCATGGTCATAGTCAATGATCTCATGTTTAGAGCAATGTTAACCAACTTTCTGTAGTCAGAGTTCGACAAAGTCGATATATCCGAGCTGTGGTTCTAACACGAAGGCTCTACAGGCTAGAAAAATTTGGCGACGGGGTTCATCTCACTGCGAGCATTCATCAATTGGCCGAAGCGATCATGCGACTTGACATCACTCGATTATTTTCTCTGGGGCTACGTCAAGTCCATAGTCTACGCTAACATGCCAACCACTTTGGATAACACGCTATTGCTGGAATAACGGCGCACATATAGGAACGAGTAATCAAAAATTGGATCGACCTCTTGAAACGTTGTCAGCGTTGTTGTTGTTTTGTATAAAGTTTCTTCCTATCGTTCTTATCTGGTCACCCTTTACAAACACTCATATTGATACACTGTTATTTAGAATTAATTTGCGTATTTGTGTAGCTGCGTGCGTGCGTGTGATTTTTCTGAATTTAATTCAAATTCTTGAAGTTAATTTGATGTTACTTTGGAGTAACGGTATTTCTTTGTAATTTCACGGTCCATAGAGCAAGGACCTTTTCCGGTTTCAGTTTCCGTAATGAACCCCCATTGCTATGCAAAACTGTTACTTTCCATTAAATACGCTTGAGGAATAGCCTTTGTACGTGTCAATGTGCTTGATACCTTGGCACGTTACTAATACTCCGGAACCTAGACAAGCATTTGTTGCTGGGTTTGGTTATTTTTCTTTGAATTTAAGGTGAGTTGGGTTCCTGGACCGCTAGAGTGTTGATTTGGATATTTACTACATAATTGTAAGTCATAAGATGGTGATACGGTCGATCAAAGAAGAGAAAATAAAGAACCGGATACTATTCTAATGCACAAGTCTTGGTTAGTACAATCCAAATCGCATACAGTGACCTTACGCAGATAGGCACATACATATGTAGGTATTTGCTTATTTGTGTAGATTTCCAACTGTATGCTTTAAAATAACTTCAGAAAGCTGATATGAAATAGAATAGTCCATGACCGACGTCAACCTGGTGATGAACTGTGTTGTTATTATGACACCAGCAGCTGGTGTCTCCAAACAGGCTTTGAGCTAATACGTTTGTAAGTTTGTAAGTTTGCAGAAGCAAAAAATAGCAACACTTCAATTCCCAGTTGGAAAGAAATGAGTATAAAAAGGTTGGCGTATGATAGATGAACTTACCCAATTTACAGGTGCCTGAACTAAGCTCCAAAAAGTATTTTTTTCAGAATTAGATGACTGGCTGATGAATTTTCAATGGCCATTCGACAAATCTCTATGTATGTCTAGGTCGTCAAAGAAAGGTTTAGGCTCTTCAGGCTAGCAGTAAACAACCCGACCAGGTAAAAATTTTAAATAAGAATAGATTTGAATATGGATTTATCATGAGTGCCAGCTTAGGCAAGAAGTATTAATGCTTTACAATATCAGGCAAAGATGCGCACATCCACCACAGAGGATAAAGACGGTAATATCAAAAACAGCTCCTACAAGCTCCTGGATCAAATGTGTTTCTTCAAATTCTATTGCCTGCGCGGCTAATATAGTTTGCAGCGGAGTAAACGTTTTCCACTTCACAAAATCCAGACGTCGATATGGAAGGCTCTTGATCATTCAATCCGTAATGTACACCATACTGCTGTCATCTATGTGTGATATACGAAGGCTATAATCTAGAAAACTCACTACAAAAAAAGCCATCCTTTGTAGTAAACGCGATTTTATCGCTAACCGACTAACAGTTAAAAATATTAAATTATTTATTGTTTGACACAACCGTTAACCAGTTCAACTTCGGGTGGCTTTCAGTACAAAATATAGTCAGAGTCTTTGCCGATCAAGTAAACCTTAATCGCTCAAAAGATCTATACCAGCAGCAGTGTCAGTGCTGCCAAAAACCCATCAGAAAAGCAGAAAGAATGGGATGAACGCTGCCCTCATAGAAGAAAAAGAAGGAACATGAGAACTTCCTGATTGAGAATTGGAGAAATTCTTTTGCTGGAATGGGTTTCCAAAGTTTGATTAAATTGTAAAAAGAACATATCAAACAACAAATCTTCACTACAAAAGTCATCATATACAGCCGACTCATAGTTCTTAAAGTTTTTCTCTTCTGATCACCTTCCCCGTAATACATGCAAAAATGGCTCTTCCAAGTAAGAAAGTAATTTCGATTTCGAGAGAATCTAATGATTTTTTTCTTTTGACATTAGAAAGTTGTCATCGTGTTTTCACCTTCTACAATAGTAAAACGTCAATTTTAAAATAAAGTGCAAAAGCGAATATTTTGGACATATATATGTATTTTTCGTTCTTATTTTTGTAAGGACAAGAAAGCTGTTATGGGGTAGATTCAACTAGATTTCAACTAGATTCCTAGTTGAAAAAAGCTCCAACAGAGAATATATACAGTGTAATCAGAGTTAAGAAGTATCATAGTATGTTGCAAATAAATCTACATTTCCAAATAATAAATCGCGTGCGAAAGTTCATTTAAAAGCAAGGAGAACATTTCAATGGTCCTTTTACTATAACTTTGGTAAAACAATTCGTAAAACAATTTTTCCTAAATTTTTTTTTTAAGAGCCATAACTCTTTTTTTTATAAAAATCATTAAAACATTAAATCACATGGACTCTAAAACTTTTTATGCATTGATTCTTAAAATTGGAATTTTTGGTATAAATTGGCTTTCCAATGTGTACGAGTATACAATCGTTCCTCTAGCTGTAATCGCTCAAAAGCTGTTGCTCTTTAACTAATTAAAAATCGAAATCAGAGGTGTCTCACTTAAACGGGCTATAACCCCACCCCTCCCACATGATTTTTTGTTCGCCGGGTCTTCAGGGATCTCTAGTTACCGGATTGTCCTCCTTAACTGAGACATATTGTACGTAACATAAAGCTTTCCTTGATTCTTTCATGCAAGTTACTTTGTTAGTCTCCGCTACGCTTTTTTATGTCTCTCCCACCCTGTTAATAAAAAAAGGCTTACCTAAAACATTTTGCTACGTAAGCTGTCAGAATGAAAATTCGAATTTAAGTAGAAGTTCCTTTTTTTTTATCTCTTTATTATACAAGGTAAGCCATAATAGCATATATGATCCTATCGGATAATGTCATATATTTTACAAATGGCGTCAAATATCAGGTCGGTTTGTGAAGCAAATAGGATTAGAATTTGTATGAATCAAACGCTATTCTTCTGAAGAACGCGGAATAATTGTCACGAAATTTTTAATCAACACAGTTCGTCAGTAATTGAAGTCAAAAAGCCTGTATTTCGTGTATAAAGATGTCGTAGATACATTGACATCGGCCAGACGATGCGACGAGCTGCAAAATTGGCAATTCCATGCACGTTACTGCGATGCATTTTGGGGAAGCTGATGTGTGTAAACCGTGAATCGGTTTATTATATTTATATATATTTATTAAAAATAAAAATAAACTTTTGCACGGGATTTTCATTTTTTTACTATCTAAAAAACAACTTAAAACAAATAACAATAGGAACAAAATGTAACTAAAACATAAAAAAAAAAAAAAAAAAAAAAAAATTAAAAATGAAGTCTGTTCCCGAGTGATTTTTGTAATAATTTTTAAAATAGAATTTTTTGCTTAAGGTTAAAGAGTAGGATTAAATTCCTACTACTACTACTACTACTCTTAAACCCAAGATCTTGCGGGGGCATGGTTTTTAAAGTGTATTTGAAACGTCAAAAGTAACAAGTATAAACAAAATAAAAGATGAGCTAAAAATTCAAGATTAGAGGTGTTGTGCAAAATTTGTAATAACAAATTGCAAAGCACTGCTCTGCAACGATTGAAAGGACAAAGGTATGTTTTTAATCCACAAAAGGAATATATTGTTACATAAAGTTATGTACTATTTGTACTTGTTTGCCTTACAAGCTCTGAGTGTGTATCAATCCTCGCTCATTCCAGGTCTCTTCTCTTACCTCATCATGTAGGAGATCAGGCTGATGAAAAAGACGAGCTTAGTAGCAATTTGATTGGAAAGCGAAACACAAAACACGTGATTTGAGGAGAATAAAATAAAGCGGGTTTCAGAAAATAGAAAACGAAATATAATTACACGCAAAACAAACCTTTATAGTGGGTGAAAAAAATAAATAAAATAAAAAGTTATAAACGGTAATAAGACAGTGAGATGCCGACATATCAAAAAGCATAAGTAACGGGAAAAAATAGCCTTAAACGGCAATAAAATCGCTGATAAGTAGTAAAAATTAGGAAATCAAATTAACAAACAATGAACAACGCCTAATCTGTACGTGGCGCTCCAATCTGTAAACCACAAAGCGAAAGTCTAAAGTTCGCACGGAAAGCTCGAGAAAAACAGGAAAAAAGAAACAGCAAAAAAAAAAAAAAAACACCAGCAACGTAAAGCAGGAAGAGAGAGAGACGACACCGGTAAGCCGCTAAAATATAAACTAGCCCTAGATTTAATTAATAATATCCCGCAATACGATGAAAATGAAACTTGTACGGTGGAACGTCGAACGCTCTTCTGTTAGGTTACCTGAACTGACAAAAACTATTATTTTATGCAGAGAACCTCAGAGCCTAGAAGAGGCATATAAAATTGTTGTTGAGGTAGGACATTTTTTATGAGGACCGAATGAGAGTGGAATAAGGGGATATTCGGGAAATACTGTTTTTTTTTTCAATCATTTAACCGGTCACGACAAAATAATGACGTTTACACGAATTATAATGCGCGTGCTACAAAGAGACCCAATTATAGCAACACAAACTCTTTCCAATCACAATCTCAGTCGAGCAACTTTCAAAGTAGTCGACAATACCGCCAAAATTCCAGGAAATGTTTTAATAACGCACCCCAACAAAACAATAGACACCCACGTAGGGACAATGAACCTATGGACATAAATAGTAACGAGTATAATAATGAGTGTGTTAGATGTGAAAACTGCAATGCTCCACAAAATTTTCCAAATGACCGCAAAAGACTACCCTATATACACTTACGGTCATAAAAACCGCACAACCTAATGAGTTCTCAAAAAATGCCTAATTACATCAGATCGTAAGGGTTTTTCCCATACTAATGAAGGGTATTCCCCATAGCGGAGTTCGGCCTCGTATTCAGTGCAAAAAAAAAAAAAAACAGTTTGAATTGAGTTGTGACGGTAAGAAGTAAAAAAAAGTTAAATGTCTGGTAAATATCATCAATTGGCTCGGGACGAAAAAGTTCAAATATTGACTTTAGTCGAAGAAGGGCTTGGCTATCGTGAGATTGCGGTTAAAATAGGATGCTGTCATTCAACTATCGTACGACTGATGAAGAAAAAAGAAAATTTGGATCCACTGGAAAGGAAAAAAGGCTCGGGACGAAAACGTAAAACAACCCAAAAGACGGACAATGTATTAAAACGAATTAGCATGAAAGATCGCTTTAAAAGTGTTGTCTGTATAAGAGCAGACCTGAGGGAATTTCATCAAATTGATCTAAGCGCCGAAACAATACGCCGACAGCTACGGGAGATAGGTTTATATGGAAGACGACCAGCGAAAAAACCTCTCCTAACCACAAAAATGAAAAAAGCTCGTTTGACGTGGGCAAAAAAGTACGAAGATTGGACGCAGGATGATTGGCAATGTGTGATATGGTCCGATAAAAGTAAACTTAATTTGTTGTGTGCCGACAATTTGCCATACGTACGACGGTCAGCAGGTGAAAGGTTCAAGGAAGGGGGCATAGTCAAAATAGTGAAGTTTCCTCAAAGCCAAATGGTTTGGGAATGTTTTTCTTTTTACGTTTTGGGCCCTTTGCACTTTGTTAATGGAACTATGAACGCTCAAAAATATGGAGAAGTAGTAAGGTAGTAAGGTAGTAGTAAGTTTTTGGTACCAGTAATTGAACAGCATCATTCGTATACTGACAAGTGCATTTTTCAAGATGATTCTGCACCTTGCAACTGCGTCAAATCCGTAAGTACAAATCAACTTCTAGGTGTCTACTTTATAAATAATAAACGGGCAATAACAACTAGAGTCTTTCAATAATTTTTAGCACAAGACAATGTTTATGACCTTGGAATTACCAGACTAGACTGACCAGCTTATTCGCCCGATTTAAACCCAATCGAATACTTGTGGCATGTAATGAAACGTAAGGTCGCTGAACATAAACCAGAGAGTAAAAAAAAGCTAAGTGAAGTTCTGGAACATGTATGGAATACTGAAACTTTAAGGGATATTACTGAACTTCTAGTAAACTCGATGCCTTCTAGAATAAAAGCGGTTATAACCGCCAAAGGAGGAGCAACTCGGTATTGATATTTTTTTGGTAAAAGTGGCATATCTAAACATCTTATATACACGTACATTCAAACATTCGATAAATAGATGGAAATTAGATAGAAATACTTATAAACTACTGCGGAGTACTCAACAAAAATTTAATTTCATTATAAAAATTATTATCGTAGTTATTAACAATTTTTAAATCATTTTAATATGGTGCGGTTTTTATGACCCAAGTGTAGTTGTTGTCCGAAGCATGTTATCTTAAAGTACTTGGACGCACCATTCAGTCGAGTACTAAATTTAAAATTCCCCTATTTAGCGAGTTTAAAAGAAATATATTCATAGAATTTATAGAATACCAGTTTCACAAATTTTTTAATGGGCTCATAGGTAACAATGTTCTTTATAAGCTAAATCCAATTATAAATTATAAAAACAGATCTCTTATCGCAGATCACGCAACATTAAGGTTATATTTTAATGAGGAGGAAGAAAAATAATCAAAAAAGAGCGATATTGGTAGGGATTTCGAAGTTTGCTTTGAAACTTTAGAAGACAAAATTAGTGACCAAATATTTGCGGTCCATTTAAGCAGAGCCAAAACGAAAACGGAATTTCCGGTTTATAGTAAGTTATATTGGTATCCCGAGGAAATGCTGTAGTAGGGAATAATTGCACCCAGCAATAAACCCTACAATGGCCAAAAACAGTGGCGAATTGTAATCGATTACAGGAAGTTGAACGAGCAGACCTCAGAGGATAGATTCTCTATGCCGAATGCCGACGACCTGTTCGATAAATTGGGAAAGTGCAATTATTTCTCAATGCTTGATTTAGTGAAAGGATTTCATCAAATAGTAGTGATCGACCTAAGACAGCCTTTTCGACTAGGAACGGTCACTACGAGTTCATTAGAATGCCGTTTGGGCTAAAAAATTAACCAGCAACATTCCAAAGGCTCATGAATTCGATCTTAGAAAATTTAATAAACAAGATCTGTGTCGTGTACCTAGATGACATTCTAGTGTTTTCCAAACTCTTAAGGAAGCAAATCTAAAATTACAAATAAATAAATGTAGTTTTGCTGGTTTGTCTACTAATTATCTAGGACACACTATTGTGAATAATGGTATAACACCGGGCGAGGGTAAAATAAAGGCAATAGCCTCAACGAAACTTCCCAAAGATAATAAAGACATTATACAAATGTATACCAATACAATTCCTAGGTATAACGGGTTATTATCGCAAATTTATGAAGGATTATGCCAAAGTCGCATATCCTCTTATAAAATACCTATCGCCCTCGAAGTCAACTATATTGATAAATAAAGCTGAATTTTGCAAAAAATTTGTTTTTTATTATAAAATGGCACTGACTTTTCAGCCCATGTGTGTTTTAGCAACAATAAAATGAATAGTGTTACGTTATCTGTCAGGATTAGGTGAGGAACATTTTAAGTCTTTTGCTGATCCTGATAGTTTATTTTTGTTTATTTATTTATTATTCTGTAAATTCCTTATACAATATAATTCAAAATAAATTCATTTACATTAATCCATATAATAATAAAAATTATGAAATTTAAGAAATTCATTTGACATTCTGTATTTTCTATACATCAGTAATGAAAATAGTGTTGAATGCCATTACACTGAGCAAACATGAAAAATCTAATAAATTATGTATGTATGTGTGGGGTGACCCTCAAAATAAAAAAAAAACTGATACAAATATTTCTTAACTATTATATAAGCAAGCTTAAACAGACATAAAAGAAAATAGATTTGTTATAGAGCATCAAATAGATGACTAGTACAAAACTTGGTTATACCAGATAGTCAAAGAGAACAGATTCTAAGCTAGCGAAGTTGAAATTGAGATGCCAAGTTTTTACGAGTTTGAGAAACAATCCAGGCAAGGTAATCGATCTAAACGATGGAGGAAGTCTACCATATTAAATAAACGAAGAAACGAAATATAATAAAAATTACGATAAGCAGTAGTTTAGAAGGGTGGAACAGGTAGAGAATAAAAAAGTTTCCACGCAGATTAAAGTTAGAAATCAGTCGGAAATATTTTATTCCTATAAGCACCGTCCCAGCAAGTAATACCATATAGTAATTCTGAATAGGAAATACTATAATAAATAATTTTTAGCAATTAAGTAGATTAGATATTTCTCAAATAGAAGAAGTGCCTAAGTGTGCAACAGAAATAGTTCCTCAAAGCTTCAACATGATTAGAGAAGCTCATTCTTGAGTCTATGGTAAGCCCCAGGTATTTGAATTCACTGACGATATCGATAGGGAAATATTTATCACTGCAATTCAGGCTGACATCAAAAGGAGGAGAAGATAAGCCAGACCCACAGTTACAATTTGCAAACAGAAATCTTTGACACTCTGTTGAGTGCAAGTAAATATTCAGATCCAGATCAAGATTAAACGACAAACTAAAAATTATAATCTTAGTCTTAGAATTTATAAGCAAGTTGTGTTTATAAAACCATATTCTTCAAAGACTAAGGTCCCAATTTAGGTCGGAAACCGGATCTAGGCGACTATTTGAACAATATGAGAAACCTATATCATCCACAAAAGCCGTTGGAGCACCTTTAAAATTAAGTGTAAAAAATGAGTTTATGTAGATTAGAAAGAGAATAGGACCTAAGGCAGAACCTTGGGATACCCGTTAGTCGAGAATCATAAGATCACTCCTGATTTCATTTATTTTTAATCTTTGTGATCTATTTTTTAGATACTTTATGATCTCAACCACTCTAACATAAAGCCACGAAAACCTGCTTTTTCAAGTTTATCCAGTAGAATACGGCGATAAACCATATCAAACGCTTCGGTAATGTTTATATATAAACCAGCAGTACACTTTTCACCATCTAAGTTTGACTCCACAAAACTGTAGGAGTCCATCCTCGGTCGATTTTTCCTTTTGAAAGCCAAATTGTGTATCATGTAAGCTAGGACATCTATAATATGACAAGAAACTTGTTTAAGGAAGATATCAGAGATACCGTTTGACGTCAACATCTTCATCTTTACCTTCAACTTCTATGGGCATTTAATCTTTCCCAAAATATCCTATTAATCCAAAGTTGCTTAAAGATTCTCGACAGCGACTAAGAACTTAAGGAATAAAACTGGGCAGCTTTATAGATACGATCAGTGAACCAGAAATGAGGAGGTCAGTAAAGCTTTGTCCAAGTTTTTCTTCGGCTCTAACATTCCTCTTAACATTGTTGAATCAAAACTATTTTTGGAATTTATAAAATTAATTCGTTCGTCATACTCGAATTCCTAACAGGAAATCGAAAAATTATTGGCAGCTACTAAGAGAGACTCAGTGCTTTAAATCGATAGCGGGAAGAATTTTTCATCAAATACAAAGTCTGTCGTTTGTATACTTCATGATTGTTCTTTTGAAACAAAGGTGTGTATTATTTGTACATACGAAAACTATTTCATTTGTATTATTATAAATCATGAGGTTTGATTTATACTCGTAATGTAAAATAAAATACATAAATTTGAAAGTGAACTTAAAATTTTTATTATCGGTTAAAACAAAAATTCATGGCATTTACTTTTTGAAAATGATGTTATGTAAATGTTGGCCACGACTACGTCTTCCTTCCATTCGGAAGATCCAATTTTGGGCGACTCGTTTGAGTATAGCGTCTGGTGTCTCGCGGATAACACGAGTAGCTGGCTTATTTCTGAAGACCTGAGACTTTACATATCCCCAGAGAAAACAGTCTAAAGGTGTGATTTCGCACGATCTAGGCGGCCAATTTACAGTAGCAAAACGTCAAACTAAGTGCTCACCATAATGATTTCTCAACAAGTTCATTGTTTCATGCGCTGTATGGCTCGTAGCGCCGTCTTGTTGAAACCAGAGAGACCATGTACTTGAATTTCAGGAAGCACGTAGTCCATTTACATGGCGCGATAACGGTTACCATTGACGGTAACATTCTGATTTGCCTCATTTTCGAAGAAATATAGACCAATGATTCCACCAGCCCATAAACCATACCATACCGTTATTTTTAATAGATGTAATGGTAGCTCTTGTTACTCTTCGTGTTGCTCGTCAGCCTAAATACGGCAATTTTGTTTATTAACGTATCTATTGAGCTTTCCAAAGCCCATTCACTTCAATTCTTGCACAAGTTGAATTTTGTAAGCTTTTAGGCCGAGATCCTCACCTCATCCTCAGCCAAGCTGCTGAGAACGACGACAAATCGATTCGTCACGGTGTTCGCCTACACTCTCAGCTACAGCTGCTACAGTCTCTTCACTACGTGCTGGATGTGGTCTAACCGGTCGAGTATCATATACTAATGTAAACTGGGACTCAAATTTGCGAATGGTATTGGCAATAGTGGTTTCAGTAGGTGGATTATGCGCATCGTAAGTTCCTCGAATCGCACGAAAAACATTTCTCTCAGAACGCTGATTTTCGTTATACAGCAGAACAATTTGGAGACACGCGTGATCTGTCAAAAAAAGCCTATTGAAAATCGAATCTGACGATGAACCATGCGTATATTCGTTCAATTTTTAATAGATATTTCTTGATGCGTGGAATCTCAACGGAATTTCAGAACTACAAACTAGTGGTTATGCACTAGCATCTTACTATTTGCATTCTTTCTATATTAATGACAAATTAAATAACAATCATCTCCTTCAGATTAATAATTTTCTTTTAAAAATATTGAATTCTGATAAACTAAACAATTTTAATATTTTTAAATCCAAAAATGGGATTTTTAAAACTTTGTATGAAAAAAATGTTAATCCAATTTTGTTTTAGGAGAGAAGTTATTTCTATGCTCCCAGTCTTTCAAAAGTTGCATTTAAATTGCTTAAAATTCCTGCTTCGACTGCAGAAATTGAGAATCTGTTGTCTTTCGAACGTTCAAAGAAGTTTATGTTTTTGAATGGCACTTTAAGATTGATTTCATACCTATGTATTTATGTTACATTCATTCTCTTTATTCTTAATGCTCTATCTTTTGTTGAAGGTTTTTTATTGAATAAAAATATTTTTTACTATGAATGTTATGCTATATTTTGTTTATCATTTAAAATGTTCATTTAACAATTTTTATGGTAAATTAGTTACAGTGATGATTGTACTTCAAGCCAATAATAAAGTTTTTGAAATATCTCAAATGGTTTGCCTTTTATTTAAAAAAAAAGTTGTCAAGTCGTTATTAGAAAACCCTATATATGGGTAACTTACTCAGAGTAACTTACGTTGTCAACACTGGTTCTCTTTTAGAAATTTTTTTCGCGGGAACAGGTTTTTGTAAAAATTTCTACAAAATAACAGCGTTCAAAATCTATCAATACTTGTTCTTCGGAATTGACACCCGGTACGAAAATTCTGGCGGATAATTTTTGTACTTCAAATCCTATGTTGATTTCTGACAGTTTGTTGGCGGGAACAAATTCGTATGGGAAGTTGAAATTTGGTTCGCAAAATGTTTAATAAATTTGTTACAGACATTTTTGTTAACCTACTAATGAGTATAAAGTTAAGATGTCGAGAAAAATATGTAAGTATCGAAATAAGTGCTTGTCAACAGTGAAAAATATAGGATCATTCCATGAAGGATCGACCGACGTTCTGAAAGACGTCCCTCCGATTTGGCTGAAAAGTGGTAGAAATACTCATTGGAGTTTGACGAATCATAAGGCAAAATATTTTATGCTCTCTTTTATATTTAAAAAAATCATAACTCTAGCTCTGCTCATCAGAATTTGATAAAATATGTTATACCTTGTTGAATTCAAAGGCTCTCAAAGATTTTTAATAATTTTTATTTTCAAGGACGAAGGATATTCCAGAATATCCTTTTTACACACATATATCCTTGAATAGCTCAAAAAATGGTATTTTTTTGTTTTGTTTTCTTATTTTTATATTGTATATTGTATATAGAGAGATTCGTCCTTCGTCGTAATTTTTGTTTAAATTTAAGTTTGGTGTTGCAAATCAAGCGAATTTTGAAAGTAAAGTGCGGGTGGAAGTTCACATTGCAGAATATTTTACAGGAACTATTCGTCCACTTCGTGAAGGTGAACAGCTTTTGGAAGCTGGCTGTGTTACTCCCTTGATCTCCGGGCAATCGAGCTTTTTTCATTATTTCGAGCTTGAGTGTTAAGTGCTGCCATTGATAATGTAAGGCTGGAATTGGGGAAAAAAGCAAGCACATATTTGCATGACTTTTATATATGCAAATGTAAGGTGCAATAAATCTACAAATTATAACATGGATAGATACGTAAAACCTTTTGTTTTTCATTATTAGAACCCCTTAATTGCATTACTTTAGTTGTACAGAACTAAAGCAGACCTGGAGAAAACTTGGTCGTGAGGTGCCATCATCGTTTGGTGGGGTTGAAATTAGGAATATGTGCCATGTACCAAATAAAACATACGAAAACAATAAAGAAATTATCACTGAAGAAGTGAGAAAAATATTTATTGGAGAGCTAATAAAAACAAATAATAGCTGAGGCTATTTTGATATGCGTGGAAACTGTATCCCAAAATAGTTCGCTCTGGTTCGTGGAGAGAAAGCTGCGAATCACGGACAGCATATCATACGAGCTGTATACATTTTCTTCGACACTCGGCGAAGTATGGGAAAGAAAAATAAACCGGATATAAGGTACTTTTTTAGGAAACGAAGCCACAAATAATGGACTTAATGCCGAAAAATAGGCTAAAATTAAATACGGCAAGTTGAATTTATTGTTTGAATGTGGACTAGTCGTATCCCCAACACTTTCTTTTCTACCATTTAGTCCAGATGAGATTTTAAGGGCGAGGAGTGAAAGTCTGTGGAAATCAAATGTCCCACCATATGAAAGCACGACTCTGCGGCAAACATTGTAAAAAAATTAAAATTTTTAAGGATTGTGAATGAGAATCATAAATTAAATCCAAAACACAAATACCATATTATGGTCAAGTGCAATTTGGATTATGTATACATAATTTAAAAAACTGTGATTTTGTTCTTTACAGTTCCTAATGTTCCAATTATTTAGGTGTTTTTAGATATGTTTATACCAAAATTAGCTTACGTTTTTTTTAAATACATAATTTTTACTTTTATACAATCCTTCCATGCACTTATATGAATTCTTTTTATCAATTGCAATGGTTACTTATCTTTTACATTACTGTTATGTAACTTATTGTTATGTTACTTATTGAAAGACTTTTGTGTGTATGTATGTTTTGTTATTTTTTATTTTTGTGACATATATTTTGTGATATATATTTTGATAAAAGTATATTTACTGAATTATAAACAAATTTGTTATCATTTCAACTGGGAACAGATGGTTTTGAAATAATGCATACAACTTTGATTATATTGTCTAGGCACGGTAGATTTGAGTATTTCACTGTCTCGGATAATATTTTAAATGTTTTAATCCTAGCAATTCGTCTTTCGAAATGTATTTCAGCTGATGTTATTTGGCGATCGTTTTCGACATCTTTCTAAGTCTTGCTCGGTTGCATTAATTGAGGCCGGATCATTTGAACGCCCATTTGTTGGAGCTCATTCGCAATCATGGAACCTTCATCTACTTTTTAATAGAAAGAAAATTATTGTACCTACTCGTATGTACGTAATTTCAAGTTTAAATGTGTAACTTATGTAAATAAAGAATATATCTACGTACCATTAAAGCATCTCCTGGTTTCAACTTTTCGGGTAGGTTTGTTAGGTTAAATATGACTTTATCAGACGTTTTCACGGATGTGGCTGAACTGATAAAATGTATGAGTCCCGATGAAGAAACTCCAATAAGGAATTTCACAGTGTTAGTCCCCTTATAATAGGTAAAAATTCTGCGTTTAATGCAACCAAATCTAATTGTTTTGATTTCAGTACAGTCCAGTACTGTAATCGTATTCGGGAATTTAGCAAAGCATGCAAAACCTTTGCTAGTAGTTGCTTTTCTCTGAATTTTAAACATGCTTGCTATCATAGCATTGGACAAATTATGTTTCAATTTGCACGTAGTTAGCAAAATTCTATTTTTAAGAGGCATTCCTGTGCTCTCCGGGTCGATTAGTTTTACACAATTTAACAAATGTGTCTAAAAGTCCTAGTGTTGGAATTCCTGCAGTGATTCTTAGCTGCTCACTCGAGTCAAAACTGAAAAGCAAATTTTGTTCATTCACTTCAGTGTTTTGGTCTCGTTGATTGATGCTGACTTGAATTCCAATCGAAGCAGAAGATTTTAGACTTTCACGATAAGACTTTCACATCACTGGCTGGTTCCATGAAAGAATGGGATGTAAGCTAAGAGTTAACAAGTTTAATGATAGTTTTATTTCAAATTTTGTAAACGTAAATCGTTTTGTAATGTTCTTTTCTTCAACCTCTCTTAATTCACAAGACGAATTCTTTTTAACTGTCCTCTATTTAACATATTGGAACCATTATTTCAGTGTCTTTGAAGTTGAGACTACATATCAGAAAATATTTGAAAATGGTTTTTACTATTTTTAACGCATGTTTCCACTTTAGAAGCTCCTTTAAGTTATTTAATATCATTTTAGGTAGCATGTGCTTTGAAATAACACTACTTTTGTATGATTTACACTGCGGAACTCCGCAATATGCTACAGTGTTCCGCTTCTTACTCAGTCAATTGAAATTATTGTACTTAGTTATAATTTAAAAAAAAGCACAATATTTTATAAGGAACATTTCGGTTGGTGAAAGTGAACATTAGGAAAAATTGGTATATTCCTTAAGTTGTAATTGAAGTAGGATTAAGTACAAGCGAGTAATTGTAACCAGCTCTTGGTAATCTTTCACTTCCACCAAGCAAAATAATCCATCTAAATTATTAGTAGGTTTCCATCCATTAAAATGTTCAGTTGCATTTTACTGAATTGGATATTGTCTCTTCTGATTTAATTAACAATACATTAAAATACATATAAGTTATAAGTTAGTATTCACTATGGACTTAGTTATGAATCGAAAAAAAACAACATAAATAAATTTCTTGTTTTGCACTGCCTCTTTTACAATTTTTAAGGCAATATTCTAATTAAACTAATTTAAACCAACACATCACAAGTCCTTATTTTAAAATTTATGTATCTTTGCTCGACATTTTAACTTTTTATTTATCAAACCAAAGTGAATCCATTAACAAATTTATTTAAGTTGTTCCGTACCGAAATTAAACTTTAGATATGAATTTACTATAGCCAACGAATTTGTCAAAAATCAATCTAGGAGAGTAGTTAAAAAACATGTGCACTTTACGGGACATTCTGCAACCCATGAGTTTAATGTAGTTTGAGTCTTTGTAGTTCTCAGCTCTTTTCTTCCCGAAGAAACCATGGGCCACTATTTTAAGGTTGTCCCATGCTCGCTGTTTATTTTAACTTTCATTTTACTTGGCTTCGCATGACTTTGAAATCAATTTTGACGAAGAGCTTTTACAAAGTGCTTCATAAGGATTTATTTTATATGCAAATGGAGGGATCAATACGTTGTAAGGCTCTACAATTAGGTCAAATTTAACATTATGTTTTCTCAAACTCGGTTCGCTTAGGCCATGTGTGCTGAGGGTTATATGAATTATCTGCAAGGATGTTTGGTATACGCGTACCATTTGTAGTACATATACATATGATACTTTGAACTTTCAAGCACCATTTTCACACTTTCAGAATTATCTTTGAACATCACGGAGTGAGTTAGAGGTATAGATGAAAACTTATTTCATTGTGGAGAAGGACACCTTTTAAATGTCTTGTGGAATTGTCTATTAAAATACGCCAGTCAGAATGAACGCATATAATTCCGATTTTTTCAAGCAAGCCCATCACATCATTACAGTACTTAAGTCTGTTTTCGAATTTTACTTTGGTGACTTATTCTAACATTTATTTCAAGTTGATTTCACTGCTTAGAATTTCTGCTTTACTTTGGCCAGGTTCGGATGTCTAACTAAGACGTTTAATCAATTTATGTTAATGATGTCTAGTTCGGAACTAATAGATTTAATCGCGAAGTCATCGTTCTCACAGCTTGTACTTGTATTTTGGGGTTGAGATGATGCAATATCTTTTAGTTCTTCAGGTTGTTTTTGAGGCTACCGTTACACAAAATACGTTATATCGCTACAAGCTGCATTCGCATACTAATTAATGAATCACTTGAGCAATATGTCAAATCCTCCTCCACCGCTACTTTCCGTTTATAAATAATACAACATATCATTGTAAAAGGTACAAAAGCAATGTTTTTCAGAAATCATCGATGAGCTTAGTTATTTTACGGTATAATCACTGAAATAAAAACTAAAACCATTGTTTTTTTGTTTTGTTGACCTATGTAATCTGTGAATTCCGGATCCTGGTTTGCATAAAATTTTACCACACCACAAAACTTTTTTTTGTCCCTACTGTTCGACGCTGGTTACTAAATTGTATTTGGTATTAACTGTGTTTAAAACTTTTTAAATAAAACAAACTGTTTGCCGTTACATTATAAAAAGTGATGTTTTGATTATGTTGAAATGTTTTCTTTTTATGTATGTCTTCCTTTTTTGTATCTCGCATCATAGTTAACAATGAGAAATGTGTTAATTTTTACATTTGAGCGTTCAATTTTCTGTTTTTATTTTGTGCTTGATTTGTTCTTCATTTGAATTTATAAATGAACACTGAACAATACTACTGTTCAAGTGAAGTTAATGAAACAAAAATAGTTTTCTGTCACGAATTTGTCCACGAATTGACGTCCACACAATTGCAATTGAAGTTTAAGTTTCAGCCAAACCACAAAGTAGAAGTAGATTGTTGTGGTAGTCTATGTGCACATGTAAGGACACAATTGGCCCAGAGATTTGGCCAGGAAGACTGACGCTACAGTTTGGGGTAATTTTGGGGCTCAACTAATAACCTTTCCAGTTAGCTCGATGGTTACCTAAATTGCTCCAGTTGGACATCCTAAATTGCTACATGCCGTTGGCATCTCCAACGATTATTCTGTAGTTCTTCTGACTAGATCGATGTCGTTATACAGATCATCTAGTTCCTCAATCTTTGTCAATCACGTCTGTATCAACGGCGTACGATAATATGTTAGTTGCACAGACTTTTAAAATATTGCGCTCACGGTGTTGACTTGCTACTTCCGCAACAATTATTTGCCTGAAATCTTTGCTTGACATCAAAGGTCTCGGTAAAGACTTTACCAATCTTGACGAAGCAGCGAGTGCTCTCTATAATCATTCTACATACCAGATGGGGTGAAAAGTAGCCTCCTTAGGAATGAAAAAAAAAAAATTTAAATGTTTTTTTTTATTTTATTCAATATAAGTCCCCCATCCGAAAAGTAATTCTCCGGAAGGTCTGCAAAATACTCCTCTGTGGCGTCGATGATTTCCTCGCGTGAGCTTTTTGAGGTTTGGGAAGAGATAATAGTCCGAGGGAGAAAAACCGGGCGAATACGGTGAATGCGGCAGCAATTGGAGCCGTAAGTCATTGATTTTAGCCACGGTTGCGATGCTCTTCTGCGCCGGTGTATTTTTTTGCAAAAACAAAATTTTATTTCGCTTCATGTGAGGCCGTTTTGCAGCGATTTCGTCCTTCAATCGCCCCAATAATGCACAGTAATACTCGCTGTTGATGGTTTTTCCTTTTTCGAGGTAGTCCACGAAGAGTATGCCATGACAATCCCAGAAAACCGACGCCATAACCTTTCCGACCCATCGAGCCTCCCTTGGCCGCTTCGGAGCACTCGTACCGGCTTCAGTCCATTGCCGGGCAGTCATTCTGTTCTCTTGTGTTCAATATCTACCAATCGACGCCAAAAGTCTGCCCAATTCCGCATCAGCAAGTCCAAACACTCTTTTGAAGTGCTCTCGCGATCGTGTTTTTGGTCAAGAGTTAGTATGCGCGGCACCCAGCGGCAAGATTACTTTTTCATATGTAGAATATTGCCAAAATATCGCGTGTGCGCTCAGTACACTTTGTGGTATCTGCTAGCTCGCACACCTTCACTTTCCGGTTAGCCAACGCCATTGCATGTATTTTTTTGACATTGTCCTCTGTAACCAAATCGGAAGGCCTGCCGCTGCGGACTTGATCGGTAGTGGAGTTGCGGCCACCACGAAACTCTCGAAACCAATGTTTGACGGTGTAATCTGACGAAGAATTAGCCTCTTTCTTTTGTTTCCTTCGCCGTTTTGCCTCTCAAAAATAATGTTTTATGAGAGAACGAAAATCGTTTTTGTCCAACACGATGCCAAACACGTCAACAACAATCAGCTGTCAAAACAAAACTAATGACAGTATCGCACTGAAATTTGGCATGTTTGTCTAAATATGAACGGACTTCAAGGCACCATAACCTTTTTTTGCAGTAGCGGCGCATTCTGGCGGTCAAGGAGGTTACTTTTCACACCACCTAGTAGATGGACAAGTTTGGTAGATGTGCCAGATGGCTCTATATATCTCGTTTCTATAATTGCTTTTATATGCGACTTTAAAATCCATTAAAATATGGTGAAAATAGATGTAAACTTCTTAAATTTTTACCAGGATCTGCTAAAGTGTAAAAATTTTGTGGGCCTGAAGCAACGCTGATAGGACCCAATTAGGTTGTTGGCGAAGAATTTTAGATATATAGCAGACAAGATAATGCAGTGTTATATCCCTATATTTATTGCAGATGAGAGGATCTCGTTTTCAGCAGATCGGGCAAACGATGTTCAAATTTTATTCACTAGGCATAACCACTTCTGACCAGATCTTAGAAATGAGTGCTTTCTACAAAGTCACTCTTAGCAGCTTTGAACACTTCGGCTGGTAAGTCGTCAGGTCTACCAGTTTTCTTGGTTTTCAACTTAGATTGCTATCCTTTATGGTCAGGTGGATGGCTATCTTGGCCTATTAAAACACGGGTTTATTGTGCCTAATGGCGGGATATTGGGCTTCATCGTCGTTATACGGTCTGTAGAAGAATTATTTTTATATTCTCAGCACCAACTCTGATCTCTTGCGATTGCAGCTTATCTATGTTATATTTTCTTACGTTTGGGTAAATTCGCATTCGTGCGAATTGGTTGATACAATATCTTATTTTTAGAAAAATATGCTCGGGCCTTTTGGTGGTCAGAATTCTGTGTAATGATATCATGGTTCTATAGTTCATCAAGTCACTCACCGGGAGTCCGAAAAGGGGCTGAGCGCCTGAGATGCACCATATATTTTGGACACAGTTTTATAGACATATGCAATTCAATTATGGTTCTGGCAAGTTGTTATCCAAGTCGGTACATAGGTCCTCGGGTACTTTCAATAGGAGTTTGGTGCGGTTATGCGTATCTCGAAAGCCTAACAAAATTTTTTAATATTTTTGATTTAGTACAGTTTCAAAGACTGTCCTTCAAAATGGAAGGATAGCAACGGTGGGCATACCGTTTTTGAAATGTCGAGGGTTTGAAATTTTGGAATGGGTTGCATTTAAATTTCTTAAAATTCCTGCTTCGACTGCAGAAATTGAGAATCTGTTGTCTTTCGAACGTTCAAAGAAGTTTATGTTTTTGAATGGCACTTTAAGATTGATATCATACCTATGTATTTATGTTACATTCATTCTCTTTATTCTTAATGCTCTATCTTTTGTTGAAGGTTTTTTATTGAATAAAAATATTTTTTACTATGAATGTTATGCTATATTTTGTTTATCATTTAAAATGTTCATTTAACAATTTTTATGGTAAATTAGTTACATAAGGGGTGGCCGTGGTGTAGTGGTATATGCATAGACTCCTCAAGCAGAGGATCGTGTTTTCGAATCCCGTGCGAGGAAATTCTGTGAAAAAGTCTTTTCATAGAATTTGTATGTAGTTATATGAAAATCCGTCGACTGACTATTTTCTGTGGGGCTACGTTAAGTTATTGGTTTATGCCAACACGCCGACGATGTTGGAAGAGCTCAGAGTCAACATTGAACGCGAAATAGCGGCCGTTTGGCCGAAATGTGTGGCCAAGACGTTGAAAATTGGGTCTAACGAATCGACCGCTGCAAACGTGCCGCGGTGGCTATATGAACGAAGTCGAGTTCTATTCATGAATGTTTTGATTGTACTTCAAGCCAATAATAAAGTTTTTGAAATATCTCAAATGGTTTGCCTTTTATTTAAAAAAAAAGTTGTCAAGTCGTTATTAGAAAACCCTATATATGGGTAACTTACTCAGAGTAACTTACGTTGTCAACACTGGTTCTCTTTTAGAAATTTTTTTCGCGGGAACAGGTTTTTGTAAAAATTTCTACAAAATAACAGCGTTCAAAATCTATCAATACTTGTTCTTCGGAATTGACACCCGGTACGAAAATTCTGGCGGATAATTTTTGTACTTCAAATCCTATGTTGATTTCTGACAGTTTGTTGGCGGGAACAAATTCGTATGGGAAGTTGAAATTTGGTTCGCAAAATGTTTAATAAATTTGTTACAGACATTTTTGTTAACCTACTAATGAGTATAAAGTTAAGATGTCGAGAAAAATATGTAAGTATCGAAATAAGTGCTTGTCAACAGTGAAAAATATAGGATCATTCCATGAAGGATCGACCGACGTTCTGAAAGACGTCCCTCCGATTTGGCTGAAAAGTGGTAGAAATACTCATTGGAGTTTGACGAATCATAAGGCAAAATATTTTATGCTCTCTTTTATATTTAAAAAAATCATAACTCTAGCTCTGCTCATCAGAATTTGATAAAATATGTTATACCTTGTTGAATTCAAAGGCTCTCAAAGATTTTTAATAATTTTTATTTTCAAGGACGAAGGATATTCCAGAATATCCTTTTTACACACATATATCCTTGAATAGCTCAAAAAATGGTATTTTTTTGTTTTGTTTTCTTATTTTTATATTGTATATTGTATATAGAGAGATTCGTCCTTCGTCGTAATTTTTGTTTAAATTTAAGTTTGGTGTTGCAAATCAAGCGAATTTTGAAAGTAAAGTGCGGGTGGAAGTTCACATTGCAGAATATTTTACAGGAACTATTCGTCCACTTCGTGAAGGTGAACAGCTTTTGGAAGCTGGCTGTGTTACTCCCTTGATCTCCGGGCAATCGAGCTTTTTTCATTATTTCGAGCTTGAGTGTTAAGTGCTGCCATTGATAATGTAAGGCTGGAATTGGGGAAAAAAGCAAGCACATATTTGCATGACTTTTATATATGCAAATGTAAGGTGCAATAAATCTACAAATTATAACATGGATAGATACGTAAAACCTTTTGTTTTTCATTATTAGAACCCCTTAATTGCATTACTTTAGTTGTACAGAACTAAAGCAGACCTGGAGAAAACTTGGTCGTGAGGTGCCATCATCGTTTGGTGGGGTTGAAATTAGGAATATGTGCCATGTACCAAATAAAACATACGAAAACAATAAAGAAATTATCACTGAAGAAGTGAGAAAAATATTTATTGGAGAGCTAATAAAAACAAATAATAGCTGAGGCTATTTTGATATGCGTGGAAACTGTATCCCAAAATAGTTCGCTCTGGTTCGTGGAGAGAAAGCTGCGAATCACGGACAGCATATAATACGAGCTGTATACATTTTCTTCGACACTCGGTGAAGTATGGGAAAGAAAAATAAACCGGATATAAGGTACTTTTTTAGGAAACGAAGCCACAAATAATGGACTTAATGCCGAAAAATAGGCTAAAATTAAATACGGCAAGTTGAATTTATTGTTTGAATGTGGACTAGTCGTATCCCCAACACTTTCTTTTCTACCATTTAGTCCAGATGAGATTTTAAGGGCGAGGAGTGAAAGTCTGTGGAAATCAAATGTCCCACCATATGAAAGCACGACTCTGCGGCAAACATTGTAAAAAAATTAAAATTTTTAAGGATTGTGAATGAGAATCATAAATTAAATCCAAAACACAAATACCATATTATGGTCAAGTGCAATTTGGATTATGTATACTAAATTTAAAAAACTGTGATTTTGTTCTTTACAGTTCCTAATGTTCCAATTATTTAGGTGTTTTTAGATATGTTTATACCAAAATTAGCTTACGTTTTTTTTAAATACATAATTTTTACTTTTATACAATCCTTCCATGCACTTATATGAATTCTTTTTATCAATTGCAATGGTTACTTATCTTTTACATTACTGTTATGTAACTTATTGTTATGTTACTTATTGAAAGACTTTTGTGTGTATGTATGTTTTGTTATTTTTTATTTTTGTGACATATATTTTGTGATATATATTTTGATAAAAGTATATTTACTGAATTATAAACAAATTTGTTATCATTTCAACTGGGAACAGATGGTTTTGAAATAATGCATACAACTTTGATTATATTGTCTAGGCACGGTAGATTTGAGTATTTCACTGTCTCGGATAATATTTTAAATGTTTTAATCCTAGCAATTCGTCTTTCGAAATGTATTTCAGCTGATGTTATTTGGCGATCGTTTTCGACATCTTTCTAAGTCTTGCTCGGTTGCATTAATTGAGGCCGGATCATTTGAACGCCCATTTGTTGGAGCTCATTCGCAATCATGGAACCTTCATCTACTTTTTAATAGAAAGAAAATTATTGTACCTACTCGTATGTACGTAATTTCAAGTTTAAATGTGTAACTTATGTAAATAAAGAATATATCTACGTACCATTAAAGCATCCCCTGGTTTCAACTTTTCGGGTAGGTTTGTTAGGTTAAATATGACTTTATCAGACGTTTTCACGGATGTGGCTGAACTGATAAAATGTATGAGTCCCGATGAAGAAACTCCAATAAGGAATTTCACAGTGTTAGTCCCCTTATAATAGGTAAAAATTCTGCGTTTAATGCAACCAAATCTAATTGTTTTGATTTCAGTACAGTCCAGTACTGTAATCGTATTCGGGAATTTAGCAAAGCATGCAAAACCTTTGCTAGTAGTTGCTTTTCTCGGAATTTTAAACATGCTTGCTATCATAGCATTGGACAAATTATGTTTCAATTTGCACGTAGTTAGCAAAATTCTATTTTTAAGAGGCATTCCTGTGCTCTCCGGGTCGATTAGTTTTACACAATTTAACAAATGTGTCTAAAAGTCCTAGTGTTGGAATTCCTGCAGTGATTCTTAGCTGCTCACTCGAGTCAAAACTGAAAAGCAAATTTTGTTCATCCACTTCAGTGTTTTGGTCTTGTTGATTGATGCTGACTTGAATTCCAATCGAAGCAGAAGATTTTAGACTTTCACGATAAGACTTTCACATCACTGGCTGGTTCCATGAAAGAATGAGATGTAAGCTAAGAGTTAACAAGTTTAATGATAGTTTTATTTCAAATTTTGTAAACGTAAATCGTTTTGTAATGTTCTTTTCTTCAACCTCTCTTAATTCACAAGAAGAATTCTTTTTAACTGTCCTCTATTTAACATATAGGAACCATTATTTCAGTGTCTTTGAAGTTGAGACTACATATCAGAAAATATTTGAAAATGGTTTTTACTATTTTTAACGCATGTTTCCACTTTAGAAGCTCCTTTAAGTTATTTAATATCATTTTAGGTAGCATGTGCTTTGAAATAACACTACTTTTGTATGATTTACACTGCGGAACTCCGCAATATGCTACAGTGTTCCGCTTCTTACTCAGTCAATTGAAATTATTGTACTTAGTTATAATTTAAAAAAAAGCACAATATTTTATAAGGAACATTTCGGTTGGTGAAAGTGAACATTAGGTAAAAATTGGTATATTCCTTAAGTTGTAATTGAAGTAGGATTAAGTACAAGCGAGTAATTGTAACCAGCTCTTGGTAATCTTTCACTTCCACCAAGCAAAATAATCCATCTAAATTATTAGTAGGTTTCCATCCATTAAAATGTTCAGTTGCATTTTACTGAATTGGATATTGTCTCTTCTGATTTAATCAACAATACATTAAAATACATATAAGTTATAAATTAGTATTCACTATGGACTTAGTTATGAATCGAAAAAAAACAACATAAATAAATTTCTTGTTTTGCACACGTGCCTTGTTTACAATTTTTAAGGCAATATTCTAATTAAACTAATTTAAACCAACACATCACAAGTCCTTATTTTAAAATTTATGTATCTTTGCTCGACATTTTAACTTTTTATTTATCAAACCAAAGTGAATCCATTAACAAATTTATTTAAGTTGTTCCGTACCGAAATTAAACTTTAGATATGAATTTACTATAGCCAACGAATTTGTCAAAAATCAATCTAGGAGGTAGGTAAAAAACATGTGCAATTTACGGGACATTCTGCAACCCATGAGTTTAGTTTGAGTCTTTGTAGTTCTCAGCTCTTTTCTTCCCGAGGAAATCATGGGCCACTATTTTAAGGTAGTCCCATGCTCGCTGTTTATTTTAACTTTCATTTTACTTGGCTTCGCATGACTTTGAAATCAATTTTGACGAAGAGCTTTTACAAATTGCTTCGTAAGGATTTATTTTATATGCAAATGGAGGAATCAATACGTGGTAAGGCTCTACAATTAGGTCAAATTTAACATTGTGTTTTCTCAAACTCGGTTCGCTTAGGCCATGTGTGCTGAGGGTTATATGAATTATCTGCAAGGATGTTTGGTATACGCGTACCATTTGTAGTACATATACATATAATACTTTGAACTTTCAAGCACCATTTTCACACTTTCATAATTATCTTTGAACATCACGGAGTGAGTTAGAGGTATAGATGAAAACTTATTTCCATTGTGGAGAAGGACACCTTTTAAATGTCTTGTGGAATTGTCTATTAAAATACGCCAGTCAGAATGAATGCATATAATTCCGATTTTTTCAAGCAAGCCCATCACATCATTACAGTACTTAAGTCTGTTTTCGAATTTTACTTTGGTGACTTATTCTAACATTTATTTCAAGTTGATTTCACTGCTTAGAATTTCTGCTTTACTTTGGCCAGGTTCGGATGTCTAACTAAGACGTTTAATCAATTTATGTTAATGATGTCTAGTTCGGAACTAATAGATTTAATCGCGAAGTCATCGTTCTCACAGCTTGTACTTGTATTTTGGGGTTGAGATGATGCAATATCTTTTAGTTCTTGAGGTTGTTTTTGAGGCTACCGTTACACAAAATACGTTATATCGCTACAAGCTGCATTCGCATACTAATTAATGAATCACTTGAGCAATATGTCAAATCCTCCTCCACCGCTACTTTCCGTTTATAAATAATACAACATATCATTGTAAAAGGTACAAAAGCAATGTTTTTCAGAAATCATCGATGAGCTTAGTTATTTTACGGTATAATCACTGAAATAAAAACTAAAACCATTGTTTTTTTGTTTTGTTGACCTATGTAATCTGTGAATTCCGGATCCTGGTTTGCATAAAATTTTACCACACCACAAAACTTTTTTTTGTCCCTACTGTTCGACGCTGGTTACTAAATTGTATTTGGTATTAACTGTGTTTAAAACTTTTTAAATAAAACAAACTGTTTGCCGTTACATTATAAAAAGTGATGTTTTGATTATGTTGAAATGTTTTCTTTTTATGTATGTCTTCCTTTTTTGTATCTCGCATCATAGTTAACAATGAGAAATGTGTTAATTTTTACATTTGAGCGTTCAATTTTCTGTTTTTATTTTGTGCTTGATTTGTTCTTCATTTGAATTTATAAATGAACACTGAACAATACTACTGTTCAAGTGAAGTTAATGAAACAAAAATAGTTTTCTGTCACGAATTTGTCCACGAATTGACGTCCACACAATTGCAATTGAAGTTTAAGTTTCAGCCAAACCACAAAGTAGAAGTAGATTGTTGTGGTAGTCTATGTGCACATGTAAGGACACAATTGGCCCAGAGATTTGGCCAGGAAGACTGACGCTACAGTTTGGGGTAATTTTGGGGCTCAACTAATAACCTTTCCAGTTAGCTCGATGGTTACCTAAATTGCTCCAGTTGGACATCCTAAATTGCTACATGCCGTTGGCATCTCCAACGATTATTCTGTAGTTCTTCTGACTAGATCGATGTCGTTATACAGATCATCTAGTTCCTCAATCTTTGTCAATCACGTCTGTATCAACGGCGTACGATAATATGTTAGTTGCACAGACTTTTAAAATATTGCGCTCACGGTGTTGACTTGCTACTTCCGCAACAATTATTTGCCTGAAATCTTTGCTTGACATCAAAGGTCTCGGTAAAGACTTTACCAATCTTGACGAAGCAGCGAGTGCTCTCTATAATCATTCTACATACCAGATGGGGTGAAAAGTAGCCTCCTTAGGAATGAAAAAAAAAAAATTTAAATGTTTTTTTTTATTTTATTCAATATAAGTCCCCCATCCGAAAAGTAATTCTCCGGAAGGTCTGCAAAATACTCCTCTGTGGCGTCGATGATTTCCTCGCGTGAGCTTTTTGAGGTTTGGGAAGAGATAATAGTCCGAGGGAGAAAAACCGGGCGAATACGGTGAATGCGGCAGCAATTGGAGCCGTAAGTCATTGATTTTAGCCACGGTTGCGATGCTCTTCTGCGCCGGTGTATTTTTTTGCAAAAACAAAATTTTATTTCGCTTCATGTGAGGCCGTTTTGCAGCGATTTCGTCCTTCAATCGCCCCAATAATGCACAGTAATACTCGCTGTTGATGGTTTTTCCTTTTTCGAGGTAGTCCACGAAGAGTATGCCATGACAATCCCAGAAAACCGACGCCATAACCTTTCCGACCCATCGAGCCTCCCTTGGCCGCTTCGGAGCACTCGTACCGGCTTCAGTCCATTGCCGGGCAGTCATTCTGTTCTCTTGTGTTCAATATCTACCAATCGACGCCAAAAGTCTGCCCAATTCCGCATCAGCAAGTCCAAACACTCTTTTGAAGTGCTCTCGCGATCGTGTTTTTGGTCAAGAGTTAGTATGCGCGGCACCCAGCGGCAAGATTACTTTTTCATATGTAGAATATTGCCAAAATATCGCGTGTGCGCTCAGTACACTTTGTGGTATCTGCTAGCTCGCACACCTTCACTTTCCGGTTAGCCAACGCCATTGCATGTATTTTTTTGACATTGTCCTCTGTAACCAAATCGGAAGGCCTGCCGCTGCGGACTTGATCGGTAGTGGAGTTGCGGCCACCACGAAACTCTCGAAACCAATGTTTGACGGTGTAATCTGACGAAGAATTAGCCTCTTTCTTTTGTTTCCTTCGCCGTTTTGCCTCTCAAAAATAATGTTTTATGAGAGAACGAAAATCGTTTTTGTCCAACACGATGCCAAACACGTCAACAACAATCAGCTGTCAAAACAAAACTAATGACAGTATCGCACTGAAATTTGGCATGTTTGTCTAAATATGAACGGACTTCAAGGCACCATAACCTTTTTTTGCAGTAGCGGCGCATTCTGGCGGTCAAGGAGGTTACTTTTCACACCACCTAGTAGATGGACAAGTTTGGTAGATGTGCCAGATGGCTCTATATATCTCGTTTCTATAATTGCTTTTATATGCGACTTTAAAATCCATTAAAATATGGTGAAAATAGATGTAAACTTCTTAAATTTTTACCAGGATCTGCTAAAGTGTAAAAATTTTGTGGGCCTGAAGCAACGCTGATAGGACCCAATTAGGTTGTTGGCGAAGAATTTTAGATATATAGCAGACAAGATAATGCAGTGTTATATCCCTATATTTATTGCAGATGAGAGGATCTCGTTTTCAGCAGATCGGGCAAACGATGTTCAAATTTTATTCACTAGGCATAACCACTTCTGACCAGATCTTAGAAATGAGTGCTTTCTACAAAGTCACTCTTAGCAGCTTTGAACACTTCGGCTGGTAAGTCGTTAGGTCTACCAGTTTTCTTGGTTTTCAACTTAGATTGCTATCCTTTATGGTCAGGTGGATGGCTATCTTGGCCTATTAAAACACGGGTTTATTGTGCCTAATGGCGGGATATTGGGCTTCATCGTCGTTATACGGTCTGTAGAAGAATTATTTTTATATTCTCAGCACCAACTCTGATCTCTTGCGATTGCAGCTTATCTATGTTATATTTTCTTACGTTTGGGTAAATTCGCATTCGTGCGAATTGGTTGATACAATATCTTATTTTTAGAAAAATATGCTCGGGCCTTTTGGTGGTCAGAATTCTGTGTAATGATATCATGGTTCTATAGTTCATCAAGTCACTCACCGGGAGTCCGAAAAGGGGCTGAGCGCCTGAGATGCACCATATATTTTGGACACAGTTTTATAGACATATGCAATTCAATTATGGTTCTGGCAAGTTGTTATCCAAGTCGGTACATAGGTCCTCGGGTACTTTCAATAGGAGTTTGGTGCGGTTATGCGTATCTCGAAAGCCTAACAAAATTTTTTAATATTTTTGATTTAGTACAGTTTCAAAGACTGTGCTTCAAAATGGAAGGATAGCAACGGTGGGCATACCGTTTTTGAAATGTCGAGGGTTTGAAATTTTGGAATGGGTAAGATTTTTGCAATTTTCCAACTTTCGGCACAAATAGATGTCGTTATTATCGTATTTAAAATATGTGTGATTTGATAAATAATGTTTGGTAGAAGAATCTTTATGAATTCATGATCGATATTATCGACACACATCGCATTTGATTTAATACCTAGTATGGTTTTGATAATGTATATTTCGTCAATACAACAGAGAAAAAAAGGATTCCGTTATATGTGACTGTGGTCGAAGAGGTGGACGTTTCAGAAATGGATACGAATTTCGTAATAAGTTCCTCAACATCGATTTCGTTGGGGAATGTTTTTTTCAGATGAAAAATAGACTTCGCGGACTTGCCTCCAAAATACACAGTTTGAATTGGCAGAAGTACATTTATTTCTGTACTGAACCTTTTTGTTCCTACGAATAAGAACTCTCATTGCATTCCCTTAGAATGACTATGTAGCCGTATCGTCTCCACCTAGCATACAATAAATCAAGTTTCTAATGCGATTATGCACTTCTTAGGTAGATAATCTTTCTTATTTTTTCGTATTTTAACAGGAACAGTAAAAAGATATTGTATTTCATATTTCATATTTAGTATTTTATATAAATATCAATAAAAATATAATATATTTTTAAAAATACATAGAACAAGCTTTACATATTTCTTTTAAACCATGCAATGAAATATATAAGTATAGAAGGTAACCTTAGAGTGTTTAGTGAAAAAAATTAATAAGTAATAATTTCTACCTTATTAGAAAGATAGATAAGAAGACGAAAAAAAAAAAACAGATAGAGTTGAAGATAGAAATTTTAAGATACAAAGACATTAAAAAATGTCATCACAATATGTGGATACTCTTTTATCAAAATTACTTGTGTTGATCATGTGTTTGATACCTAATGGCAACCAATTCCATAGTTGAATTCCATATTCAAAAAATTGTCTAAACAAATTTAAGTACTTGCAGCTAAGTTAAAAAGTTTTTCCATTTCTCGGAAATCTTACATTCTTGATTAAATATTCTGGTACTTGAATTTTGTTTAATAATATGTAGAATGGTACGATGTTTCATAAGGCTGATCAGGGAACAGAACGTAATTTGTTTGATATAGGCGGAATCGTGCTCGTGTCATTTTATATTAAAAATGTATTTGGCACAGGAATAACATATATGCAATCGTTAGTCTTCTGGCAGACTCGTGATACACACATGTAAATAATTCAGAACCATACAGAATGATCGGAAGGATAAATGATTTTAGAAGTTTTCATTTTGTCATAGGCGGAAGGTAATTTGCAGTGGGACTAAGTCCTCGGGCTGCTCCATACATTTGAGATACAGTTTTATTTATGTGTACATTCCAATTTAAATTACCACTAACATAAACTCCAATATACTTTATGTTGTCTAAGTACTCTATAGGGGATTGGTTAAGACTCAGTAGGGGGAACAAATACGCTTGCAGACGATATAGCTTTCTCGTATTAAAAAATCACTTCATTGGATTGCATTATCAAATTTGAGGAAGATCTACGAATATTGAGGCAGTGGTTTGCATTCCGTAGGCTGATTATCAGCGAGAAAACAAAACTAATGGCTTTCAAAATGTTTCAATGTGTTTAATCATTCTCTCGACTGTGTAAGGTTTAGTTTACCTCAGCATCGTACTTGTGGAAAATGTCCAATACTCATGTAGGTACTTTAAAATTGAACATATGAGTCAATACAATTATGTTGTGGTCTTATTTAGTTTAAATTTGAGTTGGAAAGATCTTACAGAAGCAGTTGAATTTTATATGATGCGGGTGGCTCGCTTTATGTATCTTGTAGAACCTTACTACCCACAGCAAGTATTTACTATGATATACAATACTATGGGCTTGCCAACTCTTAATTGCAATATATTAATACGATTTGGGTAGGATCCTATGATAACACCTTTGGTTCTATACTTATAGCACAAAAATATTCAAATATAGTAATTTGTGGTATAAATTAATAGTTCATAGTTGGCCTCTATTTGAAGAATTGCTAATTCTTTCGTTTAAACATCTACATATAGAATATGTATGATGGCGGTCCCAGAAGTACCCGGCTGACCAAGACATGGCGGTAATTGTTTTAAAATTTTGTACTGTATTTAAAATACGCACTCTATAAAGCATATGGTTCAAGTTTGAAAGCGCTACGTTGTTTAGTATTTGTTTGGCAGCCATCAATAGTGAAAGTTGTCAGTGAATTTGTGAAAATGGAGAAAATTGCTCAGCGATATGTGATACAATACTTTTATTTGAAAGGCCTCAGCTCAACCAATATAAAAGCTGAACTGAATTCTACTCTAGGTTTATAACAGTAAAATTGTGGGTTGATGAGTTTAAACGAGGCAGTACGAGCTGCTAAGACGAGCATCGCAGCAAATGGTGAAGAAAATCTACAAAGCAGTACTGGATGATCGTCGACTGAAAGTGCGAAACTACCAGATATTGTAGACAGTTCAAAAAGTGGGGTAACTCGCATATTATTTGAAAATTTGAACATGATGCCACGTTTGCTCACACTCGAGCAAAAACAGTGTGGTGAAGATGTTTCAATTGAATGTATATCAAAGTTTCACAGCAACAAGGCAGAATTTTTGCGCCGTTTCATAACAATGGATCAAATATGGGTCCATCACTTACACCTGAGACAAAAGAACAATGAAAACAATGGATTCAAAAGGGAGAACCTGCTCCAAAGAAGGCGAAGACCGTTTCATCTGCAGGCAAGGTTATGGCATCGATTTTTTGGGATGCGCGTGGGATAATTTTCATTGACTATGTATCTTGAAAAAGGAAAAACTATCAATGGCTAGTATTATGCGAACTTATTGCAACATTTGAGCGAAGAAATCAAGCAAAAACCGCCGCATTTGGCTAAGAAGAAAGTATTGTTTCATCAAGACAATGCACTAGCTCACAAATCCGTTATTGCAATGGCCCAAATTAATGAATAAAAGTTTGAATTACTACCTCATGCACCCTATTTGCCAGATTTAAACCCCTCGGATTATTTTCTGTTCCCAAACTTGAAAAAATGGCTCAGTGATGTCGGCAGTTAATAACTATTTTGAGTAACATCGCTGGGAAAAGTGTATAGAGCTGAAAGGCGATTATGTTGAAAAATAAATTAATTTTTTTCCAAAATGTTTGTGTTTTCTTTGTTGGGTCGTCGGGTATTTCTGGGACCGCCCTCGTATATTTAAAGTTCTTAGGGAATTCTTCAGGCAAAGTTGTAACACCTCAAATAGAAATACAACACTTTGTATATATACTCGTATAATGTGATGTGAACCGTATTTCAGTGAGGGCGTTCTGCATCGACCGGAACAAATGGTAGTCAGAAGGGGCAAGGTCTGGGCTATAAGGCGGGTGAGGTAAGACTTTCCATCCACTGTTTTCCAAATAGTTCTTAACCGGAATAGCAACGTGGGCCCGAGCTTTGTCATGATGGAAAATTATTGCCTCGTGTCTGGTCGCATATTCCGGGCTACTGCTCTCTTCAAACGGATTAATTGTGTTCGGTAGCTTTGTCCATTGATGGTTTCACCCAGTTTTAGCAGCTCATAACACAGCACAGCCATCTGATCCCACCAAATACAGACCATTACCTTCGCGCCATGGTTATTCGGCTTTGCAGTTGATTAGGCTTGTTAGCCGGGTTTCACATATGATTTTTTGGGCTTGGGGTTGTCGTAATGGATCCATTTTTCATCACCAGTAACAATCCGATGCAAAAATGACTTCATTTTGTGGCGTTCAAGCAGCACTTCGAACATGCAAAACCGCCTTTCGACGTCTCTCTGCTTAAGTTCATGGGGAACCCAATTTCCTTGCTTTTATATACATCCAGCTGCTTTTAAACGTTTTGAAATGACTGCTTGAGTGACACCTAAAGATTATGCGAGCTTTTCTTGTGTTTGGCAACAATCTTTATAGAGTAATGCTTCATCTTCAAACTTTTTTGGCTGCCCAGGACGTTCATCGTCTTCCAAGCCAAAATCACCACTTTTAAATCGTGCAAACCACTTTTGGCACGTTGGCTCAGCTAGCTCATGTTCACTATAAACTTCCACCAAAATACGATGACTTTCGGCAGCAGTATTATTAAAGTAATGAAGAAGAACTCCCCGCAAAAACACTTTTTCAGGCACAAAGTTCGACATGTTTGAGTGAAAAAAAATTATTGTTGTTTACGTTTCAAATGAATGACATATACTGAAATAACATGGAATGACAGTAGCTTTCCAACGCATGTTTTAATGGAATAATTACAATGGAATAATACAAGTTACGCCATCTCTTAGCAAACCGCACGAGATGTTATAGATCCAATAGTTACATGATGATTATAGTTATTCCTTTCACAATTATCACAAAAGAATTATTTAATTGTCAAAATACTAGTTTTAAATTTAAATGAACATAAATATAATGCCCTTCTTTCATATCCTGTGGATATGGGAGCATATTATGCTATGCTCTATGTTAGCGAATTCAGACTAAATGCGGATTGTCGTAAGATGTTCGCTGACTTGTTGGAAGCTCAAGTCTTCTGGCCTGAATCTGTTATGTAAGACATAACATAGCTATCACCATGGTAGATATCGTAGTTTTCTATCCCCTTTTTGCTTGATTGATCCCATCGCACTTCATGGATGATGATGATACCCGCATGATAGCTATCAAGGGCTACTGCTAATCGTTAGGCTACACCCTGTTAAGGCTCCGAGGAGGGTAGACTATAGAAAATTCGTTAATATCTGACTCGTTTTGTCTGTTCATCTCTTAATAAGGTAAAATAGCCTAAAAACTATACAATGTGAGTTTTTTAACTTCAGACATCCAAATTACTCGAAAAATACGCGATATCGCGAAAAATGTTTCAGACAAAAGTCACAAGGTTCTGAAGGGGACATAAGATGGTGACCACGAGCTTGAGATCCATTTTCAAGGTCAAACGAAGGTCACTTTTGATTTTTCAAATGATAATTCCTGATTTTCATTGCTCAGTCGTATTGCTCGTAGGCTTGTCATTTGTTTTTACATACTGAATATAACATAACCCAGAAACAACGACGTGGACGTAGCAGTATTTTGTTTCCTTCGGGGTGATTAATTAAAGTGGGTCCCCTTGCCTCCCACTGTTGAATCATTGAATTCTTCCCATTTCGACGTTTATTTCACGGGACTATTTCAACAAATGCTCGAAAATGTGAACATTCACTTCAATACACTTGTGTACGCTCTAAATGAACCAACAGAACTGAGAAGTATTTCTGGTGTAATCTTCCGGCAAGCTTTGGTTATTCGTCTTTTCATGTCCTCACGTGTTGTTGGCTTATTTCTGTAAACCTCACTTTTTAAGTAGCCCCACAAGAAGAAATCAAGTGACGTAAGATCAGGTGATCTAGCAGGCCATTTCCCCGGACCCCCTCTTTTGATCCATTGTTGATGGTAAACGTTGTTTAATACTTCCCGGGCTACATGGGAATAATGGGCTGGACAACTATCAGGTTGAAACCACATTATTTGTCGCAACTCCAAAAGCAGTTCTTCCAGTAATACTGGAAGATGGTCCCGCAAGAAGTTTGCATACTTTTCGCCATTCAAGTTGCCTTCAATAAAATATGGACCTATTAATTCATCCCCAATAATTCCCGCCCAAACATTAACATTCCAAGTGTGCTGGCGTTCAACTTGTCACAGCCAAAAAGGGTTTTCGTTAGCCCAGTAATGCATATTATGTCGATTGACCATACCGTGATTGGTGAAAGTCGACTCATCAGAGAACAACACCTTGGCGAAGAAAAGGGGGTCTCGTTCAATTTGCTGAAGTGCCCATTGACAAAAGGAAAACCGGTTGCGAAAATCCTCAGTAGAAAGTTCTTGATGTATTGAAACATAATAAGGATGGTATTTATGACGATGTAATATCTTAAAGACAATTGTTTGAGAAATTTCTGATTCACGACTTATTTGGCGAGTTCTAATGTGAGGATCGTGTGCAACGGCAGCTAACACTGCTATTTCACTCAACAGCCACCCTATCTGACCGATTCCTTTTCTTTGGTTGCACACTTCCTTCACCAGTGAATTGTTCAATGACCCGATAAAAGGAAGCGCGTGATCGTACCTGGTCTGGGAAACGTTGGGCGTAAAGAGCAACAGCACCATTGATGTTCCTTCCACTTTCTCCATAAATCAATATCATTTCAATTTTTTCTTAAATTGAAATAGCCTGCATTATTAATCTGGAAAACGTTACTAATAATAATCAGTTCCTCAAAACAAATATCGAACTTCTTAATGAAGTACAGTTCCGTTCAAATAGAAAAAAAGATCAGAGTGCACGTTATACACTCTCAGATAAGTTTAGGACAATTTGTCTCTATCTGAAATTTCTTTGAGTTTTAACTTCACTCGAGGCAATAATGACTTCCTCAAAACAAATCTCGACCTTCTGACACCCTAACAACGTTGGAAACCGATTAATGATCTAGACGTGCCAGTGCAGTGGTATCTAGCACTGAATAAATAAGACCTTTGAGACAAAGTCGTGCGCCCCATTGAGGAATTATCATTTGGAAAATCAGAAGTGACCTTCGTTTGACCTTGAAAATGGGTCTCAAAGTCAAACTCGTGGTCACCATCTTATGTCCCCTTCAGAACCTTGTGATTTTTGCCTGAAACATTTTTCGGGATATCGCGTATTTTTCGAGTAATTTGGATGTCTCAAGTTAAAAAACTCACCGGTATACCGTCTGTGGGAAATGCTGTGTATTATATGTCGAGATATGTATGTATGAACGTAATGTCTGCATTCTTCCAACAATTTTCAAAAATTAAAAAATTAGCGAAAGGAAATAAGAAGCTGATATCCAACTGCCTGCCAATGGCGGCGTTACATCCTGGTATGATCCGTAAGAATAATTCCAAAAACGCCTTTCTTTGTATTTTCATATATGGTTCAATGTATCATATGTGGGGTGGGTTATCCCCATTACATCTGGTTCGCGCATCGAATTTTAAACTTTTGCATCAATATGCAGGTGGTTCTAAAGCTCAATGGAGTTAATGATTTTGTGCATGGCGTTATGCCATCAAAAAAAAAGAAAGAATACGGAACTATGGCCTGATGATAGAAAATTTGGAATTTACGAACATAAAAAAGGAAAAGGAAAAAATAACAGATTAATTGTTTGTTTTCGAAGAGAGTCACTGTCTTAGCAATGGACAAAGACACGAGGACAGTCTACTAAATTTGCTAAAAGGAAAAGGTTCTGAGTGCAAGAAGAAAAAACTAAAAAAAAAAATTCATTTCTAATTTAATATACAAGTGAAGCTATAGTATTTTGAGCATTTTCAAAAAAAAATAAAATTTACAAATATGAACGAAATCAAAGAAAATAATTATACTAAAAATGTTGAAAAGTGTTTAACAAGATTTATTGGAAAATGAAGGAGTGATTGAAAATAATAAAAACAAGAAAGAATGGCATATCTCAGTCAAATGGTTTCCGTTTGGTGATGTTAAATACTCGCACGAAATATCGCAGTTGAGACAACTTTTCGCGTTTGCCTACTACTATAAAACGATTGAAAATCTCCCATCCGAAACGCTAGCAAGATCTTTGGAGGAAATCCGTACTTACAGAGCGTAGCAAATACCTTACTAGCAGGCTCGATTCGAAACTTGATGTTAATGAAACTGAACACCAGCTTCTCCATCGATCTAACGAGAGAAGTTACCCGTACGAGCAGATGAAATTAGGTGATATCTAGATCACTAGATCACACTAGATCACACTAGATCAACACTGAAAACATACATACATACATGCAGAGTCGACATATAAACACTATTATTTATACAACCTAGAACAATATACTTGTATGGTATATCTTCCTTATTATATATATATATATATATATATATATATATATATGTATATATATGGATATTTATCTATCGATATTGTACATACTCGTACAATGGCACAATTGAGGACGCCTGTTTGCACCTCTATTCTTTTCTTGCTTATCATATTACGTTCTGTGTAGACTGAACTTTATGTGTATATTTGTAGAATAAACAAATTTTTACTATTTAAGACGAGTAATTTTTATCTACAAAACTTTTTTTCTTTTTCTATGATCTTCCATTTTTGTTCGTACGCGAATAGTTATACTACCTTGATCAAAAGAAAAAATAACCGTGTGGCGCTCCCATTTTCCTAATTTGAATTCTGTTTTTTTGTTAAGTTGGTAAATCTGTTGTTGACATTCCGTCTAAATTTTAGCGTCATAGCTTGACATTTGTAAAAGTTACGTAGACAAGAGTACATCTATTTTCCATGTGTGTTGGCGATTTTTTATAATTTTAGAAATGGATTTAAATTTGCAACAACGAACTTGACAACCGACGAAAACATTGATGAAGTAGAAGAAATGTTGATCAATAACCGCAAATTAACCATCAGAGAGATAGCAGAGGACTTGAACATTACCTATGAATCCGTCCAAGACATTTTGGTTAATGATTTGAGTTTCCGTCGTATAGTAGCAAAGTAAGACTTCAAATTCATGCAAAAATGAGACCGTGTTGACGTTGCAAAAGAGATGATTTGCGAGGCTGAATCTGATTCCAAATTCATCAAAATAATCATTACTGGAGACGAGACATGGGTTTATGAGTACGACACGCAATCCAGACATCAGGCAAGTGAATGGCACTCACCAAATGAGCCGAGACCAAAAAAAAAACACGTCGTTTTCAGTCAAAAAAGTAGGCAATGCTCACGGTTTTCATGGATTACAACGGTAGAGTTCATCATAAATTTTCTGGCCAGAAGGCCAGACAGCAAACAAAGAGTATTATTTGAGCGTTATGAGAAGTTTGCGTGAAGCAATTCGCCGAAAGAGACCAGAATTGTGGGCAGAAAACTTTTGGATTTTGCACCATGATAACGCACCGTCGCACAATGCCATCATTATTCGTAATTTTTTGTAGAAAAATGCAACAAATACCACCCAACAGCCACTGAATTTACCTGATCTGGCTCCCTGTGACTTCTTTCTGTTCAATCGAGTTGAAAAACCACTAAGGGGAACGCGTTTCAGCAGCCGAGAGAAAGTAATGGAAAAATCGCAGGAAGCACTGATGGATATACCGAAAATCGAATATAAAAAATTTTTCGAGGATTGGATTAAGTGCTGGCATAAGTGTGTTGCCGTCAATTACAGTCAGGATTACTTTGAAGGGGACAATATAGATTTAGATGAATAAACTTGTATTTTTAATTTTCTGAATAAATTCCGAAATTCTTTTGATCAAAGTAGTATTCAGGCACCTGCTGTTGAACCTGATCGAAAACTTCATGGGAAGCCGAATCATTAATTTTTTTTCTCAGCATTAATAAGTTGCTTCTTTATAATGTGAATTATAGGGGTGTAAAAATACTTTGGGGTAGTGAGGGATGTAAATGTTATAAGGACATTACTTCCTTAAGAGGGTAGCTACTATATATTATATCGACGGAGCATGTAGCTACTTAGGTGTGTTACAGCATCCTTCTGCTATACGCAAAAGTGGTGGGATTACTCCGTAGGGGAGCGTACCATCTAGCTCCTATCTCTTTCTTTTTGGATTTGAGTTTGAGAAATCTCAAGGTCGAAGGTGTTTAAAATTAGAAAGATGGTTGGAATTCGCTAATGGCAAATTCGTGTTTCTAAATTTTTAAGTTTTAAGCTCAAACAACATCCAGAGTAGGGCATGAAAACAGAAGAAACTACGGTTGACCATTATTAGTAGCAAGATCCCATCCATTCCGGCGAGCTTAGAACGGAGTCAATACTTGCATGCCTACCACTGATGATTGGTCACACTACTTGCTACTTTTTGCCTGGACTAGCTTTTCGAGTTACCAGCGCTCGGTCCTTTTTGTTTTTATAAGCGCGAGGTTAAATACTGTCTTTTTCACCGTTTTCTTGTGTTTGAGACTTGATTAAAGGACCCCGTGTTAAGCGTTAAGTGTGAATCTAGGCACTATCATTATTTCCTTGTTCAGATGATGGTGTAATAAATCATCATCACAACTGTTCAGTTATATACTACACTGTATACACTTGCTGTATCTTAATGAGATAATCCGTCGCTACTTTCTATGTTTTCCAAAAAGAGTATTCCCGACAACGATAACTTGATACACTTAACTGACTTAGTCTGATTTGTCTCATCACATCTCATTCTTTTATATATCACCATTGTTCTACCATCCATCGACGGAGTAGTGAAGCTCTGAATACTATATTAATATTGTAATTTCACATTTTTATGTATATTTTTGACTTGCGTGGATATCATTCCAGTATTTACACCAAAATTGTTGAGAACACGTCTTAAATCACTCTGATTGCAGCCTTATATATGTAGTAGTGCACTCAGTGCACTCTTATGGTCTTCAGATACATTGCTTTAGAATTGGATGATCTGTTTTTCCTCACTCTACAGTACTATAAGATTAACAATTTCTGTTCAGCATAAGCAATCCTGTACCTTAATCCGCACAAGAATTTTAAGATATTTATCAGACGTGCTTAAGGGTTAAGGTTGGTTTAAGTCTAAATATGACAAAATATCATATAGCATACTACAACGGATTGTAAAAAGATAAAATGCATTTACGTCCAACGGTTAGACTTCGCCAGATTTGAAAACATCCTTGAAAAAAAAGACGAATTCGTTCTTCTCTGTCAACAAATACATCGTTTTCGTTTGCACAATTTAATCCGGTTAGTGATGTTAGTTACCTTGGTTGGTTACATTATGCACAGATGGAATCCTTTCAAAGGTACTAAAATTCCATCGTTTGCAAACTAAAATAGCGTACTACTTTGAGTAATGAGGCGTTTTCGTTTGTTAGCCGATGCAGTAGTTTTTGATTTTTTTTTTTCTAGAATTCTGCGAATTCTTTAACTCGTGCTATTTTGTTAAGATTCATCTTTGACTTAACTTTTACTGATGTTCTGCCAAAAAAAAAAAAAACAAAAAAAAAAACCTTATGAAGAACGCCGTTTAATTTTTTTTTTAATTCTCACTCTTGAAAAGTTTCACCAGTTTCTCGTTTTAAATTCATCACATTTTCCACACAAGTAAACAAGAACTAGAAACGTTAGGAAAGAAAAAAGAGAAAAAAAAGAAAAAAAAAAATTATTCGAATCCTCGGGAAGACAGAAAGAAAAAAGACTGACTGCATTGCGAGCAATGAAAAGTTGAAAACCCTAAAACATGAGCTCTGGCAAGTCAAGGCTTCTTGTGGCATGCCTTTCTTGTGAGTGTTTTCCACCGAAATTGCGTTTTCATGTGGAAACAAGCACACCGAGTCAAGTAGCGAAACGTATAACCATCATAACCAAGAGATGCTCCGAAAGATAACTTAAATAGATAGCAATAAGCGCGTACTTGACAAAGTTTAGATACAGTTAGATATGAATACGTATACACATGTATATATGTTTGCCTATGTGTGTGTGAAACGAGTCTTGATAGTTGAAGCTTATGGCTCTTGACACAATAATTTCGAAATAAGACCCATAAATTTCGATTGCACATTTTCGCGGTGATAGCATTTTTGTGCCATTTCGTTGCTGGTAAAAAAGCGGAAAATATGTAGTGTCACCACTCGCGCTTACTGATGATGGGGATTTCCCTTTTCAGAACTAAATAAACATTGAGAGCGATTCGCGACATCTTGTTATCAATGTAACAAAGATTCTTACTCACAGAATGTATTCTTGCAATTGTGTAAAGCTCCTTTAAAGGAACACCACATTCGGATGAATGGCTTTTTTTGGGTTTGTAAATGAATTCGTATATCATGAGCTAGGTAAGTATTTCAGAAAATCTGGGGATATTTATCATCCAATGTTTTCAGAAAACTTCTTCTCCTTCTCGAATTGTGGTAATTGATTATCTGAACATGGCAATTCCGATTCTGTTTTCTATGCAGGTATATGCATATGTATGGTACATACTCGTATTCGTATATTCATACGTATCTTTTTTTTTCTAGCCACCCTCTGACTCAAGGTATTTGTAAGGGTTTGTGTTATTTAGGCAATTCATGGTACGCATCGGTATGGAAGCTAACTAAGAGTTTAACATCACGTAGCAATGCTTAACCATCCCACAATGCTAATATTGAAGGAAAGTTGATGTTGAAATATTCCTGGCGAGATGCCAGAAAAAGACGAAGACGGTCGACTAGTTGTAATGGCATTTTGGGTTTGGGAAAGATTAAATTCATCTATCTGACTATCTGTTGTTTGTGTGTGGGTGCATACATATATCTACGCCTGGTGGATTGAATCGATTAGTATGCAACAACGGTACAATCAACAGGGAGCAATTGACAACTCTAACACCAAGAAAAATTAAATGGAATTATCCGAACGTGTCAGATAAAAATATCGAATTCACTTTGATGCGTATCACAACTGAATACAACTGAATTAAATAATACAAACGTGTGTTGTGTTTAACAAAATGTTTTGCACAGATACCTATGCACGTACATGTTCGCATGTACCTGGCTTAAAAGGTGGATGTCAATCTTTAAAGGAAAAGGTATTTGTAAAAGTTTTGATTAATTCTGTACTCAATCGGCCTAAACATTTTTCTAACAGCACAATCGATATTTACATACATATGTATAAACATATATTTCGACAGTAAGATTCTCAAAATGAGCCGTGATTCTTTCCCGGTGAAAATACGCGTAAGATCATCAAAATGTTGCACTAATATGAGAATCCTCAGCCTGAGATTCCACCCTGAAAAGTTCTATCATACTTTGAATATGGAAAAGATAGAAATCGAAATATCTCAAATGGTTCTAGACTATTTTCCAGAAAATCAACCATTGACCTGTTTTGACTCAACTGAAGATGCTGTGGGACACAGGGTCATCAAATGCGAGTACGGCTTTTCGAAGCAATGCAAATGAGAACCCTAGAAGACTTAAAACCCGCATTTTATTCCCCAATTTGCTAGGTAACGGCACACTTCTACACTGGCAGAAACTTCATAGTCCGAGCTGTTGGAGAGCATGGGGATTCAAGCCGAGACACCCGATGGATGATGATGCTTATGATTATACAGTTGCCTGTCGTAGCTTCCGTTTACATGGACTACCTCCAAGTAGCACCCTCAAAAAAAGTCAACCTTCTGATAGGAGTAGAAACGAAAATAACAAACGAGGTGAACTTGTTTTAAATTTTATCACTTCTAACAATCTAACAATTAAGTATCTTTATTACGGATACTACACTATTTGCTCAACCCTTGATCAATAACAGCGATACCATAAGGGTCAGTAAATGTTGAGTGTCTAAACGTAAAACTTTTTCAGATAATATTTAGGGCCATAAATAGCTTCTTTCCCTATAAATCTCAAGGTTTTGATGGTATTTTGGTAGTTATTTTCAGAAGCATTACGGCATTAAGCCACGTGCCATATTCCTGGAGGCAACTTTCATTATTTTTTATTCTAAAAGTGGAATGGTGGACACCTGTCTAAGGCTTATGAGTAAAATTGGAGGCCCAAACAGAATAAAGGACTCCTGCTTACGAGTTCTATACTCATATATGGAAACAAGTTCATATAGTATTACGCGAAAGGAGCCAAATCTGTCCACCGATTTAGCACAATAAAAGTCTAAAGTGCATTTCGAACTGTTTTGCATAATGATACACTCATCGTATCTTTAATGTTACCTATTAACATACTTCAACAGTATTCCAAACTGTCACGGAAAATGCGGAGCACGTGCTTTTTCACCCGTGGGGATAGCCTTACGGGATTAATTTCGATTAAATCGTTTCGCATATATCATATAGAATAAGTTAAGTCTTTAACCCGACCCGTCGAACTAATACATAATGGCAATAACACAAGGGGCACAAATTAGTCTGTACAGCCATCATCAGACATCGTCAAACCAAAAAAAAAATTCATAGTAACGTGAACTACGATGTCCAATAATTTAATTTATTTGTTTTCGCTCCCATTGTTCCGATTTGAGTTCTGTTTTCTTGTTAAGTTGGTTCATCTGTTGTTGACATTCCCTCTAAATCTTAGCGTCATAGATTGACATTTGCAAAAGTTACGTAGCCAAGAGTACATCTATCTCTATGTGTGTTGACGATTTTTTTACAATTTTAAAAATGGATTTACATTTGCAATAATGAACCTGTATTAAATTTTGCGTAAAAAACGACCGGAAAACGGTCATGCCATAATTATTCGTAATTTTTTGTAGAAAAATGCAACAAATACCACCCAACAGCCACCGAATTTACCTGATTTGGCTCCCTGTGACTTTTTTCTGTTCAATCGAGTTGAAAAACCACTAAGGGGAACGCGTTTCAGCAGCCGAGAGAAAGTAATGGAAAAATCGCAGGAAGCACTGATGGATATACCGAAAATCGAATATAAAAAATGTTTTGAGGATTGGATCAAGTGCTGGCATAAGTGTGTTGCAGTCGATGGGGATTACTTTAAAGGGACAATATATGTAGATTTAGATGAATAAACTTGTATTTTTAATTTTCTGATTAAATTCCGGAAGTTAGTAAGCCCAAAAGGGAAAATTTTTTTTTAGATTGATTGCATCGAAAAGTGTGTTTTCTTCATTCGCTAGCCTGATTGCCCGATTCCAAGCCTACGTACTAAACTACACGCTACATGTTTCCACTATTCTTCCACCAGGTACTACTTAGCTGGGCTAGTAAGCAATGTATGTTTTATCGATAACCTAAATCAAATTATCCACGTTGGCAGGGAAAATATAGCAATAGGCTTTATCAACATAAATATACAAAATAAGAATAATCCCTTTGTTTCAAGATGATGTCCTCCAAAGAACTAGTTGTTGACTTAACAAGAATCTACACTAATTGATCACATATGCATATGTGATAAAACCTAGAAATAGTTACGGCAGTTATTGAGACAAATCTTTCCGACCATTGCGTAATTCTATATGCAACCAAAGATCGTAGCAGTAAAAGAACGACCGAATGAGTTGATGCAGTTCATAATCACCAGCAATGAGTGAATGAACTTATAGAATAAATAAATTGGTAACATACGTTTACAGAAAATAAGATGGAAAAACTGTACACGAAATTTGTAGACAAGTATCGCATTTGCATCGAATCAACCAAAACCAAAGCAACGAAAAAAAAAATAAATAGAAAACAAAACCCATGGGTAATTTGTAAACTAATTGAATTATGTGCGAAAAGAGATGAGTAATACAGGAGATGGAAAAACAAACAACCAGTCAAAGTTACGAAATTGAGTACAAAAACTTCAGAAATATACTTAATAAAAGAATAAGGGAAATTAAAGCCAACTTCTACAAACAACAAAATTTAAGCTATTGGAATGATCCTAGGAAAACGTGGAATATTATTAGTAAACTTCTGGGAAGGAAAAAAACCTTGTAGAGATTAATTGAAAGATACAATTTTGGTCAAATCTACTTACTTAATAATTATTCATATTTCACCATTTTTCTTACTGATTAGTTTCTTTGCGTCGGAAGATATATATAGAAGAAGCAGAACAAGGAATTCTTTTTGCCGTATATGTATATCTATACACGTACGAGTATACTATCGTGAAATCAAAAAAAACTAGTTGGGAAAAAAAAGTATGATTAAACAAAGATGATATAGAGAATGATCATTGAAATTTAGAATGTTCATGCGAACGAACAATGTTTTTTAAGTTTAAAGATAGCCACATCACTCCCCCTCAAATTTACTTATAGATACATTTACCTTGCGATTATTAACATAAATTTTAAAATGTTTGTCTCCGCAGTTAATAACTTCAAACGGTTCGTCATTAGTAGTTGAAGGGGCGTTTTGATTGCATCATTTCAGATGAAAACGTGACTTGCAGTTTGTAAGCTGGAGAAAAACCTTAGAATTGTTATACTTTTGTAAACTTGCTCCTTTGACATTGGATACAGTTTCTGACCACGGCTAAAGTATCCTTCAGCATGCCGGGTCAGACATAATGATCCAGAACCGTTTTAAACGTTGCCTTCCTACCTGTATGAAAGCGCCATGCAATGTCGATAATATCGCGTTATGCATCCTTCTCGGGATAGTAGGTCGAATTGTGGTTGAACTTACATCACAGTAGAGTGGGGTCTTACTCTCTGGAATTGCAGAAAACTTGAAGTTAAATAATGTTAATAGAAACTTACCTTCATTGAGAATTTCATCGAACCCTTTATCATCTGCTTGCTGGTAAGAAATGATTTGAGCATCGATCGGAATCTCTTTTTTGATTTTCCTAAGTCTGCATGGAATGTTAGCAACCGTATTGTACTTGCCATTGACATACTTCATGTATGTGCTAAACTGAGATATTAAGTCGAGCTGCCTAAGTTTAACTTTTGGTTAAACGCAAAAACGATCGGTGTAAATGCAGAAATTTCGTCCTTCGATTAGGTGTATACAGTGGCTCACTCCCTGGAATATTGCTGAAAGCTCCCGGTCATACATGATGTAGAATCCAAAAGGTTGTTGCACTCCATCAACGACTTGGTGTAGGGCGACTGTTATGGCTACGTCTGAAGCGGATGAGCTAAAAGTGTTGCTTGGGCTAGCTCGTTCTTACATCGGTGGAAAGTTGCCTTCGCCTCTGGTGTCCACACAATTAGAGATATATCATTTCTTTTGTTACCACTGATGAGATTCTGCAGGATCATCTGGCTGTCCACTACCCGTGGGATGAAGGTTCGTTAAAAGTTGATAATGGCAAGGAATCTTTTAAGTTCCTTTGCCATTTTTGGTTTTCTTAAGCTTTTAATGACTTTTTCCTTAGAATCGAGTGGTTTGGTGCCTTTGAAGTTTATCTGATGATCAAGAAACGTTATCTCTCGCTGGCCAAGAATGCTCTTGGATAGATTTATCGTAAGTCCGTACTCCTTAAGAAGCTGGAAAATCAGCCTAATGTGTTGCTCGTGTTTTTATTTTTATTTTCTGATACCACGCAGATATCAATAAAGTAACCGAATGCGAAATTTTCGAATCCATGTAGAATCTCGTGTATACTATATGCAGCTGAAATGTTTGGGCTGTATTGGGTACTCCGAATGTCATATACATGAATTCAAACAAACCAAAAGGTGTTATTATAGCCGTTTTCAGGATATCACAAGGCTTCCCAGGGATTTAGTGGAATTCTCTATCAAAATCTATCGTAGAAAACACGATACGTACAGTATCGGATACCTATTTTGTAATTTGTAATTAAATTACGGTAGACACCGCATGGACGCCATTCGATATTCGCTTTCCTGATTATATGCAGCGGGTTGGCCCAATTGATATTCGAGGTGTGACAGATACCTTTTGTCATTAAATTCATATCGGAATTCGGCAATGAGGCGATGACGGCAAGCAAATACCATTTGTCTCGATGCTATGTGTGGTCTTCATTTTTGTTTATTTTGTACAAATTTTTTTATTAATTGAGGGCTTACACATTAAAATAACAATAATCCTATAAACTAGTGCAAGGCTTAAATATAATTCATTAAAAAAAAATATAAAAAGAACAAGCATAACATAAGCGTTAAATTTAATAATTAAGTTTTTTTCTCTTTCTGCTTCTAGAATACGATAATATAATACAACAAGTTCACAAAAAAAAAAGAGCAAAAAAATATATTTTGCTGATGATATATTGATTGGCTTTCTGTTTATGTGAAACAGTTCCTCAAACTCAGCTAGAATAGAATGTCTCAATCCTAAATCCGTAGTCAGTCGTTTTTGTTCAAAAGTTTTAATTTGGCTCCCGATAGCTGCGAATGGTATCGTTTTTTAATTAAAAAGTTTGGTTTTAAAGTTGAATCGAAAACAATTTGTCTAAACAGCTGCTGACCAATGTGTTGTTTACTAGCTGAAACATTGGTAAACGTGCCGTCACAATGCTGTTTTGAATTAACACGGTTCACAACACTTTCTAAAATTTCTGTTGAATCGGCTATGGAACCAGCAGACATCGTTTTTTCGTTTTGGATAATAAGAGGATTTACCATGACGGCGAGCACTTACACTTCTGTTGCGGTTACGATAAGCACGTGTACTTGGATTGCTATTCAACTCTTTTAGCTGTTGGCTTATCTGTTGAAATTGTTTCTGTGGTTCTTGCAAGGAAGACTCGTTCGGCGGTGCATGTATCGCGTGCTGCTTCTCCTGTTGTGTTGTTGTAGAATTTAAGTGTAAAATCTCCGATGTCCATTATTTTGTCTGTTAACTTTGAGAGTACTGTTAGCTCTTCACTAGAAGCCTACAGTATGGCACGGAATTGCGATGAGAGTCATTGTAACCATAAAGACTTAAGGAAATCGTTGCTTATTTGATTTCCACCTAAGTCTTTGAGTTCATTTAAGAGCTGTGATGGCCTTTTGTCACCCAGGTCCCTTCCGAGAGCAGCTTTTTGGGATTCGTATTCCTACTCTGGCGAAGTTTCACTTGGCGTGATTGAGCCGAAATGCATTGTTCTTTCGCTTTGCATGTTGTAGGTACGTATGCTTGGGGTCACCAATTGTGGAAAGTTTAACTAGTACTGTGGATAAGTTTGCAGAGCAATTCTCAAGCAAGCATCAGCAAACATACACAGATATATGTCATCTTAAAATATCAAAGCACTGAAATTTACGACTCTAGAAGAGTATTAACATAGAGGAAGCTAGTGAACAAGAAAGACTTCAAATTCTGTACCGCCTGCAAGGGTCCTAGAGCGGATAATGTTAGCCCGATTGAACTAAAAATTAATGCTCGTTTTCTTGCTATATTAATATAAACGATAATAAATCGAAGTATTTTACAAGCCTATGTTCCACGCTTAATGAAAACTTCGAGATTTCAACTAATATACAAGACAGATGCAAGAAACAACACCGAGAATTACCAGCCAATATTAATATTGTCAGCTGTTTTAAAGTGTTTGGAGGAAGTTATTCTTAATAATTTTAAAAAATGTCTTACAATAATAAAACACAAAATATTACAGCGAAAGCAGTACGATTTTCAAAAAAGTAGAAAAAACAGGACGATATACGAATAATGCAGAGCTTAAATAAAATTATAATGTGCTTGTGATGTTTGTTGACTTTAGAAAAGACTTAGATACCATAACATGTACAAAGTTGATTAAAACTGTCAATTGAGTTGGTGTGAGAGGGATTCTTTCAAACTGGATTGAAAACTACCTAATTGATAGATAGATTAAATTAAAAGTGTTTAATGATATGAGCAAAGACAGACTAAATGCGTTGGGTGTCCCGCAAGATTCCAATTTAGGTCCCATTCTGTTTGTTTTTTATATAAATGATTACAAAGATTACTCTAAAAGTGCACAGCACATTCTTACGCAGATGACAAAGTAGTTGTTGTCAGACACAACAATTTTAATAACGTATTGGATATAAATCAAGAGAAATTGGAAGCGATGTTTAAATGGTATTATGATCAAGGGTTAATTAAAAATTCTGCACAAACCAAGGTGATGAACATACGAACCCCATCTAAGCCAAATGAAACTTTTAATATGGGCGTGATATACGTCTACTTACCATCGATAAAATTTTTCCATTCAAAAGCTCACTCTTTGCGATGGTTTATATAGGGTTTTCCAATAGGGATTTAACAACTTTGAATTTAATTTGTGAACGCACTCTTTCACTTATCATCAAACTGTCACTGTCAATTTATTCAGTTAACTCAACATTTTATAATAGTAAAGTACACTAACAAGCAACGTCTGCAAATTATAAAAATTTTCTACAGATATTCGGAGTCGGTGACTGCAACTTTAAAAGCGTTAACTCCAATTTTTGGTTGTAATTCTCGCCCTACTAGACAGGCAATAACAAGTTTAGTGCAAAAATTTGAGTCTACATATTCATTGTGTGATGTTGCCGTGTCAGTGAGATAACGGGTTGGTCGAAGTGTCGACAATATCGCTGTCGTTCAGACGTCCGTAGCAAACAATCCAAATCAGTCAATTCCACGGCGTTCTCAAGAATTGGGCATCGCTCAGACCACATTATGGCGTATTTTGCGTAAGGATCATGGTTTTGCAGCCATACAAGATCAAGCTGACTGAAGAATTGAAGCCGATGTACCATTTGAAGCCACGTACGTTCTCCGATTGGGCTCTGGAGAAGATGCGCCAAGATGATGAGTTTCATCGCAAAATCTTCTTCAGTGACGAAACTCATTTTTGGTTCAATGCGTTCGTCAATAAGCAAAATATGCGTTATTGGTCGGGTAAAAACCCACATGTGCTTCATGAATCACCACTTCATCCACAAAAAATAATTGTTTGATACGGTTTGCATGCCGGCGGCGTTATGGGGCCATAATTTTTCGTCGAAGATAACGATCGCCACGTTACTGTGAATTGTTACGTTACACGAATTGGAAGATATGGACTTGGATGACATGTGGTTTCAACAGGATGGTGCCACAAGCCACACAGCACACGCTTAAATCAATTTATTGAAGAGTAAGTATGGTGAGCGTGTTATCTCAAGACATGGTCAGTCGATTGGCCGCCTCGTTCTTGCGATTAAACACCACTTGACTATTTTCTGTGGGGCTACGTTAAGTCATTGGTTTATGCCAACACGCCGACGATGTTGGAATAGCTCAGAGCCAACATTGAACGCGAAATAGCGGCCGTTTCGACCGAAATGTGTGACCGAGTCGTTGAAAATTGGGTCCAAGGAATCGACTGCTGCAAACGTGCCCGCTGTGGCTATATGAAGTCGATTTCCATTCATAAATGTTTTGGTTTTACTTCAAGACAATGATAAAGTTTTTGAAATATTTTAAATGGTTTGCCTTTCATTAAAAAAAAAGTTGTCAAGTTGTTATTAGAAAACCCTATATTAAAAAGTATTCAATCGAGCATTAGATCTGGGCAAAAAAGTAAGCTACTCTGCCCGAGGTGATTTAGATATTTTTGATAGATAGTTTGACCAGATAAGAACTACGTTAGGTGGTAGTTACATTCCCCGTATCTTCGATTTATCCAGTCTTGAATTGTCGGTATTAATTTAAACGTTCATCTGCTTGCCAGCTTAATGGGCCTACCAAATAGGCTGAGTTCCAAAACGTCAAAAAATTTGCGTCGATGCGGTAGTGATACAGCTGTGATGCAAAGTTTCACAACAAAACTGATGCATTGCATCGATACAGTTTTTGTTTGACTTTTTTGGGACAATTTTGAAGGCTTTACATATGATTTGAATTTTTTTCTTCGGCTTGTTATTTAATTTTTGAATTGGATAGATCAATTAATAAATAAAATAATGATTTGTTGGGTAGACCTACCGACAATATAATTTTGAACATCCTTCGGAAAAGAAAAAGCAAGGAAATAAAGCAACATGTGTTTTGGCAATGGAATTGAAAAAAAATGAAAAAAAAAAAAAAAATACAAAAAGAAATGTCCCAAAAATCCATAATTATTTTAAACTAATCAATCAATATCCAGATAATATATTCTATACTCATTTCCGAATAAGCAAAGCTACTTTTAAGGTGTGTAAAAAAAAAAAAAAAAAAAAACTAATACGATAGTGCGTTTGAAATCCATTCCGTTTTTCAGAAAATGAAGGGAATGCTAAAATCAAATTGGCTTGCTGCACATATTGGTCGACCTACCTATTCTTTAGAGCAGTGCCTTTTTATAACATTGTGAAGACTGGCCAACCAAAGTAATTTCCGAGATATGAGTGATAGATTTGGTATAGGATAATCGACATATCATCGAACTACAAAAAACTAAAAAATCAATTTCAATGTTAAAGTCGCAGGCAGTAAAGTGGCAATCACCAGAATCAAGTCAAAGAAAGATTATGGCTGATTTCGAAAGCAGTCGAGCAGAACCTTTTCCGTTTGTTTTTGGGCTGCGTTGATGGGATACACGTCCGAATATCAGCACCTTAAAGAGATACTATGAGCTACTATAATCTGAAAGGAACACACTCTGTAGTAGTGCTGGTATTTAACTGATCCTCTTAAATTTCAAATTACTCCGATGTTTAGTGTTCTTATTTTATTTAAGGGTATAGTTGATAGCAGATTCCGGTTTTTAGACGCTTCTGTATGGCATTCAAGTCCAATAAAAAGGGGAATAGATAATGGTGTCATAAGATTCTCTTCAGCGTGCCACTTGCTTGGAGATTGCGCATATCCCTTAGATGTAAGTTTGATGGTGCCATACAGAGACAACGGTTTTCTGTCAGTGCAATAAAGGCATTTTAATACCGTTTTAAGTTCCACACGGGTATTCGTCGAGGAAGCATTTAGAATACCAAAAAAAAAGTTTAGAATTCTTAACCTTTTAGAAATTCAATGCGTTTCATCGGCCAAAACCATAATAATGGCTTGCATTGTCCTTCACAATATCATTATGACTAATAAAGGATGTGACTCTGAAGACATTGACTATGATGCTGAAGATGAAGTTGACTCTCAATATTTCTCCTCGGAAAATGTCCAGCCGCAGTCAGTCAGTCAGGCAGCCAAGACTTGTGAAGCCAGAATAAAAAGGGATCGTTTGGCTGATTTCTCCTCCTCTTGAATTCATTTACAAAATAAATTAAAAAACATGAACTTATTTTCATTATTATATTAGCTTTTATTTGTACTATGTTACTTATTAAAAAAACTAATAATAAAACATAAATTCATTTACTTAATAAAAAAAAACTAACTTGTACTTCTCCTGGTACCTATTGAAAAAACAAATGGAACGTAAAAACACAAAAACACGTTACCATGCGAACTCCTTTAAACGATCAGTGCTCCAGTGCACCATCCAGAAAAGGTTTTAACAACACCTTAAGCTCGCACATTTCTCCTATTCTTTTTTTTTCAGCTCTAACTCGGCTTTTTCAACTTCGACGAACTTTCTTATTACGTTTTTGTCTTCTTCTAATTCTGTTTTTAGAAATTCCAGTACTTCATTGCGTTTTGGTTGTTTCCTTAGTATCTCTTCTGTTGGTGAATCCAAACTTGTCGTTGGAGTAGAGCATTCCGGTGTAGAAAAACGGTTTTCAGATTCATCTGCATCCAATAAGGATGACTCCAATTTATCTTTTGGTGGAGTCACAAAGCTTCTTGTTCCATAAACTTCGTCGATCTTTTCAAAATGCTCCCAGGAGGTAGCCGCCAGAGGAACAATTTCGCTTCTTAATTCTTTTGTACGTAATCAACAGATTTAAAAACTTCCTGCTAACATCGTCCCTTCTAAAAGAAAATGTTACATCAATCTCCTTGTTTTCCCTTAACACTTGCTCATACAGTACGGATTTCTTTCTGCGCTTGGAATTAAACTCCATTCGCAGGCGCACAAAGTAGCAACTTCTGCCATTCATGCGTCCACTTTTTTCCTCTATAAAATAAAATTTTTACACAAAATAGGTAACAATTAACAAATTTAAATAACAACTTACGAACAATTTTCCAGTTAATATTCGCGTTGTGAATTGCATATTATTACGCACCACCAATTCTAAGAAATGGTTTGCCATTTCAAACTCAACCAACACTTTCCTCTGAAGGTATAATTTGCACTTCGCTGGCTCAAGATTTTTCTATTGTATAATCTGAATGTCTCGTCTGCAAGGATGTCATTGGAGACCATTTCAGCTACAATATAACAAAGGTGGCTTATTGTCCTACCGGCGGCTATCTACCTTGTTATCCAACATAGCTCTTAGTACTTAATTATTTCTCTGTACGTGATGGTTTGGTTACCGACCGGTTATCCGTTCACATTTTGGCAACGACTTTTATTACTGTAGTCGGGATGCCGTCAGCTTCGCTGTCACCTATCTTGCCGCATGCCCTTGGCAACCCCTCCTGAGTGATTAGTCATTTTCTCTGGACTGACTTTCCTTATGATGTTGCACATAGTGGCTGATGTTTGCGGGAAAAGGTGCTTTACCATTAATCTCAACATTTTCGAGCATGATTTCGGGAAGATCTTATTATCTTTTAGTTTTGCCATCAGGGGCCCAGCCCTTGTTGGAAGTATGGTCGTTTTATTGAAACCTGAACTTTGCGCCGGGTCTGTAAGCATTTCTCCCGAAGTGCTTTTATTTCAACGTTCCGACAGTAACACGTTTAGACCTTCCTGTTTTTGTTCTTCTCGGTATTGATTCATCACACGCTGCTCTAAGGATTGCTGTTTAGTTCAACATCTCTTCGATAGAATTGCGATCAAAAGATCTATCATTTCCATCTGGCTCCGTGAGTTTTGAAGATGGGGCGGTTTCTTTAATCTCCATTAATATCTCCTGATGGTCACTGTAAAAATATTACTCGTTGATGGTACCCGGAATAGAGTTGCTCGCAAAGGTAATGTCGACGATGGGGCCAACTAGGCTGTTCGATAAGACTTAGTTATATTCACACAAAGGGTTGAGATACATCCAAAATTACATGCAACATGTTGAATAGAATGGCTGATAAACTAAAAATCATCCTTCTATATTTAAAAAATATAGGAAGTCTGCGACTTAATGTATTAAGTTAATAGACATACCACAAAATCTTTACCACAAGAAAGACGCAGCAAATAAGTCTAATTGGTGGTGGATTTCGCAAAGCAATTTTATTAGGTGAAAATATATATATAATTGAATTTTAAAGAACTTTTTTTTTTTTCAGAAACAAGTTCAATTGATGAAATACCACCTTGATCCCAGTATTTATTCAGAAAATAAAAAATACAAGTTTATTCATTTAAATCTATATCGTCCCCTTTAAAGTAATCCCCATTGCCTGTAACACACTTATGCCAGCGCTTGATCCAATCCTTGAAATATTTTTTATATTCTGCCCACAATTCTGGTCTCTTTCGGCGAATTGCTTCACGCAAACATCTCATAATGAATATACTTATGTAATACTTTTTGTTTACTGTCTGGCCTTCTGGCAAAAAATCATGATTCACAACACCGTTGTAATCCAAAAAAAAAAAAAACCGAACTCAAATCGGAACAATGATAGCTCCACACGGTGACGCCACCGGGAACTTTTTAATCAAGGTGGTATGGCATTGCAATTCGAGCAATGCCTTTGCACATAGATTGATACTGTACACTTGGCTAAAAATTTATTTTGAAGATCCCTTTTATCCCTGGATAAGTCTTCAAGTTTCAGGTTTCCAATATAAAGATACCCTCTTCAGGTGCACAATATATAAGAGATTTTGCCACTCGCATTTCTGTATTTTTATGTATTTTAAATAACAGGCACTTCCCTCATTAGAAATATCTCATATAATTGTGAAACACAAAAATTTAAAAGATAAAACATCCGAATTTTAAAGTCGACTAATCCGTGAAGGACACCATAACCTTCTACATACCAAAATAACCCAAGCATGCTTTTATTTATGCATATCCACCAGAGGGAAAGGACATTTAAAATGCGTACCGAAAGCGATATCCTCAACGAAAAACCCTCACGGAAAACCACTGACTAATGTTACTTAAACGACAACTGAACGACCCAAGCCAACTAAATTTAATAATTCATTGAATAAGGTACAAACGTTCTGATATAAATATAACTAATAATAAGATTACGTGTAAGGTCAAAGGCCAAATTTCTCCACCATTACAAAAAAAAAAAATAAAAAAAAATAAAAATAAAAATTTAATGTCGGTTAGAGTTGTTAATTCCACATCAAACGTGGTCAAACGCTGCAGGATACGATCCCATTATCTCGTCTTAATATTCATCTACGCCTCGAAACTTCTTTGTTTTCCTTCGTGGATAACAAATAAGTTTTTTTTTTCTTTTTTTCTTTATTTTGTGTTTTCAAAATTTCAGCCTATTCCCAAAGGTGTGTTAAGAATATGAGATATTTCTCTAACATTATTATCGAGCACCGAAATGGGACTGCGAAGAAATGAAAATAAAGCAATTTACCCACTATCACGTGCAAAATAAACGTATCTTTGTAACTTCTTAGGTTTCACAAAACATATAGTAGATTTTATTAAAAAAAAAGAAGAAATGTGTCATCTCACCACCGTTTGCAAGTGTAAAGGAGGGGTAGGAAATGTATCTCGAATTTAAATGGGAAACCAAGAAAGCAATTTATCATCACGCTATGACAGTGCATTCTAATTAAATTCTTCTCCAAAAAGTTTTCCAGTTTCAGTGCTAAACGACAATTTTTTTTATCAGTGTTGTTGTTGTGCTGCTGCTGTTCCTTTCTTTTGCTTGTTTTGCTTTGGTTAAATCTACAGGAAGAACAAATCATAAAAAAGGATATTTCGCTTAATTTCCTTGATGGTAATTAGTTGCCTTTTTGTGCTCGATTTTCACTTCTCAGTTTTTTTCTGTTCGCGGATTAAGGCTGAACTGACCCCTTATCGTTTGCACTTATCCTCTTCCGCCATCAATTTATATTAGGATGACTTAGCGCAAACATTTTGGCCTAAACAGTTCCCACATTACCCGATAAGGGAAGTTTGAGCAAATACGAGAACAAGTTCTGCTTGTGTGCTCAAAGGCGTAAAAACAAATTCAATTACGCATATGGTGATTTAATTCAACGTGAAGTGGTGCTTGATAGCAGACACATAAAATCACTTCCAGCAAAGCACTCAAAAACAGTGTTGCCATTGAATAGCAAAATTGGGATGTGAACATTTGGTTACTCCTTCTTTCTTATAAAGTCAATTCATCATTAAAATTGTAATAGGGTAAAGGAAAATCTTGTAAGATCAATAGCAAGACAAGTGGCGGCGATTCCATACTTCCAGGTATGGTATTCCAGAGTTTAAAGTAAAGTCATAAAATGTGTTGACATTTTGCTCGGGAGGAAAATTCTTCCAGGATTTCTTATATATTTTATACGAACTAAACTCTGTACTCCCGGTCCATAACTATGTTGATAGCCACTTCGACAAACAGAAGATCTATACTACATCCGAATGGATTATGAACTGGACACGGCCTAGAGAGGAGTTGGAAGCTGTGTCAAAACTATAATGTCAAAAGATATAATTAATCTTTTCAGCATTATAATGAAAGCTTTTTTATTATAAAAAACGTATCCTGAATACAAATCTTAGAATCTATTAAATTGTCGCAAGGCTATGGTTTCTATCCTACTTCTAGTCATCCGCCATACACCATGCAAGCGCGAACGTCATACTGGTTTGAAACATCAAGCAATAGAATTTCTTAAAAAGAAAAAAAAGAACGTCAGAAGTGAAACATGGTTTTAAACGGGCATTGGCGATGAAGCATATAGATTTATTGGTAAGCCTTTACATGCAGATATAATAAATTGCAAAGGTGGGGGGTTCTAGTTTGCAAATCAAATGTAGAATGGAGTAGGTCTTTATAAACGTTATATTTGTGGCTGCCACATACCTACCAAACAAATATGTTGACCTACCTTAAGTGAGTATAATAGAGCATATTTCATGTAACGCTACTGATATTATGCTTAGCGTATATATCAACTGCAACCGTCTTGATCACAGAAACTTATCCAACTTTTAAATGAATTTTACACTCAATAAATCCTCTTCAGAGAAGGATCAAATCCTCTTCTCGACATTATTTTATTATTATAAATAAAACTCTGCTCTATAGTCTACTCCCGGTTCCAGACTTCTCTAGAAATGATTTCGTATTTTGAGTCAAGCGGCAATCTTGGTCTTCGTATTGACTTTCTATCTAAAACGCTACAAAAATTTCTAAACGTGTTAGATGACCCGAAACCGAGGACTATCGTTTGACCTCGGATAAGAAAATTCGTACTACGATGAATAAAAATAATAATGATGTGCCTGGCGTGAAAGATCACAGTAGAGTTAATTATTATAGCCCTTTACAGTGTCTTCCGGACAGTGATACAGATGATGGCAATATGGACGAAATTATCGCGAATAAAGTTTCATAAAAAAAAATGCATATTCCGCCTCTCAAATTGCTACAAAAATCACCTGATTATGTTCACAAGCTAATGAGTTCCTTAAATATTGCTGACAAAATGTCATAACTTTTAGATGTATGGCCATGGTGCCATGTGACGAAATTGTCACATAAAAACATACTGCGGCTCTTGTGTAGGTCCGCATAAGACTGTGGACTGCAATGAATCAAATCAAATCTCTTCAAATGTGCTAATTGTAAAGATTCTCACAAAGCTACCGATCCAACATGCATCAGCAGATTTGCTCATCAAGAGATGAAGGAGAAATCCGGAAGGAAAAAATCCAATTCTCATTCACAGGCACCACCGGGATCGCAAGACTTTCGTCATACTGGATCATTTCGTTCCATTAATGATTTCCCCCCGCTGGAATAACCAGTTTTCAGCGACAAGTTCCCCTGAAAATTGGCGCTGTGGATACCAATCTAAATCCGCCAACACATAATATGTGGGAGAACCGCTCTCTCTCTCTCTCTTCATTTGATGCCATCGTCAACAACAATGCTTCCAGCAAGTTTCCAGGCTACATATCTCTAAATGCTTCCAGTAACATTTCCAATGATGATTCTACGCTTTTCAGCATCGACGAGCCAAACACCCTAGCGATGGAAATGATTACATTATTTTCGTCTTGTAAAACAAAAAGTTATCAATTTAAGGTCATCGCAAATTTAGAAAGCAAGATCTTGTATTGTTAAAACAAGTAATATGACAGACACATTTATTTAAATTATTAATTGGAATGCCAGAGGAATTCCAAATAAACCTATAGAGTTCATAAACTTTTTGAAAAGTAGTAACATTGACGTTGCTTGTGTGACTGAGACCGGTCTTAAACAAGGAATGCATTTATCAGAATGCATTAGAATTTCAATGTTACCGAAACGATCGAATGGGTCGTAGAGGTGGAGGTGTTGCGATACTTATTATCATAAATACACGTTGTGTAGAAAACGTCGGTATTGAAATTAAGTTAAAAAATCAAAAATTATGAAAGGTATTCTGTGTCACTTTCCTGGAGGCTCTGTATCAGCTGAAAGGAGATTAAGCTTCAAGAATGATTTAAGAAAAATCTTAACAATGAATGGTGATTTTTTAATTGCAGGAGACATTAAGTGTCGCCATAGGGACTGGGGCTGTGTTAGAGCAAATGCTTCGGGAAACATATTTTTAAAGTCTATCTTCTATGTTGAAAATTTCTGTAATGTTTCCTCCCTCTCACACCTATTTTCCAGCTAGTTCTCGTGGTAGTCCTTCTGTCCTTGACTTATTTATTACCAATGTGCCTAGTTTAATTAGTCAACCATTATCCTTAAATGAACTTAGCTCTGACCACAACTCAGTAGTTTGTCAGCATAGAGGTCAGGTGAAAAAAAGGCACAATACATACAAGATTTTAAAAATGTTAACTGGACACGCTTCCGCTCTGAAATAAAACATAGGTTGCGCAATGTTCTAACGAAAATTGATAATGTTTTGTGCAAGGAAGATATTGATTTTATTGTAAAATTTTTTTCTGATAATGTACTAAGCTCTGTTGACCAATCTGTACCAAAAATTAAAAAAAAAAAAAAAAAATCACTTTAACAAACTACCCTACCATATCTTAGAATCAGAGTTGCAAAAGCTTAAGTCATTTTTGGCTTAAACCTGTCTTTAACTCACAAGCCAATTGGTGGAATTTGAATAAAAAAATTTTAATTCATAAGCTAGCTGGTGAATTTTGAATAACACCAATTCGAATTCGTAAGCTAGCTTATGAATTGGGGAATTCGTAAGCTAGCTTTGATATTATAATTTTAAACCAAAGCGATTCAAGAGCGCTTAAAGGATTGTATATGTATGAATAGCTATTTATGCTTAAAGTGTTAAATAAGCCAATTGAACTAGCAGCAATATTGATAAAATAATATGTTGAGCCAGTGGCTTTTCGTGCCTTCTGCTCTTTCTCCTATGAGCGTTTGTTAAAACCATTAGAAAAAAAAAAAAAAAAAAAAAATTGAGTTAGTCAATTGATTATCATAAATCATTCACAAATCGATTGTTTAGTGAATACGTGACAAGCATTAGTGATCAAAGTGCATACAAATAATTGAAGAACGAAAAGTTGAAAAAGTTATTGAATTGAAAAAAAAAAATCGCTCGTTTGTTATTATGTTTTTTTAGGTCATTTTAAGAAAAAATTAGTTGACGAAGGTTGTTTGAGTTGATGTATTAATATTTTTATTTTTGATAGGCAAATTTTCATTTGTCTTCAGAAGTATATGTATTGTAAAAAACAGTTCTCAAACATAAAAAATAAAGCGCTTAAACCTACAACTTAATCATGATGCTATGATATTTGTATAGTTTTTGAAGTCTACAAAGGGGTATTTCACATCTGGAATTTTTCTTGGCTTTTTTTCAATTTTTGCTTATTTAATAGAACATTATCTTAAGATTCATCCCCCTGAATTTCAAGTTGAAAATCAAAGTAGTTTTTTTTTAGAATTTGTTTCGTGAAGGTACTCGTACTAGTACATATGTAAGTCAAGTAAAAATCGACAATATGGAAAATACGCGCGGAGGTAAGTTTTGTGTTTCTGGGAAATGCTAACTAATAATGATTTTTTTTTTTTAACAAAGTTGCTCTGAAAAACCTTATTTTTATTAAGGTAATCAGAAAGCTTTTTCGGATACTTTTTTTGATTGATTGGCCAGTTATTAATTATTATCGATTTGCTTTATGCTAGTTTGTTTGTCGCCAAGAATGAAATTTAAACTGAACATGGTCTTTTTAACGTAATGGTTGCACACATCTTATGAAACGTTGAACGCGTTTATGTCGAAACCACGTTTTTCAATATTTCTCCTAACTACTAAACCGATTCAAATTATTCTTATTTCAATATGATAGTAATATCCGCAGTTAAATTGCAAACAAGTATTTCAAAGATTTGTTGACACGAAACCAATTTTTTTGATGTTTATGGTAAATAAAATGAGAGCGATTTGGGAAATGAATGGTACATTTTTATTTCATTATATATTTTTTAAATAAAAAAAGCGCAAATCAGTATGTTTTTTATGTGTTATCTGGAAAATATTCTACTTTTTGAACTCTAGGTGTGAAATACCCTCTGAATTTGTAAAGTATTGTGTTTAGATTTAAAAGACTTTATTTCTTTTTCCATAAAACAACTTTCGTAAATGTACATAAATAGTCTTTGAAGTAGGAATCTGAATTACTATGTTCATACCGTCAATATTTTAAATCTTTTGAATAGATTTAGATTAAAGATGATGGATACAAATGAAGATTCAGTAGGAAGTGAAATCTTTGGTGCAATTCGCATTCGTGATGAAGGCTTTGAAATGTTAAGCAAAGGGGAATCTTTTTTTGGTGCTATTCCGATTACTAGTAGTGGCAGTTCAGGAAACCTAAGTTTCCGAGAACAGGATGTTTTAAAAAGTTGCCAAAAAGCAAGCTACTTGGATGGTGCATTTTTTACAGTTGATACTAAGAAGTCTGTTAAAAAAAAAAACAAAATCATAGCAAAATGTAATTCTTGTTCAGTGGGTTTTTCTTGCAGTCTTAATGCATCATCCAATTACTAGCGTCACCTTAAGGTAGAGGTCATATTCGCAGAGTAGAGTTTCGTAATCTTTTAAATTTTAATCTGCAAAACTTACAGAAGAACTACCATGAAAAATTTGAGGAATATCGACTACACAAGGCAGAGAAAATTGCAAGATTGAACGTATCAAGTCGCATTATTCGACGAGTGACATGAAAATTTTCTCAAAGTGAATTTGAAGAGAACGTTTTACGTTTCATTTTGAAAAATCAACTGTCCATGCGCATCATTGAAGATTCAGCATTTCTAATACTACGATAATATTGCATGAGTTCATTATTTTAATCGTCGTTAAATTGGAAAGTTACTTTTTATATTTAATGGGATATGTAAATTGGCACCCGCAAATTGAATTATCCAAACAACAATGGGGCAAACAATTCTACACTCTTCTCTCACTTATTGTGTTTGAGGGTGCTAAATTTTTTTCTAACTCAAATTTACAAACAAATAATAACAAACAATATTTTTTTAAAATTTTTCATTTTTTGTTCGAGAGAAATATATATGTGATTTTGAGTAAGAACTTCCACCATTAAGTTTTCACTTCTTCCTTATAAGCAAAAGCCTAGTTAATTATGCGCTACTTGTTTTTCATCTCTATTATACAAATATCTGAAAATGGTGTATATTATACATAATTTCAATGGGCTGATAATACATTGAAGTTACTTACAAGCCAACACCTATAATGTCATTTTTTGATTATGTCTTCAGTATTATAATCTGTACATTTTTCAAATATAAGAATGAGCTTCTCGCAAAGAAAAATTATCGCAGATGCCAAGCTGTAATAAAAGCATTTGGCGAACATCGAATGCAGAGTTATGATAGCATAACGTAATTCTTAAGGCTTATTTTATTTCTTCTAATTTATAAGATAGCCAATATATTGTTCTAGGTATCCTCGTTCTTGCCATATACGTATAATCGTCGTGCAATCTATATCGATCTCATATCTTAGGTTCTCTAATACTTTTAATATTTCTCTCATTTGAACGAAGATATTTAATTACTAATTTGGAAAAAAAAGGTTAAACAGATATAAAGCCGATACATTCTTTAAAAAAAAAAAAAAAAAAAAAACTCATCTTTCTTAAATGTTAATAGATCTTGAATGTTTACCTTTTCTCACTTCAAAGTATGCACTTTGATCACTAATGCTTGTCACGTATTCACTAAATAATCGATTTGTGAATGATTTATGATAATCAATTGACCAACTCAAGTTTGTTTTTTTTTTTTCTAACGGTTTTAACAAACGCTCACAGGTGAAAGAGCAGGAGTCACGATAAGCCACTGGCTCAACATACTATTTTATCAATATTGCTGCTAGTTCAATTGGCTTATTAAACACATAAAGCATAAATAGCTATTTATACATATACAATCCTTTAAGCGCTCTTGAATCACTTTGGTTTAAAATTGTAATATCAAAGCTAGCTTACGAATTCATAATTCGAAAACTAGCTTCTGAAATAATTGTTTTTCAAATTACAAGTCAATTGTTAGCTGATGGCTTAGCTTGTTTCATTTCTAAACTCGCAACTCTGCTTGGAATTAATTAAATTATGGAACATTTGCAGAAGATTTTGGCAAAGATATCGCCAGCCCGTATTTCGATACCAAATGCGTTATCTAAAAAAACATGTTTCCCATGAAATTTTGCAGCACCAAAACGCTGAATGAAATTACAAACTCAGTTGCCTGGACAAAAACGCAAAACCGTTCTGGAATATTGTGAAGTTTATAAAAACCAAAAAGAGACAGTTACCGTTTTTTAAAAATGCATCCAGTATCTATTTTATGGACATTGAAAAGGCAAATGTACTTGCCTCCAGTTTTGCAAATAATCATCTTGTATCTCTACATCTAGGTGATGCATGTTCAAATAATCTGGTGAAAAACACTGTTCATGCTTTCACTTCAGCGAATGCTAATTGCGTATCAAATGTGTTTGTAAACGAAGAGGACATAGAATTTATTTTCAACATACTGCGCATTAAAAAAGTAGAAGGCACTGATTATATACGTAATATTTATATCAAACAACTGCCTAAAATAGGCATCATTTATAATAAATGCCTGTATTAAATTACAACACTTTCCTCATGTCTGGAAAAAAGCTAAAGTTGTGCCAATACTAAAAGCTATTAAATTACCAGAACGTTCAGAAAGCTATAGGACTATAAGTTTTTTAAGCAACTTAAGTAAAATATATGAGAAGGTTATAAAGGATAATATTTTAAACTTCTTCCGGGAACATAATATTTATCCTAACGAATAATTTGGCTTTAGATAGTTTCATAATACTTCCCATCAGTTATTAAGAATCTGTAACTCTGTTAAAAGTAATCATTCATAAGGTAAATCTACTTGGATCATACTACCAGACATCGAAAAAGCTTTTGATTCAGTTTGGTATAACGGCTTTATTTACGAAATGATCAATTTCAGATTCCCTCCACCTCTATGTAAAATTGTGCGGTGTTTCTTATCTCATCATTGTTTTAATGTCCATATAAATGGTAGTGTTTCCAGCCTAGTAAATTTTAATGCAGGGGTACCACAAAGCTCAGTTCTTGGACCTGTCCTTTATAATATTGGGTATATATATTAATTCGTGCGTTTATTTTTTCAAAATTTGAACGTTTATTTAAGAAAAACATGTACAATAGTATTATTCAAAGTACAAGAACTGAGCCGGCTTGGCAGCCAAGAATGAATGAAGCCAATTTTTGATATTCTGCTCTGATGTGAACCGTATTTCAGTGAGGGCGTTCTGCATCGACCGGAACAAATGGTAGTCAGAAGGGGCAAGGTCTGGGCTATAAGGCGGGTGGGGTAAGACTTCCCATCCACTGTTTTCCAAGTAGTTTTTAACCGGAATAGCAACGTGGGGCCGAGAAAATTATTGCCTCTTGTCTGGTCGCATATTCCGGGCGTTTTTCAGCTACTGCTCTCTTCAAACGGATTAATTGTGTTCGATAGCGTTGTCAGTTGATGGTTTTAACCAGTTTTAGCAGCTTATAATACAGCATACCCATCTGATCCCACCAAATACAGAGCATTACCTTTGCGCCGTGGATATTCGGCTTTGCTGTTGATTTGGCTGGTTGGCCGGGTTTCACATATGATTTTTTGCGCTTGGGGTCGTAATGGATCCATTTTTCATTACCAGTAACAATCCGATGCAAAAATAACTTCCTTTTGTGCCGTTCAAGCAGCATTTCGGACATGCAAAACCGCCTTTCGACGTCTCTCGGCTTGAGTTCATGTGGAACCCAATTTCCTTGCTTTTTAATATATCCAGCTGCTTTTAAGCGTTTTGAAATGGCTCCTTGAGTGAAACACAAAGATTCTGCGAGCTCTTCTTGTGTTAGGTAACAATCTTCATAGAGTAATGCTTCCAGCTCTTCATCTTCAAACATTTTTAGCTGCTCAGGACGTTCATCGTCTTCCAAGCCAAAATCACCACTTTCAAATCGTGCAATCCAGTTTTGGCACGTTCGCTCAGCTAGCGCATGTTCACCATAAGCTTACACCAAAATACGATGACTTTCGGCAGCAGTTTTCTTCATATTAAAGTAATGAAGAAGAACTCTCCGGAAGAACACTTTTTCAGGCACAAAGTTCGATATATTTGAGTGAAAAAAAATTATTGTTGACATATACTGAAATGACGTGCAATGACAGTAGCTTTCCAACGCATGATTTTCCTGATATACCAAACTGTGATATAGATATTTTTGGAAAGGACACCGCTAAATATTCATCAAATCAATTCGCTCTCAATATTGAGAGGAATTTAAAAGATGGAATGGATGTACTCGCAAAATATTATACTAGATGGAAAATTAAGCTTAATGAATTAAAAACTCAAGCAATATTTTTCACCCGAAAAAGAAAAGCTCGTTTTCTTTCCAGCAACCAACTTCAGATAAATGGGAGCAATATAAATTGGGTTTTTACGGTAAGGTATTTGGGTATTCATTTGGACACTAAGCTCACGTTTAAAGACCACATAAATAAACATTAAAGAAAAGAAACTCGCTACTTACAATTGAAAACAAAATTATTCTCCACAAAATGATTTTTCAGGCAATTCTCTTGTGCCTACCATATCAAAAAGTTGCAAGTTTCACAAATTAAGATATTAAAAATGATGCCTAACTCACCATGGAGGCATTCAACTTTAGACTTGCATGAAAGGGCGAATGTTGAATTGATTTCGCATAGGATTCAAAAACTAAAATACACATTCCTAACAAGATGTTGGTTTTCTGACAATCCTCTCGTTACATAGCTAATGTAAATATCTATCCATTGTTATTCTGTTTTTATATGTTTTTACCTTATAAGGATCCTATTTGTTATTTATCATACCTTGATGTAACTTGTTTAAATGAAAATTGTTAATTTATTTATTTATTTTCACATTTATTCTTGATTATTTATTTATTCACTTATTTATTTATTGACTTATTTTTTATTTATTTATTTTGTTATTTGTTATTTGTTGTCTTTTTTTCTTTTCTCTTTTGAATTGAAGGTTTTTTCATATTTTTGTTCAAAGTCGATTTCATATCCTAACTTCATATTAAAATATAAAAAAACGTATTTTATATGCGGTTACAAGCTACCTTTGTAAATTTCTATATAAGAAATAAATAAAAAGTATCTATCTATCTATCTATATCTACAACTCTATAAATACAACTCCAGATTTTCAAAACATAAATCTTGACCTTCTGTTCCGGGAAATTCATGAAATGGCATGGAATGCAATGTACCTTTTGAAATCCACTAATGATCTATCTACATTTTTCCTTTGGTTGAAAACAGATATTCGTAAACTACATAAACAAGCTACGAGACACCGTATATCGTTGCTGGAAATCTTTTAAAATTGATACTTTTTTCGGTTTTTACTCTCGTCTAGAATTGTAGTTGTTTGTAAAATTAGGGAACCTAAGTCGGCATACTATGTTATTTAAACAATGTGGATCGATCCGCTTCGACCCGTGATATCTGAAAAACAGTGAGAGAATTTCGAATCGATTTGTGCATTTAAACGCGCCCTCATGCTCTCAGTTTAAATTTATATGCCTCTCTGATGAAAATGTAGTTGAAGCGCTACTGTCTTTAAAATTCAACGCCACCGGCTTTGACTATCGGTTGGTTAAACCACTGCTTCCTCATATCCTTTCGCTTTTGATACATCTGCTTAGCGGTATAATAATCACTACCGAGTTCTCGCCCAAGAGGAAAAAAACCAAAATCATCTCAACGCCCCAAAAACCAGTGAAAACGAAAGATATTTTAGACCTATAGCAATTTTACCATTTCTTAGTAAAGTGTTTGAGAAAGCAGTCTTTAATCAAATTCAAAGTTATCTTACAGAAGGAAAGTTTCTGTGCCTTAACCAACCTGATTTCCGCCCGAAACACAGTTACAAAACATCTCTACAATATTTAGTTGATAGTCCATAAAGTCCATGGATATGAATCATATTACGTGTTTGTCACTTCTAGATTTTAAGACTTTTGCAAGGTACTGACCATGTCAACATTTTATGGTGAAAGACTACAGAAACTAGTGAAAAATAGAAAACAATCTTCAAAGCTGATACACTCACACAATTCCCAAATACAGCAATATGTTGTTGTTCAAGTTTCCTAAAATCTCCAGGTGACGTCCCTCAAGGATCAATTCATGGAGCGATTCTCTTTTCCCTCCACATTAATTAGCTTCCCACCGTAGTTCAGGTCATCTTCAGTAGTTCCGTTGGTCATCTAAAAATCAGTAATTTGAATGAATAATAGTTGAAATGTAATTTTCTTTACCTAATCCAATGCAGATTCTAATTGTAAAAGAAAACTTAACGTCCTATATAACAACATCGCTCGATATATTTACAACCTTCAATGATACGACCATATCTTTACCTGCCTAAAATGATATTTGATACTCTACTGAAATATCGCACATTATCCTTTTTACAACACACTATGAGAACACACAAACCTGAGTTTCTTTGTAATAGGGTAGACTTGAACAAATCTCGACTCGCTTTCGCTTTTCATTTAACAGCGATATTTCTGCTTAACCTCAGAGAGGCAGGTTTTCGATCATGCGATTCGCCTGTGGAACTCCCTCCGAATGGAGGGTAAATACCTGGTCAAAACTAAAATCAATTAATTCTTCCTTGAATTATTGAATTACGTATATGTTATATCATAATCCGAATTTTTTGTCTGTTTAATTGTGCTTTGTTGTGAGGCTTTCTCTGGCTTATTGATGCACATAAGTTTGGTATATCTTACTGGGAAAGCAATACATTATTTAAGTAAATGCAAATATTGTACAGATACAACATATAAATATTACAAATAAAATGCATTTGGAACCTCTTCAAGCATTATATTTATATGCGTAGAAAAATGACACTAAAGGTTCTATCAAGGTTCTATTAATAGCATCTCCACAGTGCTAAATACAATAAGTACTTGGGGACTATAACGTCCAAACAAGTAATGAAAACGCGTAATTCGCTACAATCAATAATAAGTAGCACTAAGTTTCCAAGATTAAATATTCACGCATCGAGCTGGCTATCTCTGGACCGTCGAATGATCAACAAAATTGATCAACAACTAGACACTAAAATTGAATTCCTAGGTACAAATAATGATTCCGACAATTCGTTTTAGCTAAATTAAGACTTTGACTGTCTTATGAGAAAAAGCTACGACCCGCAGAAGATACGACGTTGTACGTGTTACCATATCTAGAGTAACCAAAATTCATATGGAGCAGCTTCCTGACGGACCCACCAACAAGGTGATGCAGCAATGAAACATCATGGAAAAGTAATACAATAGTTGCTAGATGTAGATTTACAACGAAAGAATCTAAACTTAAGGCCTGGCTACTTTTCCAATATGAGATTGGAACTCTGTTTCAAGTTATATGTTGATGTAGTTCTATGTTTGAGGTTGTAATGGAACCATTGACGTCCGCGGTGCAAGTAATGACCTTAACCGCGACAGACGACCCGCCACTGCTAACGCTATAGCAGTTGCAGCAATAGGAAGTGCAGCAGACGCCAGCAGCACCGCATACAGTGCAGGCGAAGGCAGACATACGAGATTTGATTAGAGATATAACATAAGATTATACCAATTTCTCTAGAATCAATTTTACTAAATTAACGTTTGTAGATCTTAACAGTTTAAATAACAAATTTATTTAAATAAGTTAACTTACATTAAGGTTTAGACGCGTGATTTAAAGTGGCCGTGTTTCTTTAATCAAGTGTATGAGGCTAGCAATTTAATGGGTGTTTGTTTTCTTTTGGCAAAAGTTTTATTTATTTGGAAATTCGTTCATACTCTTATTGATAATCGTGCACTGCACACCGAACGAGCTGTTGTACCATATTTAGGAGGACAGTCTACGAGTATTCGTATTTCTCCTCAAATTTTTTAAACAAATAAACGTAACGTAAGCTTATGATTTGTAATACGAATGAATTGTATGACACCTTAAAGTTAAAAATTGATGTAATTTTCAGAAAAATAAATTAACTCTTTTTGCTGTAGCAGCAAGCCGAAAAGAGGTGGGGCTGGCCGTGGTGTAGTGGTCTATGCATAGACTCTACAAGCAGAGGGTCGCGGGTTCGAATCCCGTGCGAGGCAATTCTCTGAAAAAGTCTTTTCATAGAATTTCGATCCAAATTCTTTTTCCTCTTCACGTATTTAACAAAGTACAAAACCCGGCATAGCCCAACATTTGGTATTTATTGGGGCAGAAGCAACAAAGATGGGTTTAGCGATCAAGGAGGGCATGACCAAGTATATTCTGCCAATAAGAGAGGATACTCAACACCGACATCTCGGACAGAACTTCACCCTAGATAGATATAAATTTGAGGTAGGTAGGGACTTTGTCTACCTAGCCTCCGCTAATAATTCAGACAACGACACCAACGCTGAATAACTCTTGCCAATCGCTGCTTCTTTAGCCTAAAAAGGCAATTGACCAGCAAATCCCTTCCTCCCTCGAACAACAGAAGTGACCCTAAATAAAACCTTAATAGCCACAGTCCTGCTCTATGACGTAGAGGGTGCTCTAATCAGAGCAGTGAACATCCAACGATTGAGGTGGCTGAATCATGTAGAGCGGATGAATACTAAAATTTCGGTCCGAAAAATGTTTGCATTCGTTATGGTGGCAAGCAAGTGGAGGTAGCCCTCAACCAACTTAGCGTGCGAAACTGGAGGTAGCTGGCTGGAGACGCTTGTGGGTTTAGGCCAAGGTCCACAGTGAACTGTTGTGCCACCTTAAGTCAATAAGCTAAGAGATACTTATAGCTCACTCAAACATTTTTTAACTTGTACTATACGATTACAAATTTTTGAAACTAGGTCAAGGCAGCATGTATATTAGAATGTGAATTAAAATGTGAAGCACTTTCTGCACATACATCTACATCGTTGTTAGCGCAACTCCTCTACCGGCAAAAAAAAAAAACCAAAACTCGAGGAAAAAAAAAACGCATCACACGGATGATGGTTAATAAGCGAGTAAAAGGGTATACGAAGAACTGAATAAAGGCTCAAGAGAAGATCGCAATAACTGCAACAAGCGGCTGGTTCCAAGCTGCACACGCGGGGTTCTCAGCATGTCATGCTTGGAGGGGAGTAAATTTCGGTAAAAGGAATGAAAACAGAGGGTAAGCAATGAAAGATCAGACACCACCCAATTTTTATGCGAAATTGGAACAAGATCAGAACAAAATAGGTACACGGCTTGAGTTTTCCCTTATAGGGAATTTAATTTGTATATTACCATATCTATATATATGGGGGATAGCAAGGGCCTTGATGGTAGTAGTAGTCACTAAAGGCGTACGGGGCTCACCAAGCCAGCGGAAAGATCACACAAATATAGGGTTTTCTAATAACGACTTGACAACTTTTTTTTTTAAATAAAAGGCAAACCATTTGAGATATTTCAAAAACTTTATTACTGGCTTGAAGTACAATCAAACAATTTATGAATGGAACACTACTCCGTTTATATGGCCACAGCGGGCACGTTTGCAGCGGTCGATTCGTTGGCCCCAATTTTCAACGACTCGGCCACACATTTCGGCCGAAACGGCCACTATTTCGGGTTCAGTGTTGGCTCTGAGCTCTTCCAATCTTCCAACCGGTGATCATGGCCCGATAACGCTGACCATTTACAATAACGTGATGATCGTTATCGTCGACGAAAATATATGGTCCAATAACGCCGCCGGCATGCAAACCGCACCAAACAGTTATTTTTTGTGGATGAAGTGGTGATTCATGGGTTTTCACCCGAGCAATAACGCATATTTTGCTTATTGATGAACCCATTGAGCCAAAAATGAGCTTTGTCACTGAAGATGATTTTGCGACCCCGAATATTTGAAGAAATTTTTTATAATTTGCAGATGTTGCTCGTTAGTGTACTTTACCATGATGAAAATGTTGAGTTTACTGAATAAATTGACAATGACAGTTTGATGATTAGAGTGCGTTCACAAATTAAATTCAAAGTTATCAGGTCCCTATTGGAAAACCCTATATTTATAAAAGTAAATAAAATTGGATACTTATCTGCCTTCTTTGGCTGCTAGGTACGTTCCTGCCTTTTTGTCAGGGTTGGTGAGGAGAATGGGGTCTTCCCAATGTAGTCGCTGTGGTTGCTGTAATTTTTATTCGTTGTTTTGTTGGCCGTCTTTTTGGGTTGATTGTCTGGGTTGCCTGGTTTCGTCTTTCGTTGATTTTGTTTTTTCCTTAATCCTTGATGTTAGAGATGGTCCGGGATATGTGTTGTTCTCTGGGTGTTTATCGTTCTTTCTCGTGCGTGTTTTTTTTTTTTTTTTTTTTTTTGGGTTCTTTGGGTTCTTCTTCGTTAATTGTGATTTTTTTCTTTACTGTTTGTTCCTTTTTTATGTTTTTGTACTTTTTTGATAACTCTTATAACATGGCACCTTCCACTATGACGGGTAATTATTTATTGTAACTTGCCATACACACATAACGCTCTCACACCCACACATTTCTATGCGGTTTCACTAATTCAGCTTCCATAGCAAAGGGACTTCTAGATCTCCGACAACTTCCGTGTGGAACCACCCATTCAAACCAATCGATATTTTGTCGTCTTCGTCCTGTTAGTTCTGTCTGTCGAGTGACTGCTTGGGTTCATATTACACCCTCGTACTCGGAGCACTCTTGTTGGACAATTAATGGGAGCTCAAATTTTGATCGCCGAGTAGGGGTCCGTTAGTCCCCTTCCAGACTAGAATGAGGAGTAAAGATCATGGGGATTTCTTCCATAATTATTATATTGACTTTGGTAATTTGGAGTTTTATAAATCTTTATCAATCCAAGCAAACAATACAGAATTTAGGGTCAGTTCTCGGCCATTGCTGTTTTGGGGCTTGACAAAGGCACCAAGGTACAGACCATCGTCCGCTAGAGTATCCAGGCCTTTCGCCTGGTTTTATTCAGGGAACTATATGGTCATTTAGCGATAAGTAGAGTCAAACAATTGGATCCAAAGTATCCAGTAAATGCCACCTGTACCGTGGCATCCAGAGCATGACGCGTGAAGTAAAGAACGGGGACAACACAAGAACAGGCAGGAGTGTAGATCAGTAAAATGATCAAACTGAGTGGATGATTTTTAGGGCGTAATTTTTACTTTTTCAAAATGATATTATGTAAATGTTGGCCACGACTACGTACGAAGTGGTCCATTTGGAAGGTCCAATTTTTGGCGACTCGTTCGAGCATAGCGACTGGTATCTCATACCGTTGTTTTTAATGGATGTAATGGTAGCTCTTGGTATTGTTCGGGTTGCTCATCAGCCCAAATACGGCAATTTAGTTTATTTACGTTTCCATTAAGCCAGAAATGGGCTTCATCACTGAACAAAATTTCATGATAAAACACCGGATTTTCATTGAGCTTTTCCAGTGAAAAGATAAAACGCTGAAAATATGACACAAACTCAAGTCGCCTGACTTCAATTCTTGCACAATTTAAATTTTATACGCTATTGGGCCGAGATCCTCACTTAAGTACCAAGAGCTACCATTACATCCAATAAAAGCAACGGTATGGTGTGGTGTAGTGGGCTGGTGAAATCATTGGTCCATATTTTTTCAAAAATGAGGCAAATCAGAATGTTAAGATCAATGGTAACCGCTATCGCGCCATGTTAACGGACTATGTTCTTCCTGAAATTCAAGCACATGGTCTCGGTGAGCTTTGGTTTCAACAAGACGGCGCTACGGGCCATACAGAGCATGGAACGGTGGTTTTGTTTAGAAGTTATTATGGTGAGCACTTAATTTAGCGTTTTGCTACGGTTGGAGTGGTTTCTGGCTGAGCTAAATGTAATGAACTAACAAGTAGAACGTACTAAGGCCCTGGTTGAGGATGCACTGGCTCCAGTTTGTAAGAAGAGCTAATTGCTGAGAAGGTGACTGAAGGGGGAGTTGTGGAAAAATTAAAGAAGAAAAAGGAGGATGAAAGCTATCAGTAGCTAAAAGTGATAGTGGGCAACACGATACTGAGGAGCTAATTTGATCAGTTGTGATAATAAGGAACAATTGCTTTTCAATTTAGTTAGAGGCGCCTTGACAAAGACCATAGTCTGTTAACAAGAGACATTCATTAGTAGAAATAGGATAAGAAGCGATGAAAAAATATGGGTATTGAGATGGTGTCCATTTCATCTGAGCAGATTTAAAATCTCTAAGATAATGATATCATCAAGATAGTCCGATAAGTTAATTAAATTGTCAATTGCATCAATAACAAGTAGGTAGGATTTGATAGGTTGGGCGTAAGGAATTTAGCTATTCATAACGTATATACAAGGAACTACATCTAAGTTTAGATCTACGATCTACTGTGTAATATTGCTATCACCTATGAGTCTTATCGCACAATTTTTTGACCTTATCTAGCAAGTGCAAAGACGTATTAGGGGCACCTGACCAGATGTGGACATTGTACAATACCTCAGTTTTGGATATAGAAACGCCTTATACATTAAGATCAGTTCAGAGGGGGTGAAATATTTCTTACATCACTTGAGGAAACCTAGACACTTCGCAGCATTTTTAGCGACATCGAATATGTAAGTTGTCATTGACACGCATACCGAGAATTAAAAGTTTTTCGGTCTAGAAAATTCAAGTGCCATTCTTGGATAATAGCTGGGTATTTAAATTTCGCTATAATGACAGCAGCCGGCATTGTATTTTGGAAGCATTTAATTCCACTCTATTGATAACATAGTTCTCAAATTAGTTATGCTGCTAATGCTGCTGTGTATCAGACTTGTAACCAACCAAGTCAACTTGAATTTAACGTTCCGAAAGGTAATTTCTAATCTATTGAAAAAGAGAGTCATCAATCCCAACTGCACGCATTTTCGGCAAAATAGCCTGATAGCAGACAGTGTCAAATGCCCTAGAAATATATATATATAAATGCTTATATAGTGAGATGCTAGAAGCAAATTGCAGTCGCTAATGGAAGCGCCATATCTTTTTTCGAGCAAATTAGAATTTCTATCAACAATAAGCGTTGTGATCAATTTTTTATTCAAAACAAACTTTGAATTAAAGTGATTAATGAGCACCCATGGGGAAGCGTCTGGATTAGTTGCCATTGATATAAGAAGGGATCAAAGGATAAAGTAAATAACTATCGTCCCATTGCAAAGTTTTCTCACACACTTAATATATTTGAAAGTTTTTTATATAAAGTTATAAGCTTTCAGCGCAAGTCACTTATATCATCCAGTCAGCATGAATTTATGAAAGGTAGTTCAACTATTACACAACTACTACTGAATGCATATCCTTTGCGCTTTCAGCCCTAGGAAATCGCAACGAAATCGAAGTTATTGCTACAGATTTTGCTAAGGCCTTCGATAAAATATCTCATAAATTGATCTTTTCAAATTATCTTTCTTCGAGTTCAACCCCATATTGTTAAAATGGATATCGTCTTTCTAAAGAACGCGTTAGTCTTAGGACAACTTTCTCAACCCTGTTTTAAAACACTTCTGGTGTCCCACAAGGCAGTCATCTAGGTCCCCTCTTCTTCATTTTAACTCTAAACGATCTTGAAAAAATTATTTAATACTGCGCCCTATCTATTTACGACGATGACACTAAGTTCTCCAAAACTGTTTCTTAACCCCAAGACGATAGGTTTTCCAATTGGTGTCTAAAAAATTCCTTTGAACTTAATGCCACCAAATATCAATCTATGACTTTGTCATGTAAGTTCGATCAATATCTTCTTCGAATTTATTTTCTGCATGACCAATTTACCCCTTCTCGAATATGCCAGTCAAGTTTGGTCCCTCTTTCAGCAAGTTCATATATCCCAAATCAAGAACATTCAACGACGTTTTCTTCGATTTGCCCTTCGAAGACTACCCTGGGATGACCCTTTTATCCACCTCCCTATCGTGTCCGCCCCAAACTTCTTAACCTGAAAAGCCTCGAAAAACGCAGAGAGGTAGCTGACATTCATTTCATTCTTCGACTGCTCTCTGGTTCTGTTATGTGCATTTTCCTTTCCTATTTTCTTGAACACTAACTCTCCGTTGCCCTCGTCTCTTCTATATTCCAACCTATCGCACCTCTTACTGTTCCAGTAAACCTATCTCATGCATGCTCCGTATGTTCAACTCAATTCTCCCACATTTTGATTTAAATTAAACATTTCCCGTCCTAAACTTAATCTTCTCCACCATTCTCTTACTTCCTATCACTCAATTGTTAGTAGTTTCAAAATCCTAGTTTTAAAGTTGGTCTAAGCTTGTATTAAGCGAAATAAATGCGTGTTTCAGCCCTAACCAAAATTTAAATTAAATTAAATGAATCAAGAGCAACATCGTTTTCGGCAAACTTACCGAACCTACGATGAACAAGCAGCTTTTATTCGTTTCCATAAAGTGGATGGATACATATCCCATTCATGTGCACTGCAAGAAATCGACATCTTTGCGGATGCGTGTTATCAAGCATAGTTTGCTTAGTTGGACGTCTATGTCGACCCCAAAATGAAAATAGTGCACGGTAAGCTCGCAAATTGAAAAATTTCGAAATAAATTTGTTCATTTTGCAAACGTTGTTTTGGCGCGAGTTTATTCATCGTGAAAGCATGTACAAATTGTCTGTTTTCGGAAAACGCATTGCCAACTCAATATACAAGACTTTACAGGAATACCAATTATCTATCACATATTGTATGGTCATCTTGCACCCTATCAGATTCCATCCTCCGTCCGTGAATGTTACAGGGATTAAAGATGACAAGGACAAATTTTTCTCTTCCGCAATCTTTTTTTTCAGTCGACTGCATGAAGATAAAGTTCATCGTGAACAATTCGTTAATGACGCTTAAATTAAAATAATCCAATAACATCTCCTGGCGTTATTTTTGGGCATATAGTATTAATATATAGTATACAGGGAGATTCATCATAAGGTTTGATTTTCAATAGGCTCCCATAAAACTGCTTTCTCATTTTTTCACTCGCATTTGGCAAGTCATCATGGAAAGACTCACATCACAACGGCATCTCCAAATTGTTCAGCTGTATTACGAAAATCAGCGTTCTGTGAGAAATGTTTTTCGTGCGATTCGAGGAACTTACGGTGCGCATAATCGTACCTACTGAAACCACTATTGTCAATACCATTCGCAAATTTGAGTCCCAGTTTATATTAGTGGATGATATTCGACCTAGCCACATCCAGCAGGTAGTGAAGGGATTATAGCAGCTGTAGCTAAGAGTGTACGCGAAGACCGTGACGAATCGATTCGTCGTCGTTCTCAGCAGCTTGGCTTTACGTATTCAACAACTTGGCGCATTTTACGTGAGGATCTCGGCCTAAGAGCGTACAGAATTCAACATGTGCGAGAATTGAAGCCAGGCGACTTGAATATGCGTCATATTTTCAGTGAATGGGTTGCAGAAAAACTCAATGAAAATTCGGTGTTTTATCGTGAAATTTTGCTCAGTAATGAAGCCCATTTCTGGCTCAATGTATACGTTAATAAACAAAATTGCAGTTTTTTGGCTGAAGAGCAACCCGAAGAGTATCAAGAGCTACCATTACATCTATTAAAAACAACGGTATGGGATGGTTTATGGGCTTGTGAAATCAGAGTGTTACCGTCAATGGTAACCGTTATCGCGCCATTTTAACGGACTATGTGCTTCCTAAAATTCAAGCACGTGGTCTCGGTAAGTTCTGGTTTCAACAAGACAGCCGTACGAGCATTACAGCGCGTAAAACAATGGACTTGTTGAGAAATCATTTTGGTGAGCACTTAATTTTACGTTTTGCTACGGTAAATTTACCATCTAGATCGTGCGATTTCACACCTTTGGACTATTTTTTCTGGGGATATTTTAAGCCTCAGGACTTCAGATATAAGCCAGCTACGATCGACGCTTTGCAAGTCACATATCCAATTAGGGATATGTTTGCAAAAATCACACTTAACCAAAAGAAAGTGTGAAAGTGATAACAAGTAACAATCATCGTCACTGACGCCTAAGTAAGCCGTACGAGTAAGTGCACATTGTATACAGTATATATGTACACACATCAATGAAAACCTATTACATCAACAGTGTCAATAGTAGAGCCTACCCACGTCTGGTTGGCGTTTCCAACTAATAAAACCAGTTCAAATGTCAAGCCTCAGGCGATTGATAAATTTTTTAATCATTTAGTCTCTGTATCGTAGGTTACCAGTTATGTACGAGTATATGGAAAGTCTGTTCTTAGATATAATCCTATTCCATATTCCATCAAGCATTCAATTTTGCAGGGATAAGAATTATTAATGTCAAGAGAGCTTATTTATAGTGGTCTTAACCTTTCTCCACTGCATACATATACACACATATGTGGGATTATTCCTCTAGGTTAAGTGATATGAAAGAATGTACCACTCCTTCATGTTGATTTAAAAATAAGGTTAACCAAGAAATCGCTTACTTACATACATACGTATGTATGTTCAGCACGGTTATATGGAATCTTTCCTTGAACGACATAAATTTATCTTACATAATATTTTGGTATCACATATCATTCAATTTAAACAGTTCACGATCCACTAATTTCCCTTAAATTAGATACAACGTTTGCTTTGTAAAATTCTCAATAGAATCTAAAGAAAAACTAAGGAGGGATATGGAGAAACACGATGAAAAAACATTTTTAGATTTACTTGAATTCCGGAGCCACATTCGTATTATTAAATAAAGCACATGCCCAAAATACAAAACACGCTATACAAAAAAAGAGAAAACCGTGTGTCCTATGCTGGCATCCTGTGATATATGAACAATATTAAGGCAATTACATTAAAGTTGAAAATACTCCTTAAAAATACCTATTTGTTCCTTAGCCAATTCGTCAATGTGTACACTAAATACCGCACACGTGTTTACCACTCTAAATGTCCTTAGATGATTAAATGTTATAAGTATCAAAAAAAAAAAAAAAAAAAAAAAAAATATGTTGGGAATCATTCTATGTGGAATTGTATGTTTATCTCAATAAAACAAAAAGGAAATCATAATAATAGCAATAGAATAAGTCTTAAAATAGTTCTTACAATTTTTTGAAGGCAGAAATGCTTTAAAGAACTTATCTTAGTTACATTCAAGAATAAACATCGGCAGCTTCCCTTTTCAAAACAATTCAATTTTTTTTTTTTTTTTTTTTTCTATCGAAACCTTAAGCCTAATGAAAAATAGAGCTTCGAAGTGTAGTCTTCACTCTAATAGCAAGCGTGGCAGAACGTTGTGTCACTAATGCCTAATATTCTCATCCCCTTATCAAAAGCGTATTTCACTGCTATGACGTCAGTAAACACTCTACTGTCCTATTGAGGGGTACAAGGTACGGAATTATTTTAAATAAAAGAAAATATTTGCATACCTGTACAATAATAAACTATTAAAATTAGCAATTAAATGAATTGCTGAAAACTGTACTTCATGTGCAGACCCGGGATATCCAACAGTTTTTTTTATTTTGATCAAAAATAGCTTACAAAGTGCACATTTTTCATTTTTGGGGTCGATATAATCATTTTTTCAATTTTTCGGTGGATCATGGATCATAGATCATCCCATTGGACGACAGATCGGCCAAGCGTAATTAACGAGGGTAGATGAACGTTATTAGTGTTCATGAGCCCCCGCATGGTAGTCGTCCTAGCCCTCTTTATCACAGGATAATTCAGAATTGCTTTCATCGATCATAGATCATCCCATTGGACGACAGATCGGCCAAGCGTAATTAACGAGGGTAGATGAACGTTATTAGTGTTCATGAGCCCCCGCATGGTAGTCGTCCTAGCCCTCTTTATCACAGGATAATTCAGAATTGCTTTTACATGCTCCTATAAAATGACTAAGTTCTTGGTATATCTATCCTGGAGTAGTTTAAGGGCTTCACTGTAATACTTGTTGGTAACTTCAATTGATTGAATACTCCGCAGTGCTTCACCGGATAGCGATGAACGTAAATAATGGAATTTCGTCAACCCATCGAGACTGTCATTACTGTCAATCAATGAAGAATATGCTTCGAAAAAGGACATCCATATAGTGTAACCTCTGGAATATGAAGGAAGAGTATTGAGAATTATGTTGTCCCGTACCTGGTTTCCTACATTCCGTTTAAGGTCACATGCAGCCGTTACCCACGCAGGTTGAAGAGAAAACTAGAGTTCTTTGAAACACGCCCGAGTTGTGTTTCACATTCAGATGGATCTAATTACTCAATTAATGACTGGACGGTTTGAAATTCGTTGTAGTATTTGTCGAGTGCATTTAGTCAAACATCCAATTGGCTCATTGTGGCTGCATGTAATTATTTTTCCACGAATTCCTTGATGCGATCTTGATGGCTTCTGAGAGTTTGCCGTTTGATCCTGCAGCAAGCTAACATTTTCTCACTTCTCAAAGCAAAAAGTCACCCAATTATCGACTTCCTCGTAGGATTCGAAGTGGTGCTGAGCTAATGCGTGCCCCATCGTTAAAAAGAAATGGTAGTCGGAAGGAGCCAAGTGTGGTGAATACGGCAGGTGAGGTAGCAGGCAAGTGCTTTTGTTGTATCCTGAACAAGTTTTGCTTTGTCTGAAGGTGCATTGAGCAAAATTACCTTCCCGTGTCTTCTTTCCCATTCTGGTCGTTTTCCGATCAATGCATGGTTCAAACTGATCATTTGTTGTCGGTAGCAATCTGTATTAACGGTTTCACCAGATTTTAGGAGCTTGTGGTACACCACACCTTTCTGATTCATAGCATTGTATTTTTGCCGAATAGATCTGGTTTTGCAGTCGAAGTTGATAGTTGTCCCGGATTAAGATTCTGAAAATAAATCCATTTTTTATCACTTGTAACAATTCGATGAAAAACTGATTTTTTATCGTATCTTTGAAGCAAAATTTCGCAAGTGGTTTTTCGGTTTCCATTCAATGCATGTGGCACCCATTTTCCACACATTTGGGTCTTTCCCATATATTTTAAACGGTCAGAAATTGTTTGTTTTGCAACATTTAACATTTCTGACGTTTGTTTCCTTATCCAATATTGTTTGCAATTCGGCGTCTTCAAACTTTTTTGGTGGTCTTCCACGTTCTTCATTTCTCACATCAAAATCCTTATCTCTGAACCGTTAAAACCATCTTTTGCATGTTGCTTCTGATAGAGCATGCCTCGACAAGCATTCGATGCGACTCTGCGGCACTTTTCCTCTAGCATCTGAAATGAAAACAAAAAATTAATGCTTTCCGCAAGTCATCATTTTCTGGTACAAAATTGAATATTTTTAACACGATGAGAAAATATGATGTTTGCTCAAGGACTTGATGTATACTAACTATGTTTGATAGGTGTAATAGCAACCAAACAAAAAAACAAATAAGACTCGTTCACGTATCTTGACGCTCACTTCATACTGGTACACCTTGTATACTGCCGTTTGCTGGTGCTTCCGCTATGGGTATAGAGCTACATTTATGCTGCTTTTCACTTTGCCGGTGTAACTACTCCTCCTCGTGTCGTGTCACGGTCGCCAATGTTACATTTTTTATTGTACTTAAAGGTACACTTTATTTGAATTAAAATATATCTAATTAAAGGTAACAATTGGAAGCCTTTTTTGTTCCCGAGAAGCGTGGTGTAACACCGATTTCAAGCAAAAACTAGCAGCAAGAGAAACTTCAAAAAATATTCTGCTATATGAACGTAAATTATCATAAAGATCTGTTTGACTTATAGTATGAGCGAAGGTTAAAAAGCAGCATGTATTTCTCATAACTGATATCTATAAAATACTGCACCAACCTGTCTGTTTAGAATATTATGTCATCATTGTGTTGACATTGCATATCTAATAAACACTGCCAGACATATTGTCGGGGAAAGCAACTTATTTATGATATTATGTTCTGTTTTGGTCTTGTATTTGACACACAGACAGATTATTTGTAGAAGAAAGCAGCATTTCTTTAGATAAATTTTTATTTCGTATACAATTTTTTACAAAGGATAGCTACTACATATTTTACGTTACAGAGATATGATATTATTTATAACTTTCTTCTGAAACATTGTTGTTTTTTGTTTTGTGAAGTATTGGTTATAATTCCTAAAAATTAAATTAAATTTGAAGAAAAAAATCCAACAAAAACCCTCAATCATTTTATAAATAAAAATAAAAAAATAATAATAAATAAATAGAGATAAGGATAATTTTAATAATATAGATAAATAATAATAATATTAGTATATAAATAAATAAATAAGTATACAGGTACACAAGTAACTAAAATAAAAAAAACCGTTTACAATAATAAAAATTGACTCAATATATGAGTAAATAGTAAATAAATAAATAAATTTAAAAAAAAACAAAAAAATAAATAAATAACATAAAAAATTAGTCAATTATATTTATTATTTTTTTATTATTTATAGTATATTTTTAATTTCACAATAATTCAATAGTTCACAAGTGTATTTCATACATACAATATAAGTATTGGCTATAGCCGTCAGCCTGAAAGAGAGTTTAATAAAAGAGAAAAAAAAAAAAAACTTTAACTTGTATACAACATATTATAGCATAAACAAATCTAAAATTATTTTTTAAAAACTTCATGAACTCCTATATTTTGTATATATTTTAAAGATGATTGTCCAGTTTTGAACGCCATTTAATTGCGCAATGACTTCATTTGCCTATAGGATTGAAAGATCTTAGTCTTTGATGAGATCATTAAGCTCGTTTTGTGAAAATATTTTAGGTTTCTATGATTCTACAGAGCATTCCAAGTCATCGCTTACTTGAGAAGCACTAGATCCTTCAGTTTCTTCCTCCTGACTTTGTGGCAGCTGATGAAAAACTTATATGATGACTATGATGATTTTTTTATTATGATGTCGTTATGATGTTTTTTTTGTTCTCGCCAAATCATCGGTATTCCAAATTTCAAAGATTTACATGCACCCTTCTCCCATTGTCGCAAATGTCCATTGCACATTTCACATACACTTTACCTTGATTGCAAATTTCAATATTGAAGTAAGCAAAATATATGGTTTTCTAATAGGGACTTGACAACTTTGAACTTTATTTGTAAACGCACTCTTTTACTAATCATCAAACTGTCACTGTCAATTTATTTAGTAAACTCAATATTTTCATCATGGTAAAGTACACTAACGAGCAACGTCTGCAAATTATAAAAATTTTCTACAAAAATTCGGAGTCGGTGACTGCAACTTTAAGAGCGTTAACTCCAATTTCCGGTCGTAATTTTCGCCCTAGTAGACAGGCAATAACAAGTTTAGTGCAAAAATTTGAGTCTACATATTCGTTGTGTGATGTTGCTTGCCGTATTAGTGAGACAACGGGTTGGTCGAAGTGTCGAAAATATCGCTGCCGTTCAGACGTCCGTAGCAAACGATCCAAATCAGTCAATTCCACGGCGTTCTCAAGAATTGGGCATCGCTCAGACCACATTATAGCGTATTTTGCGTAAGGATCTTGGTTTACACCCATTCAAGATCAAGCTGACTCAAGAATTAAAGCTGATGGATCATTTGAAGCGACGTACGTTCTCCGATTGGGTTCTGGAGAAGATGCGCCAAGATGATGAATTTCATTGCAAAATCACCTTCAGTGACGAAACTCATTTTTGGCTCAATGGGTTCGTCAATAAGCAAAATATGCCTTATTGGTAGGGCGAAAACCCACATGTGCTTCATAAATCACCACTTCATCCACAAAAAATAACTGTTTGGTGCGGTTTGCATGCCGGCGGCGTTATTGGGCCATATTTTTTCGTCGACGATAACGATCGTCACGTTACTGTGAATGGTCAGCGTTATAGCGCCATGATCACCGATTATTTTTGGCCCGAATATAGACTTGGACGACATGTGGCTTCAACAGGATGGTGCCACAAGCCACACAGCACACGCTACAATCGATTTATTGAAGAGTAAGTATGGCGAGTGTGTTATCACAAGACATTGGCCAGTCGATTGGCCGCCTCGTTCGTGCGATTTAACGCCGCCTGACTATATTTTGTGGGGCTACGTTAAGTCATTGGCTTATGCCAATACGTCGACGACGTTGGAAGAGCTCAGAGCCAATATTGAACGCGAAATAGCGGCCGTTTCGGCCGAAATGTGTGGCCGAGTCGTGGAAAATTGGGTCCAACTGCCAAACCGCTGCAAACGTGCGGTTTGCGATTTTGAAATATTTCAAATGGTTTGCCTTTTATTTAAAAAAAAAAATTGCCAAGTCGTTATTAGAAAACCCTATACAAGCGGATCACAGTGTTTTTTATTAATTTTCGCTGATCTTTGAAAATATTGGGTCTATAACTTAGCGGTTTGCTAAGAGGTGGCGTAACTTGTATTATTCCATTGTTTTTATTCCATTCGAACATGCGTTGGAAAGCTACTGTCATTGTACGTCATTTCAGTATATGTCATTCATTTGAAACGTTAGCAATAATAATTTTTTTTTTCACTCAAATATGTCGAACTTTGTGCCTAAAAAAGTGTTTTTGCGGGGAGTTCTTCTTTTTTACTTTAATATGAAGAAAACTGCTGCCAAAAGTCATCGTATTTTGGTGGAAGTTTATGGTGAACATGCGCTAGCTAAGCAAACGTACCAAAAGTGGTTTGCACGATTTAAAAGTGTTGATTTTGGCTTGGAAGGCGATGAACGTCCTGGGCAGCCAAAAAAGTTTGAAGATGAAGAACTGGAAGCATTACTCTATGAAGATTGTTGTCAAGCACAAGAAGAGCTCACAGAATCTTTGGGTGTCACTCAAGCAGACGTTTTAAAACGTTTAAAAGCAGCTGGATATATTTAAAAGCAAGGAAATTGGGTTGCACATGAACTCAAGCCGAGAGACGTCGAAAGGCGGTTTTGCATATCCGAACGCTACAAAAGCAAGTCATTTTTGCATCGGATTGTTACTGGTGGTGAAAAATGGATCCATTACGACAAAAATCATATGTGAAACCCGGCCAACCAGCCAAATTAAGGGCAAAGCCGAATGCTCTGTATTTGGTGGGATCAGATGGGTGCGCTGTATTATGAGCTGTTAAAACCGGGTGAAACCATCAATGGACAACGCTACCGAACACAATTAATTCATTTGAAGAGAGCAGTAGCCGAAAAACGCTCGGAATATGCGACGCTCGGAATATGCGACGCTCGGCCCCACGTTGCTATTCCGGTTAAGAACTATTTGGAAAACAGTGATTGCCCCTTCTGACTACCATTTGTTCCGGTCGATGCAGAACGCCCTCACTGAAATACAGTTCACATCAGAGCAGAATATCAAAAATTGGCTTGATTCATTCTTGGCTGCCAAGCCGTCGCAGTTCTTTTGGGATGGGATCCACAAATTTCCATAAAGATGGGAAAAAGTCATAGCTTCAGATGGGCAATACTTTGAATAATACTATTGTACATGTTTTTCTTAAATAAACGTTCAAATTTTGGAAAAAAAAACCGCACGAATTAAATTATATACCCAATATATTATACACAATTGTAACAAAACTTATCAGGGTCGTTAACACAACATCTTAGCTTACTAGCCATTATGAAATATTTAGATTTATTTTGTCAGTGTTATTATGAAATCGAATAAGGCTTAACACAAACTAGACTACGAGTAATGTGGCGATTCGATAAAGTCGAGGAGAGCGTGGGATATAAACACATAACATCTTTATAACAGTGCGCTTACAGAAGCTTAAAATTGTAAGGCATCAGTGCTGATATACAAGGAGATAACGGATAACGGACCGAAGAAGTGTGAAGTAAATGCATACTGCAACGGCCTCGCTGCACTGAAATAATCGGATCCCATTAGATTATTAAAATCAAGCAGTATTGGGAGCGGTAAGTACCCAGGTGGAAGACCGCATGGGAACTCAGTACCTACCATCTATCCGCGTGTTGTTGACAGTCGGAACACATAGCGTACGATGGACCACTTATTTTTGTGTCATTCCTAAAAAGATGTTGCGAATTATATGCGAGTAAAAAATTTTCATCCGTCTATAATTCGCAACATCTTTAAACTAAAAAAAAAAATCCATACTGCGGCTTTAAACTCAGTTAGTTGTTTTAATTCAGGTGGTTTAATTCGAATACATGGTGTCATTTTTATTTTAAATTTTAATGGTTTCATTGAAAAAAGGCGCCCAAGCCGGTCTTTATATATATTAGCAGCAACAGGATAAAAAAAAAACTAATGGATATTATATGTATATTACTTTTCTTAACTACTACACGCACGTTAGTTTTTTAATTCTTACCAATAACAATTCAACATTCACTCTTCTATGGAGTTTTGAGGTAGAATGGTGCCATGGAAGGCTAAGCATCATCTTGAGTAGCTTATTTGCATTTTTTTTAATGTGGCACTGCGCACAATTTCCACACACCGGGGACCCATAAAAAGTATCGGTATAATAAAGGATATAATATCCTTATTGCTATATTGACCTTTTGTAGGTTTCTCAAAATATACTCATGAAATGATAGTTTGCTCTCAAGATACATACCTAAGTATTTTACACAATTAGAACATATTTTTGTCGATCCATGCAATTTCAGTTGGCTGTTAGGAAGATATCAAGGTTTTCTTTTTCGGCACACCTGACTCAAAACATATCAGACTTGAAACGCTATCATTTATTTGGACTTTACCTGACAAAAAACTTTGAACTATCTTATAGAGAAACGGAGGAAAGTTGTACATAATCATTTTACATAAAAGACCATCATGCCTCAAAAAGCATCATCCCGGTGAGTTTTCTTTGTTGGCGGTTTTTTTTTTTTTTAAGAAATAAAAATTCGAAGAACCTATTGGGGGGTACTATACTGAGGTCTAAAACCGAACTGCATGTCAGGATATATGCGGCATTTTATTTTCTATCTCCGTACATTTGTAGATACATTTGGGAGCGACAGGGCTTAATATGCTCGAATGCAAGCTTTTGATAGGTAAAACAAACTAAAGTAATTTCCTAAATGTTTGCTTGAGTTCTATGTACTTTCATAAGTTTAGGAGCTCTACGGGGTGCTATATCAAAAAGCGTTAAGAAGTCCTGAATGTTATTGTATTTCAATAAGGACATAACAATTTTGTATTTAAATAAAACAGAGAATAATTGAGATATCAGAGTGCAATTCATTCCAAGTGTAGTACACATAATAAATTTAAGTATTGAATAAGATCTTGTTTATATGACCGAAAGCACTTTTGTAGCGATCTATTCTTTTGAGATAATTTTCCACCACTCTTCCACACATATCAGCTGGAACGTTGGCAATTTTCCGTTTGATATTATTCCTGAGCTTCTCTAACGTTGTTGGTTTGTTGGCATAAGCCAACGACGACTCAACGCAACACGGTGTGGCTATTTGACCCGACGATTTTTTAGATTACGCGATTTCAGAAATTCGCTTCAATAGATCAATTGTATGACCAGCTGTATGGCATATGGCACCGTCTTGTTGGAACCTAATATCACTGATTTCAAGTCCATTAAATTCTGGTCAAAAACAGTCTTCTAACACACGGTGATTTCTTGTGGGTGCAATGAAGTCTCTTGAAGCACCCATATTTTTCTTACTGACAAAGCCATTAAGCCAAAAATGAGCTTCATCGCGGAGCCCAATCTGAGAAATTTCGTCGCTTTAAATAATTAAGAGGCCTTAGTTCCTAAGTTAATTTGATCTTGTAAGGGTGTAAGTTAAGATCTTTATGCAAAATTCGCCACAATGTGGACTGACCGTTCGATTTCTGTTAATGGCGTGAAATCAACTAATTTGTCTTATTTTGAAGCAATTACTGGCACATAAACATTCAATAGTGAATACATTGGGCCGTATTTCTCAAGTTGGTAAATAGCAATATTATATATATACTTTTCTGCTCCTGCAGCTAAAATAAATAGGATTATTGTCGTGAGTTTCACTTTGAAGCTATATTTATCGAAATGGCTGAATTTTTACGAATTATTTCGGAAAAAGTTTACAATAAACGAAGGGCTATGGAGTCTAATTTTAAAATGCTTTACCGTTTTGAGAAAGAACGTAGAGTGGTTAAGTAAATACTTTATTGGTAAGTAATTTCTGTATAACTTTACTCGAATATTTCGTAAATTCATATATTTTAAGGCATTCAAACTGAAACAAGAGTAGGGGCAGTATTTCCTCAAGAAAGGATGAGGATCTTTTAAAACACGTTGCGGATTCTGGGTTGTTAAAGATATTGGCGTACATCAGATTACTATTTCTGTTGCAAAACTTATAACAGATAAAGCCTTTAATTGGATAAAGTTTCCTTCCAATTCTGAAAGCCAAACATGATTGGATTAGCAAATACAAACTCCCATCATGTATAGGAGCCTTGGACTGCACTCATGTAGAAATAATGAAGCCTCACTTCCATTCAGAAGAATTTAATAATCGAAAAGGGTATGACTCTATCAATATTCAAGCAACAGGTCAGGCTCAGTTCACGATTCTAGAATTTGGAGGAACAGTTTTCTCGAACCTGTATGGAATTGTACCATCGTTAATGACGCCTTTTAAGAATCTAACAAGTAATTAAGAAAAGGTATTCAATAAATTGCATTCAAAAGAGAGGGTAATAATTGAAAAATGTTTTGACTAAATGAAGAGGAGAATTTCAATTCTACAAAACTGTATACGTCATTGTGGCATGTTTCGTTTTGCACAATATTACAAGGCATTTAAATGATAGCAACGATTTCCAATTGCTGGAAAGCGTACAAAATGAGATTTCTGTTGAAGGTGATGAAGAACTAATGGCCAGTATACTTCAAATTCGACAAATGGGGCAAATAAAGAGAACGGAATTAGCAGGAATAATATGTAACGTAAATTCATAAAACTTTATTGAACATATGTATCTCCTTAATGAAAAAAAAAAAAAATAATAATAAAAATAAATATAAAATAAAATAAAAAGCAGTGTTTCAAAAATAATATGTTATTTCAATAAAAAAAAATATATATTTTTTCCGGGCTTTATAAATTTAACAAGGATAAATTAAGCCACTTTCAGTGGTGGTGGTGGAATTATAACGAATAACGAACGAATTCCGTTCTTCGTTGTCATTTTCCATCCTTTTTTTAATTTCCTCCTGCTGCATTCGTATTAACTTTAATTGCTTCAGCAACACCAAACGTCTAAGTTCTCCATTAGACAAGTTTTTTGTCTCCTAAGTCTCATTGAACGTCAATTTTCTACGTTTTGTTACTGGAGATGCCGAGGTAATTCTTTAATTTCATCAAAAACAATACGTATATCAGCTACCTTTTCCGTTTGCATCCAAATGGGATTATCTGCTCCCACCGGTAAACCACCTTTACGTAAACAATGTTAGTAAAAGTTTATTAATTAGCTTTATAATTATTAAGCCTCTTTCTAATTTGCTGTTCCGTTATTTGAACACCGGTCATAGCATTATATTCACTAATAAATAATTGTAAAGCTTCGGACTTCTCCTTTTTAATGCACGGTTGTGAATTATTCAAAAGAACGGTATACTCTTTAAAGATTCGGACAAATGCTAGTAGAAATTGAAAAGCTTCGCTTGTCATGGCTGTTTCTTTTGAATATGCTTTACGAACTGAACATTCCAACGAGATCGCTTACAAAGCAAATATTAAAGAAACAATAAATGACGATAAGAGCTTACGGTATAGTTTTCAAAACAATTTTTTTGCAAAGCAATTGGGAAATAATACAAAATAAGTATATTCTACCAATTGTATGAAAAACAATTTACTTGAGTGAATTCAGTATTTACTAGCAGTATTTGGTGGCAAGTCAAGATTCATGTTTCTGCAAATCTAGTAAATACTTAAAATATTAGCTTCTACTTCTTCTAAACTTATACTACTAGTGAATACTTATTTTTTTTGCATACGGTCAATTGACTCGAATTTATCCACTAAGGCACACACAACCTCTCTGGTGGTACGATTATTACGACTGAAAATTGGAGTAGGGGCTCTTAAAGGTACAACCACCGACTTAGAAATTCGGTAGTAAATTTTAATAATTTTCAAACGTTAGTCTTTCGTGAATTTCACCGTGATAAAAATGTAAGCCATGACTGACGTTTTGACATTGACAGATGATAAAAAAAGTTTAAGGGTGCTCTTGTATTAAAATACAAAACTGTTATGTCGCTATTGGAAAACTCTTTACATAAATGTGTACATACATATGAGTATATACATATACAATATAAATACTATAGATTGAATGGTTCTGTAGCCCTCTTTGTTGAAAATATGATCCCATCAATATAAACGGATTTGTTTTAGTTTATTAGCTAGTTTATTTTTGTCTCCCCAAAATTTATTTATCGTCCCATCCGATTGAGACTCCCTGTATTTAAGAAATCGTAGCTAGTAATGAACTGACATTTCTAAAATGTTTGCTATTCTCTAAGTAACGAGATGATTCTGGCACGATTTGTTTTTTTTCAAATTTCCATTAAATATTTGTAACGCTAATTAGCATTGCGAACATAACGAAAGAGCCGTCTATTTTTATGAAAAGTACAATATACAGGGTGAGTTTTTTAACTTGAGACATCCAAATTACTCGAAAAATACGCAATATCACGAAAAATGTTTCAGGCAAAAGTCACAAGGTTCTGAAGGAGTCATAAGATTGTGACCACGAGTTTGACTTTGAGACCCGTTTTCAAGTCAAATGAAGGTCCCTTTTGATTTTTCAAATCATAATTCCTAATTTTCATTTCTCAGTAGTCTTAAAGGTCTTATTCATTCAGTGCTAGATACCACTGCACTGACACGTCTAAATCATTAATCGGTTTCCAACCTTGTTAGGGTGTAAGAAGGTCGAGATTTGCTTTGAGGACGTCATTATTGCCTCGAGTGAAGTTAAAACTCAAAGAAATTTCAGATAGAGATAAATTGTCCTAAACTTACCTGAGAGTGTACGATGTGCACTCTGCCCTTTTTTTCTACTTGAACGAAACTGTACTTCATTTAGAAGTTCGATATTTGTTTTGAGGAACTGATTATTATTAGTAACGTTTTAAAGATTAATAATTCAGGCTATTTCAATTCATGAGAAAATTGAAATGATATTTATTTATGGAGAAAGTGGAAGGAACATCAATGGTGCAGTTGCTCTTTACGCCCAACGTTTCCCAGACCAGATACCATCGCGCGCTTCCTTTTATTGGGTCATCCAACAATTCACTGGTGAAGGAAGTGTGCAACCAAAGAAAAGGAATCAGTCAGATAGGCTGTTGAGGACAATGAAATAGAAATGTTAGCTGCCGTTGCACACGATCCTCACATTAGCACTCGCCAAATAAGTCGTGAATCAGGAATTTCTCAAACGACTGTCTGTAAGATATTACAGCGGCATAAATACAATCCCTATCATGTTTCAATGCATCAAGAACTTTCTAGTGAGGATTTTCGCAACCCGGTTGCCTTTTGTCAATGGACACTTCAGCAAATTGAACGAGACTCCCTTTTCTTCGCCAAGGTGTTATTCTCTAATGAGTCGACTTTCACCAATCGACATAATATGCATTACTGGGCTACCGAAAACCCTTTTTGGTTGCGACAAGTTGAACGCCAGCACCCTTGGAATGTTAATGCTTGGGCGGGAATTATTGGGCAACTTGAATGGCGAAAAGTATGCAAACTTCTTGCGGGACCATCTTCCAGTATTATTAGAAGAACTGCCATTGGACAAACAATGCGACAAACAATGTGGTTTCAACATGATAGTTGGCCAGCCCATTATTCCCGTAATAGCCCGGGGCATATCAAACAATGTTTACCATCAACGATGGATCGGATGAGGGGGTCCGAGGCAATGGCCTGCTAGATCACCTGATCTTACGTCACTTGATTTCTTCTTGTGGGGCTACTTAAAAAGTGAGTTTTACAGAAAAAAGCCAACAACACATGAGGACATGAAAAGACGAATAACTGAAGCTTGCCGGAAGATTACGCCAGAAATATTTCTCAGTTCTGTTGGTTCATTTAGAGCGCGGATAGACAAGTGTATTGAAGTAAATTTTCACATTTTCAAGCATTTGTTGAAATAGTCTCGGGAAATAAACGTCGAGGGAGGGAGACAAGGGGACCCACTCTAATTAATCACCCCGAAGGAAACAAAATACTGCTCCATCCACGTCGTTGTTTCTGGGTTATGCTAAACGCAGTATGTAAAAACAAATGACAAGCCTACGAGCAATACGACTGAGCAATGAAAATCAGGAATTATCATTTGAAAAATCAAAAATGGGTCTCAAGGTCAAACTCGTGATCACCATCTTATGTCCCCTTCAGAACCTTGTGACTTTTGTCTGAAACATTTTTCACGATATTTCGTACTTTTCGAGTAATTTTGATGTCCTAAGTTTTATGGCGCCCTCAGACGGGAAAAGAACGCATTTTTGAAAAAAGTGTTTCATGTAAAAGAATTGTAATTTTTTACGCAGATTACGAATCTGACAAAAAAATAGGGGTTCCCATTAAAAAATCAAAAGTGACCTTCGTTTGACCTTGAAAATGGGACTCAAGGTCAAACTCGTGGTCACCATCTTATGTCCCCTTCAGGACCTTGTGACTTTTGTCTGGGACATTTTTCGCAATATCACGTATTTTTCGAGTAACAGTAGTTTTCAATATGGCTCTGCGATATTTTGGCCCATTCCCGGCGAAGTGCTTGTTTGAGGTGGTCCATACTTTTGTATTTTTAAGTGCCAACCTTCGCCTTCAAAATACCCCAGACAGAGAAATCCAACGGATTTGCATCCGGAAGATTTGCAATCCATTGTGTCGAAGAAATGAAGTGTGGAACATTGTTTTTTAACAAAACGGTGCCGAGTCTTGTTGAAATGTCCACGGTCTGAGATTGAAATGATAGTTTGCTCAATGCTTCAATACTGTCTCTAAGATAGTTTCACGGTATACATACGATCGCATTCATTTTAACGCCACGGTCTAAAAATACGAGCGGAGAGCGACCATCGGCGGTTATGGCGGCCCAAACCATCACCATTGGTGCTGCCTGCTTTCTGGTGGCCGTCCGAAGGTGTAAATTTTCGAATGACCTCTCTGGCAAGCAAACTCAGTTATTTTGTTCGTTGATATATTGCTCTATAACAAATGGCGACTCATCGGAAAAAACCAAATTCGGCAACTCACCACTTTCGTGCAAGTGTAGCAACTCCTTCGCTCTTTCGACTCTAACTTTTTTCTGTTGCGGCGTAAGATCGTGTGCTTTTTGGAACTTAATGCCTTGAGCCCAAGTTCATTTTTCAGTATGTGTTGCATCCGTTCCAACGATATTTTGAGCTCGCGACCCATTTTTCTTCCACTTCGACGCAGATTTCGCTCAATTCGAGCCTTCACTTACCGAACCATTTCTGCCGATGCTGCTGTTTTTTTATGACCACCTTCATGGCGTTTTGCAATGCTGCCAGTATCACAGTAACGAGCTATGGTTCGAGACACAAATGATTTATTCACGTTGAGTTGCTGGAGGGCTCTAACGATAGCTACTTGTGGTTTTCCAGCCAAATATAAAGCAATCACACTATCACGAATTAAATTATCTGTCATGTGTCATGTTTTAGCTCACAGTAATTAACGCTTTGTAAATTAAAGCAGTCTGATTTTGGTTGCAGTTCGAGTCAGTCAGGGTGTATATATATAAAATATACAAGTATATTTTTTGTGTATGTTTTTAATAACTTCAAAAGTCATCATTGGATTTTGAACATGCATCATCTGATAAAAATTCAAATCGATAGCACCATTCGTTCGCAAATTATCTTGGACCAAAAAACACACACACACAACCATTTTATTTAACGTAAAGATATCACTAAATTTTCATTTTCGATCTTCGAGGTGAATGCAAGAACTATTAGTTTTTTCTTAAAATGTACTCAACTGCACTCAAAACACTGACTTGGGAGTACTGCAAATTTATCTAAGTATTCATATTGATTGATGGTAGCCATCAACAAAATTTATAGAAAAAGGTCGCGGAGTATTTACAAAGCTTTTATATCAGATAGGCCGTTAGAAGCCATTTCCCTTAAGAGTGAAACAGATTGATCGTACTCTCATGAAATAACTTCTATCGACTTTCTCTCGATAGAAGGGCGTATTAGGCGTAAGAATCTGTTTACGCCTTATCAAAACGTGCCTTTATCGGAGCGCGTTCAATTTTCTTGTCTTTTTTTATAAATATCACTCCATGCTCACTCCAACCGTATGAATGACGGTTAAGAGTATCAGATGAAACATATCCATCCTTACAGGTCAACCTGCCGAATGCGTTCTACAAACATTCGCAAGAGTTTCGTAAATTGAATGAATCGCTATCCCAACCGAAGTTGTGAAGATTCCGCATAGGGTGATAGTACGCTCATACTTCCATACTTTTTTTGGCGACCTTCGTGTCTTCTATATTTTGTAAAATTTTTCTTCCGTTGCTTTCTAGTATTTCATTTGTCAATGCATCAAATTTCGTAGGTGTAATATTTTGTTTTTTAAAGACTAGTTAAATTTTAAGCATGTGTTAAAAAAATAACTGCATTTCTACTTTTACTACATCACGGTTCACCACAGATTTCGAACGTTTTCGTTTGCCTAAACATTTTTTTAAGCTCCAAACTTAAAACAAAGGTTTGCAACTTACTATTACATATGTATCTCTTTTCGCTTACTGATACAGCGCAGTATTTCAGTGAGGAGGGTAATTTCAGAAAATGGACCTAAAGTAACAACAAAATTGAAATTTCCAACTTGCCTTTAATGTCACTATTGTAGATGTGGAATGCGAAGGGGCGTTAGGCGAATGTTTTCCATTTCTCAATTTAAATTTTTCCTTTGTTTTTTTAATTTTTTTTTAAGCTGTCACGCAAACAAGAAAACAATAAAATGAAAATGTTAGTAGATAGAGGAAGAACATATATGTTACATAAATTTCGCGAACAAGCTTTTTGTATGAATACATGTATGGGTAACATTGCCGCCTGCAGATAGAAAGAAAATAAATTTACTCGTGTTGTGCTTAACCAGGATTTAAAATTTCAATAGGCGCCGTATTAATTTAGAAGAGACATACTTAAAATAAAAATAAAAACAAGAGCAACAGACATACATATAAGGACATATTCTGCTAATTTCTCAAGGGAAGCTTCGAAACACCAAGATTAGTTTTTGCTCAATAGAGGTAAATATGTACATTCTGGACAAAACGGAAATGAGTTAAGCACATGGCAGAACAGTATATTTGGGAAGACACATTATTGATGCAGATCGTATCTCCCATAGATCTATTTACATATTATGCTAGAATTAGCCAGCACATGCATTCATTTATACAAACATGATTTCCCTAAAGTAAAATGTTCGTTCTTGTTTATACTACGCTAAAATGTCTTAACATGACATTCGTCGCTAATTGTTCAATACAGTACTTTTATCAGAGCGTCATTCAGTAGATGACTATAAAACACAAATTTAATTTTTGCAAATTATTAAGCTATTAGGTGTTAAACGATTTTGATAAGCACATATCGGAATCAACCTGGCGATGCCCAGTGCTGTAATTATGTCTTAATTATATCAATACACATTGCGGTTGCAAGTGGGGTTAACTACACTTCGACTTAACAGCCCTACCAGTGTGAGCTAAGCTATTGCCTCAAATAAGGCCTGTTCACTCTAGAATATTCAGACCTTGAATAGGACAAATGCAGTCGCATAACCAACGGAGACTTTTGACTGATATCAAGCATATATGTACATATATAGAGTAAGTAAGTAGTTAGATGGGTGTTCCTTCATATGGCGTATGCCATACAAGTATACGTTCCTTAAGTATACGTTTTAGGCAATAAATGTTTGTAGAACAAACAAGAAAAGAAAGCCTACACAACCATACATTTGAAAACAAACTTTGGCTTATTTACTTCGTTGCGCGTCAGATGGTTTACTTACAATATTTACAAAGGAACATTGACTTCACCTGATCATAAGACATTCACCCAAATTGATTATACATATTGCGATCGATCCAAAATACTTCTTCAGTATTATACACGTTCGATCATTTCAAGAGGCTAATGTGAACTCAGACCACTACCTATTTGCAGCGAAGTTAAGTCTACGGATATCCAAATAACACAGTGATGGTAAAACCTGTGAATCTATAGTCAGCCTCTTTAAAAAAAACCTACAAAGTTCTGCAAATTAGTAGTCTCGATAGTCGCTTTCCAACTCTCATTACGTACAGATGATTATTAGGAAATGTAGGAAATTATACTAAGCCTAGAGTCCGTTTGCTAAGTTTTTTTTTTTTAATTAACAATCTGTTTTCTTAGTTTTAAGTTGTCAAAGTAATATACCGTAGATAAGTCGAAAGACATGACATGTAAGGTTTACTTTAGCGTGCCCGCATAGGGCCAGTAAGTTGGAATAAGATTATACGAGTATAAGACAATTTTAAGTTATTTAAGCTAATTTTAAAGTGTTTTTTTGTATAGCATGTAATAATTAATGAGTTAACTGAAATAAGAACGCATTTAAGAGGAATGAATTGAAAATATGAAAAAATATACGAAGCCGAAATGTGGAAGCATGTGGAACGAGTTTCGAGTTCGCAATGTTTTTTTTTTTTTTTTTTTAACTAATTTAAAAGTCAGTGAATAAACGTACCGAAATGGAGTCAGTCAATGGATATCGGCCAGCTGATCGTCCCATTAAAGGAGCCCTTGCCAAAGCGATTCACCAGGGTAACTGAAATGCAGCAAGATCCAGAAACTATAATAAAAACAACAGCTGAAGCAACAGATGACATTATTTAAGCAGAGAAGAGCCGAAGTCAAACTCCAAGAAAAAGAGTAAGGACAATCGAAGTATGACGAAGTAGGCTAATAAGAAAAGAGTACTCCTAGTACTCGAAGTAGGGGAGTGCCGCTACGTTGGCGAAGAAGAATGACGATGACTCATTATCCCAGGAAGAACTTAATCAACACTGAATCAACATCAACAACAGCAAAACCAAGAAAATAAGCAACCACAACAACACCATAAACAAGTACAACAAAAATAACAACAGCAACCACAAAAATAGTAACAACAACAGCGACAACAGCAGCAACAACAACAGCAAAAGAAGCAATGGGTTGCCGTAGCTCAAGTGGTATTGTATTCAATACCAGCCGCACACGAAAGACATTCTTTTGACTACTGAGCCTTTCCCTCTCTCTCCCTCTCTCTCCCTCTCTCTCTCTCTCAATTGAAATAAAAAAAAAAAAACTTTGTAAACGAGAGATAAAGTTCCTCTTATTTTTCTGAGCAACCTACAATAGAAACCAAGGATAGTATTAGGTTATGGAAGCTAGTTAATAAAAATGTTAATGTAAAGCGATGAAGTTTAAAAAAACACATAACAATGTGTTATAACATTGAGCTGTGTAATAAGCTACGCACTGCTTCAAGAAAGGCCAAGACCAAGCACTTCGCTTTTACCCTGAAGGGTGATAAATCGCAGACGGTGCTGTTAAAAGGTATCTACCCAACTGTAAAAATAGAGGAACCCGAAACGGAGCTGAAGATGTTTGAAAACGAAGACCTGAATGACGACCGTGGGTACCAGGCCGTTTCCCACGACAGCAGTAAGGGCTGGTAACGGAAAATTACTGTTCTTATTAATACATCTAACGCCCAAAAGCAAAATATTAAATTTTTGTACTATCACGCACATTGCAAAATGCAGTTTAGATGCGTAAAGTGCGATAACGACCACAAAAGTGGTGAATGTTCTCTGAGTAACGATAGAGTAGAGGATAGGAGTCACTTTTTTTTTTTTGTTTACTCTGCAGGAATTCGGGATATCCCACCAATATAAAAGGAATTCCAATGTCAGAGGTTCCAGGAGCTAAAAAAAAAGTATGGGCTCGAAAACGGTTCATCGTAGAAGAGAAACGTCAAAAGAGTCATGCGTTTTCGAAATATGTGGCACTTAATGGTAGCCATAATCACACCAAAAATGGTTGAAAAGGTACCGGAAGCGGATCCAGATTTGAAAGAAAGTTTTCTTGAATGAACAAGCAGCTCGAATCGATGTCACCTACTCATATTTGACTCCCATATAATGTCTGCTACGTTGAATAAGGTAAAACTTAAGATCCTTGCGTTAAATGTTAACTCGCTAATTAGGATCGAGAGAAGAATAAACATTTGTAACTTACTTTTGGTTGGGTAGCTTTTTTAATACGTGAAGGCTTGCGCCATAGGATTATACATGTATAGCGGACGCGTGCGTAAGTTCCAGGTGTTAGAACCTTGCGTTATATGCATTCCCCTTCGAACTGTGAGAAGAGTGTATCTGGTGTCACTTTACGCACCTGAAGAACTTCGTCAGAATCAATTTATTACCGAACTCACATTACCATTCCATTCCCTCCAGCTTCAATCTGAAGAAAATTTATACTTTCTGGCCAGATATCGTAACGGCCAGAAAAATGTCCGTTGAATGACGTTCTTAAATACAAAGCCTTAACTTGTATGCATGAGATCATTTCCAATGCGCAATCGGAAAACCTTTATAGTAAATCGTCATTCCTACAGTCAAAAAGATCATAACCCAGTTTTTCGAGCTTGATATCACAACGACAATTTTTTATTCAAACGATTCGCTTGTTTAACTTAGTGACAATTACCATTAGAGGAATCAGACTCAAGAGACAATTAAGACCTTTTTTTCATAAATGTTTGGCTTTTGCACACCCCAACCTTACCTTACGTTAGTAATATGACTTATTTATTAAAAATTGGTTCTTAATTTTATCCACCTATATGTTTAATTATAAATACCGTATTTGTACATACTTATGTATTAATCCATCCTCTCTACCTGTTATATTTATAAGTTATGGTTTCTTGAGCGCATGAAAGTAAAACAAACACACACAACTTTAATTTTTTGGACTGTATCTTAGTTCCATTTTTTTTTTTTTTTTATTATTTTTATTTATTATTTATTATATACTAGTATATACATATTATTATAATAAATGATGAGTAGGCAGCTTAGGTGTGAGAAAATTATTTCGTTGCTTGATTGCTGGAGTTCGTAGAACTGTGTCTGGGGCAACCTACACCGTATCCGGTGCATTGAGGTGGATGTACTCTGAATTGAAGTGCATATGCTGGGAACATGACCTTGATCACACGATAAGTGCATGATTTCTGGATTGGGGTTCAAATGCTGGGAATATAATTTGGAACATATGATGGGTTCATGGCCTGACTGGCAGATGCATGTTTTATAGGAATAAGGTTTTTGAGTCATATACACAATTTCATATTTCATATACACATTTTCAAAATTCGTAACGAGGATGATTCTTAAAGTATTCTCATTTTATTCATATCAGCATTTAGTACTATTTACTAAAGTGAATGTATCAAGCTAAATAGCGGTTCTTTACGGTTATCAAGAGAAAACATCATCATTTAAAAGTAGTTGTGCAGTTCAGTTTGTAAAGTGTTTTGGTGCATAATTTTTATCGAGAATTAAGTATCATTTTTATAATAGTATTTATTTTTAAACAATAAATGGTGAGTCATAGTCAGATTTGATTTATAATGTAAAGTAAAACACATAAGTTTGAAAGTGAACTTAAAATTTTTATTATCGGTTAAAAGAACAATTCATGGCATTTACTTTTAGAAAATTATGTCATGTAAATGTTGGTTACGACTACGTCTGAGGTAGTCCATTCGAAAGGTCCAATTTTGGGCGACTCGTTCGAGCATAGCGACTGGTATCTAGCGGATAACACGAGTAATGTTGGCTTCTTAAGCGTCAATCGTAGTCGGCTTAGTCTTGAAGGTGAGAATTTATATATCAGAGAAAATAGTCCAAAAGTGTAATATTATAAGATCAAGGTGGCCAATTTAAAATTAAGTGCTCACCAAAATGATTCCTAAACAAGTCCATTGTTTTACGCGCTGTGAGGCTCGTAGTGCCGTCTTGTTAAAACCAGAGCTCACCGAGACCATATGCTTGAATTTCAGGAAGAACATAGTCAGTTAACATGGCGTGATAACGGTTAGCTCTTGATACTCTTCGGATTGCTCATCAGCCCAAATACGACAATTTTGTTTATCAACGTATCCATTGAGTCAGAAGTGGGCTTCATTACTGAATAAAATTTCACGATAAAACACCGGATTTTCATTGAGTGTTTCCAGAGCCCATTCACTGAAAATATGACGCAAATTCAATTCGCCTGGCTTCAATTCTTGTACGCCTTAAGGCCGAGATCCTCATGTAAAATACGCCAAGCCAAGCTGCTGAGAACGACGACGAATCAATATGTCACGGTCTTCGCGTACACTCTTAGCTACATCTGCTATAATCTCTTCACTTAGTGCTGGATGTGGTCTAACTGGTCGAGTGTTATCCACTAATGTAAACTGGGACTCAAATTTGCAAATGGTAAGTTTCCGTAATACAGTTGAATAATTTGGAGACGTTGTTGTTTTTGAGTCTTTCCATGATGATTTGCCAAACGATACTTTGATAGGAGTTATGCGTGATCTGTCAAAAAAAGCATATTGTAAATCAAACCTTAAGATGAATCACCCCTTATTATCTTTCTTCAATAGTTTATTGCTTATAGTGTCAGCTATAATATAGGTTAAAATAAAGAATTAGATAAAACTACGTTTGGTATAATTTGCGAGGTTAATTTATAACAGTGTACGCGCTTCAGCATCTGTGGTGCCAAGTCTGCAGTACGATGGTGTTGGTTACTATCTACAAAAATGGTTGCAATTCGCCACAAAAAAGCACGTTGGCAATTAAAAAAGTGCTTGAAAACACTATGTGTTGAGAGGCAGTGTTTTAAAATTTTCAACACCGCATGATCCCAGTAGCCCCATTTAAGGACGGTGTTTTTTTTTTTTTTTTTTTCTAAGAAAATAATATATTTTGTTTACTTTTTTTTCTCTTTTCTTTTATGTTATAAGTAGATAATTCTCTAACTGCTAATAAACGTATATATCACTTTTTACACTTACTTCTTATTTGGGAGCAAGTGAGTTAATTTATGCTATACCCTGTCCTATTTTTATTCAGGATAGTCCCTTTGTAAGGTCCAACAGTAGTCTACCATTACAGTCTACCACCAAACCGGCCTTGATGTATTCCTTCCATTGTATTTACGTCCTGGTGGCGCCATTCCTTAAAATCCATATACAATACTATATGGGTATGCAAATGATGTAATTTGATACTTATATTGACATCCAGTTTTTGAATATTCACAAGCAATTTGGCGACTATTTCAGAATAATTTGCAGCTTTGTGGCTTTCCGAAAAATAGTTGACAACTTATACGAACCATGCTTCCGATTTAATCTGAATCATTTGATTTGTAAAATCATTATTGTGTTATAGGACTACGGATATGTGCCTGATTTAATTTTGTTCGTGCTGGAGCCAGGAAATGATTGAAAAATAAATTTATAGCAATCATCATTCTTGTCTATAGTCACTTGTTTAATAAAGCCAAATTTAATATAGAGGAGCCAAAAAAAATTTTTTTTCTCCTGATAGCAATGATTCATGAACAATGTTAGCTTTTCCAACAGTCATATCTATTTTCAAGGGCCAATCTCTCCCACTATAGGGTAATTTTTTGACCGTATATGGGACGCAAAGATAACAGAGTTATTCAGTGTAACCACCTTGCTGACCGAATTAAAATATACCAATTTTAAATCTACACAAAATGACTATTGATAACCATTTCACTAAAACAAGTTTCATATGTTTCATATAGTTTCAAGAATGACCTATCGGAACCAATTCAATTCAATTCAATTCAATTCAAGGTTCTTTTTCCAATCAATAATATATTACAATTTTAAATTAATAATTAAATAGTAATAATATTACCCGAAAGAAATAGTAAAAATACAATCTTTTGCCAAGCTATGATAAGCGGTAAAAGTATTTCAAAAATACATATTAGTAAATAATGATTAATGATAGGGAAAACAACTTCATTAAATTTTATTTATTGTATTAAAGTTAAAAGATAAAGATAAAAGATATAGATAAAAGATAAAGATAAAAAATAAAAATTAAAGATAAAAGATAAGTGCATTCTGTAGGACAAATATATTTTCAATTTCCAAATAACTAAGAGAAAAAATAAATCGTTTCAAACCAATTAAAAATACTAATTCCACTCTCTCGCACTTTAGTTGGTATGGTAAACAGTTAAAAAGTCGCGGTGCGGTGATAAAATAACAACGAGAATACAGGGTTTTATTAATAGTTGGTACAGACACAAAGTTTCTGGTATTAACGCGCAGATTGTTATTATTATACATTCTTATATCGTAAAACCCGAATTTTTGGAAAATATTTTTAGCACTTTTTAGCAATATAAATGCCTTAAGGGAAGAAATCCTAGCTGCTTAAACAAATCGAAACTTGGTATTATACGATTAGTCCTCGATATGATTCTTACGGAATGTTTTTTTTTTTTAATTAAAAGAGGTTTTATGGTGTTGAAATAGATACCACCCCAACAGGAAACACCATATTGCAACTTCGATTTTATTAAACCATTGTAAACTAATTTTAAAACACTTAAGTTGCAATAAAGGCTTAGGTGACACAGTTGTCTAACAACTTTATTTAAATAATTCTTAAAACAGAAAATATAAATAACATAAACTTTGTTTTGTTGCTAATAGTAAGTTTATGATGATAAAACCATTTTCGAAGTAAATCTAAGTCGAAGTTTACATCACTTACCAACTCGAAATAGCTCATTGATGAATAAGTAAGTGCTGTATCAAAGCGAGTTCACGTAAATCAAAAATAGTATTGGGCCCAGTACAGAACCCTGAGGGACAACAGTGTTAATAGGTCTTTTAGAATTAATGACATTTTCTATCTTCACCACTTGATAACGATTTCTCAAATAAGAAGCAAACCAGTCATAAATAAAGCCTCTGAAACCTGCACTATACAGTTTACTCAGCAGTAAGCTATGATTCACTGTATCGAAAGCTTTAGTTATATCTACAGGGTGAGTTTTTTAACTTGAGACATCCATTTTACTCGAAAAATACGCGATATCGCGAAAAATGTTTCAGAGAAAAGTCACACGGTTCTGAAGGGGACATAAAATGGTGACCACGAGTTTGACCTTGAGACCCATTTTCAAGGTCAAACGAAGGTCACTTTTGATTTTTTAATGGGAACCCCTATTTTTTTTGACAGATTCACAATCTGCGTGAAAAATTAAAATTTTACGCCATAAAACTAAAGACATCAAAATTAATCGAAAAGTACGAAATATCGCGAAAAATGTTTCAAACAAAAGTCACAAGGTTCTGAAGGGGACATAAGATGGTGACCACGAGTTTGACCTTGAGACCCATTTTCAAGGTCAAACGAAGGTCACTTTTGATGTTTTTACATACTGCGTTTAGCATAACCCAGAAACAACGACGTGGATGGAGCAGTATTTTGTTTCCTTCGGGCTGATTAATTAGAGTGGGTCCCCTTGAATCATTGAGTTCTTCCTATTTCGACGTTTATTTCCCGAGACTATTTCAAAAAATGCTCGAAAATGTGAAAATTCACTTCAATACACTTGTCTATCCGCGCTCTAAATGAACCAACAGAACTGAGAAATATTTCTATCGTAATCTTCCGGCAGGCTTCAGTTATTCGTCTTTTCATGTCCTCATGTGTTGTTGGCTTTTTTCTGTAAACCCCACTTTTTAAGTAGCCCCACAAGAAGAAATCAAGTGACGTAAGATCAGGTGATCTAGCTGGCCATTGCCTCGGAGCCCTCATCCGATCCATCGTTGATGGTAAACATTGTTTGATATGCCCCGGTCTATTACGGGAATAATGGGCTGGCCAACTATCATGTTGAAACCACATTGTTTGTCGCATTGTTTGTCCAATGACAGTTCTTCTAATAATACAGGATGATGGTCCCACAAGAAGTTTGCATACTTTTCGCCAAACAAGTTGCCCAATAATTCCCGCCCAAGCATTAACATTCCAAGGGTGCTGGCGTTCAACTTGTCGCAACCAAAAAGGGTTTTCGGTAGCCCAGTAATGCATATTATGTCGATTGACCATACCGTGATTGGTGAAAGTCGACTCATTAGAGAATAACACCTTGGCGAAGAAAAGGGGTTCTCGTTCAATTTTCTGAAGTGCCCATTGACAAAAGGAAACCCGGTTGCGAAAATCCTCACTAGAAAGTTCTTGATGCATTGAAACATGATAAGGATGGTATTTATGCCGATTTAATATCTTACAGACAGTCGTTTGAGAAATTCCTGATTCACGACTTATTTGGCGAGTTCTAATGTGAGGATCGTGTGCAACGGCAGGTAACACTGCTATTTCATTGTCCTCAACAGCCACCCTATCTGACCGATTCCTTTTCTTTGGTTGCACACTTCCTTCACCAGTGAATTGTTGGATGACCCGATAAAAGGAAGCGCGCGATGGTATCTGGTCTGGGAAACGTTGGGTGTAAAGAGCAACAGCACCATCGATGTTCCTTCCACTTTTTCCATAAATCAATATCATTTCAATTTTCTAATGAAATGAAACAGCCTGCATTATTAATCTGGAAAACGTTACTAATATTAATCAGTTCCTCAAAACAAATATCGAACTTCTAAATGAAGTACATACAGTTCCGTTCAAGTAGAAAAAAAGGGCAGAGTGCACATCATACACTCTTAGATAAGTTTATGACAATTTATCTCTATCTGAAATTTCTTTGAGTTTTAACTTCACTCGAGGCAATAATGATTTCCTCAAAACAAATCTCGACCTTCTAACACCCTAACAACGTTGGAAACCGATTAATGATCTAGACGTGCGAGTGCAGTGGTATCTAGCACTGAATGAATAAGACCTTTGAGACAAAGTCGTGTGCCCCATTGAGGAATACGACTGAGCAATGAAAATCAGGATAAATCATTCGAAAAATCAAAAGTGACCTTCGTTTGACCTTGAAAATGGGGCTGAAGGTCAAATTCGTGGTCACCATCTTATGTCCCCTTCAGAACCTTGTGACTTTTGTCTGAAACATTTTTCCCGATATCGCGTATTTTTCGAGTAATTTGGATGTCTCAAGTTAAGAAACTCAAACTATATAAATATAATCGAAGTAATTTGTGAAATATTTAAAATAATTTGTAACTTTCCAGTTAATTTTAGTAAGGCAGTTTCAGTCGAACTACCACTCCTAAATCCGAATTGAAACTTATCGAAAAAATTTGTTTTATCTAAGAAGGAAAGAATTCTGGATTGTATTCCTCTTTCAAAAACTTTAGAAAAAACTGGCAAAATCGAGATAGGGTGATAATTATCCAGACACATTGCATCATACCACAGCTACTTTCAACGAGTTAGGGAAAGTACCTTTTTTAACGCAAGTATTAAAAATGAAACACAACACATCGCAAATTTGAAAAGATATATTTTTTAATATAAAGCTAGAAATACTGTCAAGATATGAAGAGTTTGATGTTTTAATTGACTTAATAATTCTATGTATATATAATATAGATAAACCTATATTACAAAAAAAAATCATTAAATAGGTTTGCAATTTAATCAGGTTCAGAGACAGCAGAATTGTTAATGCTTATCGTAATATTACTAAAACTTTTATTTTTATTCAAAATTTCATTTACAACCTGCCATTTCTTTCTAATGTTACCCACATTTGACATAAATCTTATACAGAAGTAGTTATTTCTACAACGTTTAACTTCATTATTTATTTCACGGCTGAGTTTTACAAACCGATTGATCAAATTTGAATTACTGCAATGTGTTCTAATGATACCATAGAGTTTATTTTTTGTTCTGATTTTGTTTTCTGATAATGAAGTGTGCATCTAAGGTTTAAGAAATCTAAGTTTCTTATTCTGGTGATGTTCAATAACAACACTCTTCGAAATTTAAAATTGCAATTTCTTAATGAACCAGTCAAAAGCAAGTGATGGATAGAATTCAGAATAAATGGTTTCCCAAAATTCGAAATTCAAATAAGATTTCAATTTTAAAAAGTCGACTTTTTGTAACATTTTTTTATAAGAGTGTTGTGTTCGTGTAATACTGGTATTTAATTGAAATGATATTAATTTATGGTCTGTAATATTAAGATCGAATACATTTGTATTATAATTTACTTCTACATTTCTGCTTATCCTTACGAACACATGGTCTAGGCAAGAGCTATAGCGAGTAGGTTAAAACTAATCAAATTTAAAACCAAACGATGACAATACAGATAGAAATAAATCCGTTTCAGAAGAATCACACAGAAGATCAATGTTAAAATCGCCCAATAATATTATATTTTTTGATTTTCGTTGATCCAGAAAATTTAATTAAAAAATTGTTTACGGAACACTTATGTAGTCTGTACAAACATATAAAACAATAACGAACCCCTGATACTTCTCATATAAGACAAATTATATCCGCACACTCCAAATTAACTTTACTTATTGTGCAGTTTGAAATGTTATTTCTATAAAAAAAAAAACCGCGACACCACCAGCTGCGTATGTATCGTTGCAAGCAGCTTCAAATTTAAAATTCGGAATAACATCATAATCAGACATTTCATAATTGTATACTCAGGGTGCAAGATGAAGTAGAAAAGGATTCAAATTAGTTCTTAGGCTACGGATATTCTGCATTTACAATATGTTCAATACAGAAACAATTGAAACTAGAGGATAATGTGGACGAAGTATTATTGCAAATAAAATCCATTTGGGGATGCATATTCGAGTTATTAATATTTAAAATTAGTGAATTTAATATTAATTAGCTAATTTGGTTCCATTATGCAGCAACACACATTTTAAACCCCTTTTTGAGCTATCTATGAAGAGTCGCTAATATACAGGCCGATATACTAAAACAAACACACAATATGTTCTCAGTAAAATTTTGAAGAATATCTCACTCTCTAGTCCGGTACAATGTAATTGACACGTCAGTCTGAAAACAGTGTTTTTTCTTTAGTTCCACGTTTGATAAGATTAAAAATATCGATGCAGACAAATCTTTACTATGCAGCTTTGGTAACTTAGCGGATGCTATGTTTGGATAAGACCATGAGCGGTTCTTATATCTGTTCATGCCTCTTACTTTCACGGCATAAAAGTAGCAATCACAGAGATGGTTTCTTGGCTCGTTCCTTGTCATCGGTACTCCAAATAGAAATCCTCTCCATTCTCCCTGACTCCAATAATGAAGTAACTCCACGCAAGTTTTAAAAATTTTGTGTGGCATTCCAGATAACAGTCATGTTATCCCAGTTTTTTCCCAAAATATGCTTGGTAGGCTTCTTTTATGAAATCGTTTATATTTTTTCGTTGTTTTTCTTGACTAAATTAATCACATGTGCAACAGAAACGGTGTAGACTAATAATACAAAACTCTCGTACAGAACTCATCTTTTCTTTGCAATAATAACACTCAATAAGACATATTGAATAATGAAATATTAATTTACAAAATAAAAATGATGAACATAATTCTAACATATACTCGTAAGTTAAATACTTAAACAATAACAAACATTTGTCACGATTTACGTAGAATAAAACACATTACCCAGGGTAGATAAGTATAACTAGAGTCAATTAAAATGAAATAAATATTCTCAGAGTACTTACTAATCTTATTGAATATGAATCCACTACGAAATCTTAATCTTATATCTTAATGTATAAGCAAAAGAAATCGGTAATAAAAATAAAAGTAATGTGTGTGTCTCAACAGACAGAAGGAAATTCCAACAAATACAAAATAGGCATATAATGCTGGCATATCTATTTTGACCTGGTTTCGATTTGATTTCTTAAAAATATTTAAGACCGATTGTGAAAGTGATTCTCAGAACTATAAACTTTGTTATAAGACATTTTAGAACACATCAAAATGAACATTCTTTGGAAAATCTGTATTTTTAAATTTATTTCATACAATGTGCAATGTTATGTAAGTTTATTTTATGCTCCAGAAAAGATACATATATCGACGGGAATATAAAAGTAGGTGTATGTACATTGTACATATGTAAGAGTACATAAACAAATCTATAATGCTTCTACTGCATTCTTGACCAATTTGATAAATTGTTCTGTTAGATGGAATTGTGAGCTTTTTAAAATGTTCATCACTTTTCGCCGCTGAATTTATATTGCATTTAAACTCTTCATTGTCATCATCGGCGCAGTAGTTGTTGTTGTTGCTGCAGTTACCATAGTCGTAATTGTCGTCATCATCAGTGAAAGGAAAGAAAACTTCTGTCATACATAATTTTTCAATTAAAATTATCCTCGATGAAGCACAGCGGTAGCTACAACGGCAGTGGTTACAAGATTCATTTGCCAACCTTGTTCTTTGGTTGTCACCCATAGGAAGGACTTCTGTTCAAAACGTAATCTCTTACGTAGACAATCATTTCTTTTAGTGTTTTGAACAATATTCCAAAGTACGACACTGCACAATTTATGTTATTTATAGAACGTCATTGTTACCGCCACTAGGCACAAAACCTGTAAGAGTACCAACATAAGCACCAGCACCAGCCTCTACCAGTCGGCATCATCGTTATCATCAGCAACTGGGATTTTCATCGTCAACCCCATCCCCAATCCCATCCCCAACCCCATCGACATCATTTAGAGCAAGCACGAAATAAAGGAACAGGAAGGAAGGGAACTGAAGCAGGCAGTTGCACGAAGTAAATATAGGTTGTTCCATAACCAGTAGCAAGGTAGCACCTGCATTTGTCACATTGTTCAACATCTGGAGGCGGAAGCGATAGTGGTGTGTGCATTTGAAATAACGAAGCCAACTCTTAACCTAAAACTATTCATTTCGATTGTAATAATCGCATAGTCATTGGAGTCGTGTCGTTGTTGGTAACTGCTGTTATTGTGGTAGTTGTAGTCGTTAGCGTCGTAGATGGATGCTGCATCAATCTTTTAAACAACCAGCTGAGACCGGGAATGGTGTCTATAGGTCTGAATGACTATAGCTTCAGCTCTGATTCCACTGGCAACTATGACTCCGGCTCTGAGTCTGAGGCGAGCTCTAATGGATTTATGAATAAAACATTGAAAATTGAAGTAAATGATTTCTATGTTCATTGCTGCAAATGGATTGTGTATCGTTTTAGGTACATGGATATATCTAACAGCAGACCTATTCCAGTTCGCATTCGCACTTATAATACGAATAGTGTTATTTCGATGGTTGAACAGTGTTGCCACTATCACTGTAATGGGAATAAATCTATTTCAAATGAAATATAGTCATTAAAATTGTGAAGATTGTATATTGCAAGATTTGTTTTTGTTCAGACAAAGAATTGGTCCATTGTACAGAATCTTTCAGTCCTTCGAAAAAGATGAGTAAGTGCTTTGGTGATAAAGTGCACACAGTACCAGCACCAACCATGTCAACGCCGAGTATTTGAAGCCTGATACGAGCTGTTAACCAGAAATTTACAGAGATAGTGCTCCGTAGTGTTGTCATAACCATAGATGAATCGACCAAAAACAACAACGTGTTGATGTTTCAGAGAAATGTTTAAAGCTGTTCAACCGCAATAGAGCCGAATTTTTGCTTCGGTATGTGACAATGGATGAAACTTGGCTCCATCGTTTCACACCAGAGTCAAGTCGACAGTCAGCTGAGTGGCGAGCAGGCGACGAACCTCGTCCAAAACGACCAAAAACTCTACAGTCGGCTGGCAAGGTTATGGCATCCGTATTTTAGAATACATATGGAATAATTTTCATCGACTATCTCCAAAAGAGGCAGACTATCAACAGCGACTATTACATTGCGTTGTTGGAGCGTTTTAAGGACGAAATCGCAGAAAAATGGCCGCATTTGAAGAAAAAGCAAGTTCTGTTTCATCAAGACAATGCACCGTGTCACCAGTCGATGAAAACAAGCGACTATTTCCTGTTCGCGACCTCAAAAGAATGCTCTCCGGAAAGAGATTTAAGACCGATGAAGAAGTAATCTCCAAAACAGAGGCCTATTTTGAGGCTAAACCGAAATCGTACTACAAATCTGGTATCGTGTATCAGTGTATCGCCCTCGAAAGCAACTATATTGATAAATAAAGTTGAATTTTGCAAAAATGTGTTTTACTATAAAACGGCCCATGTGTTAAATACATACAAATTCAATGAAAAGACTTTTTCAAGCGACCCTCTGCATGAGGAGTCTATGCATATACCACTACACCACGACGAATTATATTAAGTCCCGCTGTCAGGCAGAATGAACCATTCAATCTGGACGATGAAGACTAACAATTTCGTATACCCGACCTGAACGAAATGAAATAGCCATGTCTAAGCTTAAGTCCAACAAAGCCGCTGGAGCAGGTGGCCTAACCGCCAAGCTATTTAAAGCAGCAGGCGATGATTTGTTTATGAACATGCACCAAATCATATGTACTAAGTGGGATGAAAAGTAACCTCCTTGGGAATGAAAAAAAATTTTTTTTAATTGTTTTTTTTTATTTCATTCAATATAGTCCTCTTTGAGTTTGATACACTTATTCCAGCGATTTTCCAACTTCTTGATCCCGTCCGAAAAGTAATTTTCCCGAAGGTCTACAAAATACTCCTCCGTGGCGTCGATGATTTCCTCGCGTGAGCTGGAGCCAAATCGGGCGAAAACGATGGATGCGACAGCAATTGGAGCGCGCGGCACCCAGTGGCAGGATAACTTTTTAATATGCAGAATTTTGCCCAAAATATGGCGTGTGCGCTCAGTACTAATCTTTGTGGTATCTGCTAGCTCACGCACCTTCATTTTCCGTTCAGCCAACACCATTTCATGTATTTTTTTGACATTGTCCTCTGTAACCGCATCGGAGGGCCTGCCGCAGCGGACTTGATCGGTAATGGAGTTGCGGCCACACGAAACTCTCGAAACCAATATTTGACGGTGTAATCTGACGGAGCGTTAGCCACATAATATTTATCCAACTTTTCTTTTGTTTCCTTCGCCGTTTTGCCTCTCAAAAAGTAATGTTTTATGAGAGAACGAAAATCGTTTTTGCCCATACTCAACATGATGCCAAACACGTCAACAACAATTTGGCATTTCTACCCAAATATGAACGGACTTCAAAGCACCATAACCTTTTTTGCTGCAGCAGCGCATTCTGGTGGTCAAGGAGGTTACTTTTCACTCCACTTAGTAAAATATATTCAAAAGGAAGTATGACGGATGAATGGAACCTCAGCATTGTTTACCTGATCCTCAAGAAAGAAGACCCTCTGAACTGTGCATTAGTCTTCTTAACATCGCTTACAATATTCTATCTGCCGTATTGTGTGAACGCCTGAAACCTTTCATCAACAACCTGATTGGACTCTATCGGTGTGGCTTCAGACCAGAAAAGTCCACCATCGATCAAATATTCACACTCCCGCAGAACTTGTAGAAAACCCAGGAAGTCCAAATCGATACCCACCACCTTTTAATCGATTTTAAGGCTACCTAAACAGAATTTATATAGACGAGCTATACAAGACCATGTCTAGTTTTGGCATCCTTGAGACCTTCGATGTCAAAAAAGGATTTAGACAAGAGGAGGCGCTGTCATGTGACTTCTTCAGCATCAGCACCAGAGGCACTATTTTTCAAAAGTCCATTCATCTACTCGCCTATGCCAATGACATAGACATAATCGGCAGAACACAGCCGAATGTCGCTTGCGCGTTCGTGAGTATTGTGACGGAGGCGGCGAAGATGAGTTTGAGGGTCAATGAGGGCAAGACAAAGTACATGCTGTCATCAAGAAAGGACACCCAACACCGACATCTCTTACAGAATATCATTATAAACAGATATAACTTTAAGGTGGTTAAGGGCATCGTCTACTTAACTAACTTAGCGTACGAAACTGGAGACAGCTAGCCAAAGATTGTGCTGGCTGTAGACGCTTATTTGCTGAGTTTCGTTTCGTTCATTCACTTTTAATGCATTTTTATTTAATTAATTAATCAACTCTTACCTGCTAGACAAAAACTTAGTACATGGACTCTTTTAATATTAATTTTATTATAAAACTTAAAACTAGGAGCCTACAGACTACCTAGAAATAAATCTTAATCTAATTAACCTTCTTACATTCAATATGATGGGTGATTCATCGTCACCTTTGATTTATAATGTAAAATAAAACACATAAATTTTGAAAGTAAACTTAAAATTTCTATTATCGGTTAAAAGAACATTTCACGGCATTTATTTCTAAAAGATGATAGCATGTAAATTTTGGAAACGACTACGTCTGAGGTGGTCCATTCGAAAGGTCCAATTTTGGGCGACTCGTTCGAGCATAGCGACTAGTATTTCGCGGATATCACGAGTAATGTTGGCTCCCATAGCGTTAATCGTAGCTGGCTTATTCATAAAGACATGAGACTTTACATATCCCTAGAGAAAATAGTCCAAAGGTGTGATATCGCACGATTTAGGCGGTCTATTTACCGTAGCAAAACATGAAAATAAGAGCTCACCAACATGATTTTTCAACAAGTCCATTGTTTCATGCGCTGTATGGCTCGTAGCGCCGTCTTGTTGAAACCAGAGCTCACTGAGACCATGAGCTTGAATTTAAGGATAATTCTGATTTGCCTTATTTTTGGAGAAAGATGGATCAATGATTCCACCAGCCCATAAACCATACCATACCGTTGTTTTTAATGGATTTAATGTTAGCTCTTGAGACTCTTAGGATTGCTTATAAGCCCAAATATGACAATTTTGTTTATTAACGTATCCATTGAGCCAGAAATGAACAAAATTTTACGATAAAACACCGGATTTTCATTGAGTTTTTCCAGAGCCCATTCACGAAAAATATGACGCAAATTCAAGTCGCCTGGCTTCAATTCTTGCACAAGTTGAATTTCGTACGCTTTTAGGCTGAGATCCTCACGTAAAATACGCCAAGCCAAGCTGTTGAGAACGACGACGAATAGATTCGTCACGGTGTTTGCGTACACTCTCAGCTACAGCTGCTATAGTCTTCACTACGTGCTGGATGTGTAAACTGGGACTCATATTTGCGAATGGTATTGGCAATAGCTCTTTCAGTAGGTTATTATGCGCATCGTAAGTTTCTCGAATCGCATGAAAAACATATTTCATAGAACGCTGATTTTCGTAATACAGCCGAACAATTTAGAAACGTTGTTGTAGCATGAGTCCTTCCATGATGACTTGCCAAATGATACTGAACAAAAATCATAGGGGAAATACAATACAGCAAGCGAAGGTTGCTTCTCAGGCCCCAGCGCCTAGAGCAAAGGAACTAGTACATGGCATGCTAGCTATCTTGCTCTCTATTCAAGGGCAGATGGTTCAGCTCCAGCGCCATATAACTAAACAGACAGCGCGGATGGATCAAATATACACGCTGCTGCCTGGCTTAACGCACATTTTGTTGTAATGGGTACGTACGTGAAGGAGCAAACCCTGAAGATCCTTGCAGTGAATGTTAATTCACTGATAATGTTCGAACGACGAACCGCACTATTTAAGTTGCTTTAAGACCAAGCTCCTTAGTTGCTTTAGTTACCGAAACTAAAATGAGTCACAGAAGATACAAAATAGAAGAAACCCATCCAACTTCATTATGGGAGGAGGCGTTGCGATCTTTGTAAGAAAAGAAATACGCTTTAAAAGAGTATAAATTCATGTAGTACGTATGTTCCAGGTGCTAGAAGCATGCATCGTGTTTATCACTCTCCATAGTGGAAAGCGATTGTACATAATGTCTATCTATGCACTGAAGGCTACTCAATCCACCTTATTCATCTCAGAGCCCGAGACACTATTTCGTTTCCTGAGGCTGGAATTGGAAGATAACTGTTCTATTATCGTTGTAGATTTCAATGCCAAACATAGCGATTGGGGGAATAATACACCAAATACTAGAGTGAATCTACTATTCAATTGGTGGGGTCGACACAGTATAATGTATCGACTCAGCCTTAAAGCAACGGATAGTCCATCGTGGTTCTTTCCACACTATACGCATCGAGGGTGCATTTCGCAGTTCGACGCAGCGTGCCCGAAACTTTGGCAGCGAACACATTGTAACTATTAACTCTTCTATAGATCTTACATACTTATATCTATTACTACAAACTCTTATTTACTATTGATGGTAATAATTCCTGTACTAGCTAAATAATCAAAAATTCTCTTCTCTTTTATCTTATTCTTTTGCGATTTTCTATCTTTTGTTGTGACGACTACTTTTATGTTCTCCTTAACTTTTAACTTTTTTGTCCTAGGTGCTAGTTTATTGCGTCTATTGTTAAACTCATAGATTGTATCATTTTTAAGAAATGTTGGTGGCGTTTCTCTGTTTTTGTTTAAACTATCTATAATGATTTTATTGTGTTTTTCTAATTTTCCTTTAATTTTTTAGTAAAGCTTCTTGTTAAAAACTTGCAGTTTATTGATATAATCATGTTCTGACTCATAGCTTATGGTTTTAATAAATTTGGGTGTCCTGCCTGAAAATAACTCGATTGGTATTAGATCAGTAACTGAATGAATACTATTGTTGTAAGTTTGAATGTTATAATATGTATTTCTTTACATATTTGTCTTTTATCTTTGTCGTATATTATTCTATAGATCTCCGTAAGTGTGGAGTGGAATCTTTCAATTGCTGAATTCACTGTAGAGTTTTGAGTCTATTCTCAGACTAGACTTGACTTAAACACGGATCCAGAATCGCACACAATCTTTTCTGGAATACCATGATATGCGAAAAATTTCTTGAAAGCCTGAATTACATAGAAACTATTACGAGCAGACAAGATATATGCTGATGCAAATTTAGAGAACCCATCAATTACTGTTAAAATCTGTTGATTGTGGACTGCATATATATCTCAATATGTAGAACATCTAAAGGTAAACTAGGTGTTTTTCTAATCTCGTATTTAATCTTTGGGGGATGTCTTTCATATTTAAATAATTGACACTTTTCAAAGTTATTTATGTTATAACTTTCATAATCTTAGTCTTCATGTTAGGGAAGTAGTAATTTCTGTGCAGGTGTTTGAGTGTTTCATTATTGTCTCTGTGATAAGATTTTATATGGTATTCATTTATAACTGTATCTTGATCATCACTAAATCAGTTAACTTAACATATCTGTGCAACGAATAAGTTTGAAAAGTTTAGCATTAGAAAACTATTTTAGCTTAAACTATTATCGTCATCAGTATATTAAGCAATTAGTCTCTTTGGTGTGAGAAAGTACTCAAGTATTGATGTAACTGTGTGCTCATAATGAAGGTTTATTTGTCAATAGGTTGTCCGTCTCTTAGTTTGAAATATGATATTACAAGTCATCGAAGGGTATATTGTACAATTCGTCCTTATTAAAACAATCTGATTTTTGAATTCATTCCAGGGACGTTTCGATATGGGTATCCCTTCGCCCAGATTTTCCGAAGCAGAATGGACAGTGGATATGTTGGAATTTGCTACTAAGTCATGGAAAATATTTTGTAAGGACTCGTTACAGTTTACCTCTACTCTACTCAAAGCGTCGGCGTTAGTATTTACCTTACCTTTTTTGTAAAGAATTTCATATTCGAATTCTTCAAGCTTAAGTCGCCATCTTTGGGTTAGCATATTTCAAGGAAAAAAAACATGTTAGTGGTCTGTGGTCAGTAATTATAAAAAATTTACATCCATAAAGATAAGGCCGAAAATGTTTGGTAGCTCAAACAATGGCAAATAGTTCTTTTTCAATTGTGCTTATCAGATTCAATAGGACTTTGGCTTAAGACTGCACAAATTGGACAAATTAAATGGCTTCGAAAAAGTTGGATATTGTAAGAGTGGATTATTGCTAAAAATGTCCTTACAATGTTCAAAATAACTTAGAAAACGTTGGTCGTGTGTGATTTTTTTTCCTTTATTTAGACATTCGGTTAACGGCTTAGTTATCTTAGAACTTTCTATAATAGCCTAATAATCCAAGAAAAGATTTTATTTATTTCTAAGTGCAAGGGATGAGTCGATTTTTTCCGGATTTGGCCTTACTCCTTTAGGTGTTACTATGTGCCCCAGAAAGGCAGCTTCTTTTCACATAAAATCCGAATTGTTAAGTTGGAGTTTGAGATTGTTTTGTCGTTATCTAGAGAAGACATTTTTTAGATTTTTAATATGCTCCTGAAGGGGCGCAGAAAAGACAATTATATCGTTCTTCCCTGTAGATCTTTCAAGATATTAACCATAACTCTTTGAAATGTACACGGAGCAGTTTTAAGACCAAACGGCATGCGAATAAATTCGTAGTGGCCATTTTCTACTGTAAATGCAGTTTCATTGACATCCTTGCGATCAATCTCAATTTGATGAAATCCGGAAGCCAGATCTAAAGTGGTAAAACACGTACATTTTCCCAGCTTATCCAAAATATCTGTTATGTTCGGAAGCGGATATCGATCATCGATAGTTTTTTCATTAAGCTTTCGATAGTCCACCACCAAACGCCATTTTTGTTTCTGGGAAGCATCTTTCTTTTTCGGAACGATCCATATTGGACTGCTCCATAGAAGAATAGCTTGATCTGATTATCTCTTGCTGAAAAAGTTCCTTTATTTGTTACTTGATCTCGGCTTTATGAACTTCCGGATATCGGTACGATTTGGTTCATATCTGTATGTCATCGCATATTTGATAGCATAAGTGCACGAGAGCTTAGTACCTTCCCTAAAAAATATGTCGTTATACTGTTTGCATAACTTAAAAAGCTCAGACTTTTTTTCGCTGTTTAAGTTTTCTGTCCTTAATAGGTTGGTAATATCACTATGCGATATAGGTTCCATTTGGTCTAAAGTTTGTTTACTTCATATAAATTGTTATAGCATTAATTGGTTGCTCCAAGAATAGTTTTTGTTCTTGATTTTATATATTAATAACTTCTAAGTTATTATACCAATTGGTCGATTTACAAATACTTTCAGGAACTTTAAGAAATTAACTACCATAGTAGGTCGAACTTAAATGTCTCCGTTTTCTACATCTACAGGTAAATTTTCGCATTTGAGGGTACAATGAAGTAAAGTTCGGTTTAAATTGAATTGGAATTGCAGACTTGCTTATCTCTAAGATTCTGCCTCTTAGATTATCTTTAGCATTTATATTTTTCATTGTCTCTACCCCTATTAGGGCATCAAAATATTAGTGAATCTTAAAAACAAAGAAATTAATCTTTTCGTCTGTATTGAATTCTTTAAATGCTGGGAGTATAACTTGCCGGTTTAGTTTTTGTTTATTAAATACTGTAGTTATTACAACTGGCTCTATTATTTCATGATTCTCAGGAATTGTAATTTTTGGGTTAATAAAGTTTGCGGAAGCTCCTGTACCAATCGAAAACTTACTAGGTGGAGTGAAAAGTAACCTCCTTGACCACCAGAATGCGTTGCTACTGCAAAAGGTTATGGTGCCTTGAAGTCCGTTTATATTTAATCAGATATTCCAAATTTCAGTACGATACTGTCTTTAGTTTTGTTTTGACAGCTGATTGTTGTTGACGTGTTTGGCATCATGTTGAGTATGGACAAAAACGATTTTCATTCTCTCATAAAACATTATTTTTTGAAAGGCAAAACGGCGAAGAAAACAAAAAAAAAGTTGGATAAATATTATGGGCTTAATGCCCCGTCAGATTACATCGTCAAATATTGTTTTCGAGAGTTTCGTGGTGGCCGCAACTCCACTACCGATCAAGTCCGCAGCGGCAGGCCCTCCGATCCGAAATGTTGTTGGCTGACCGGAAAGTGAAGGTACGCGAGCTAGCAGATACCACAAAAATTAGTACTGAGCGCACACGCCATATTTTGGGTAATATTCTGCATATGAAAAAGTTATCCTGCCGCTGAGTGGCGCGCATACTCACTCATGACCAAAAGCACGAAAGCGAGAGCACTTCAAAAGAGTGTTTGGACTTGCTGATGTGGAATCGGGCGGACTTTTGGCGTCGATTGGTAACTGTTGAATACCAGAGAACGGAATGAATGCCCGGCAATGCACCGGCACGAGTGCTCCGAAGCTGCCGAGGGAGGCTCGATGGGTCGGAAAGGTTATGGCGTCGGTTTTCTGGGATTGTTATGGTATACTCTTAGTGGACTACCTCGAAAAAGGAAAAACCATCAACAGCGAGTATTACTGTGCATTATTGGAGAGAAATCGCTGCAAAACGGCCTCACATGAAGAGAAAAAAAAATTTGTTTTTACAAGACAATGCACCGGCGCACAAGAGCATCGCAACCATGGCTAAAATCAATGACTTACGGCTCCAATTGCTGTCGCATTCACCGTATTTGACCGGTTTGCCTCCCTTGGACTATTATCTCTTCCCAAACCTCAAAAGATGGCTCATCAATAAAATGTTCAGCTCATGCGAGGAAATCATCGACGCCACGGAGGAGTATTTTGCAGGCCTTCCGGAAAACTATTTTTCGGACGGGATCAAAAAGTTGGAAAAACGCTGGAATAAGTGTATCAAACTAAAAGGTGTCTATATTGAATAAAACAAAAAACATTTAAAATTTTTTTTTTTTTATTCCCAAGGAGGTTACTTTTCACCCCACCTAGTAAGTGATCGGCCAGAAGTAGACAATATGTTGATGTAAGGTAATATACTTGAACTATGTTTATTCACGTCGATGTATCCAACTTGTTGTCCGAGGCAATTAATAGAAAATTTGTGTCGTCTATTTCGTGGTTTATTTCTTTAACGTTATTGTTAGTGTTTTTTTGTCCCATCTTGGTTTTCAAGTGGTAGATATTGGTCTAGGTCTGGATAGTATGATGGTACTGGGTTGTCAATAATGTATAAGTTTGGATGGTAAGTTGGTTATTGTTGTATGTTATGTACTTCTTTGGTCATAAGATAAGGTTTAGTTGTTTTATTGTTGTTATTACTTCTGATGTTATTTTGCGTATTGAATGATTGATAAGTATATCTTGTGTTACGTGTTGTTTCACTTGAGAAGTCCATTGGAATGGGGGGAGGTTGAGATGAAATTGTAGGTCTAGATATAGAAGCGTTTGAAGAAGCTGGGTATTGGTTCTGCCGCTGACTATAAATAAGTGGATTTTGGACAAGAGCATGACTTTTTGGAATGGCTGGTTGCATATATTCTCTATGGGAGACTAAATTTGCTCTTTGAACAGAAGGTGTATTATTTTGGCCAAAGGTAAATGGGATTTGATTAATTGTTGGTGTAAAGTGTGGTCGAAATGGCTTAGTATTAGCCCGATAATCGGCGTATCTTATATAATAAGACTTTTGTTCTTTTGTGCAGAAGGTGAATGCCTCTTGGAGAGAAATAGGCCCTATAGTTCTAACAGTTAATACCAAAGTTTCTACTTATCCTATAAGAAATGTGTTTAGACTTTCACACACATTCACTTTCGTGAATTTGAACATGGTGATTAAATGTCGATAATATTTCTACGATTTTAGAATAGTATCGTTCCACAGTGTCGTTTTCCTATCTTATAGTATGAAGGTTTCTTATAAGGGATGTGAAATAAGATTACACTTGATTTGCTCCCAATTCAATGGGGCACCAAACATATTTAATACCTCGTTTGCCTCACCCGTTACTTTGTTTCTAATTGCTCTCAACATGATTTTTGCATATGGCGTATTACTAACGGTACCCATTAGACTCAGTATCCCTTCAACGTTATTATAAAAATCAAAGAGTAGTCTACGATTACCGTTAAATTGCGGTAGATCCTTAATAGCGTCCGGAATTTCTAGATAATTGAAAATGTCATTAATTTCACTAGTATTCACGCAACTTCTCACGTTATTTTGTTGAATACCTATATTGGTATTTAAAATATTATTCAAAGTGTTTCCTAAGCACAACTAATGCCTGTGTCACTAAAATTAATATTTCCGGAATTCGCAGCAGAAAATCCACTAACACTACTTGCGGTTTTAAGAGTCTTATTACTGTTAGCCATATTTATAGTATTGAGCAGACATTAACGTCTGCTACTCACTATCACCACTATATCATAAGGTTTATACAAATATGTTTTTTTTTTGGCTGTTAGACATAAATAAAATAATATGCATAGGTATAAAGGATTAAGCTCTTAGTAATAACAGTTTGACTTACATATATATTTAAAGAATAATTAACAAAAAAAAAAAAAAATGTTTGTTCGACTTGTAATCGAACCCCCAACCTTTATAGTTTTAAGCGTACACTATGCTTATTGGAGCCTATATAGATTCCGTCAAATGTCTTACTTAGGTGAATAACTTCTCAATTACTAGCCGAAACACGTTAAATCTTCGCGGAGGTCTATGAACGACTGATTAAGTAAGTTAGTTAGTATTCCAAAATGTACATTTTTTCCATAATTACCCTCGAAATAGCAGATTACTCAGACAGCAACTCTGAAGATGCCCCACATAGCGAAGGATCTTCACAAGATGGGCAATGAAGGGAACAACTGACTACACCTTTAATTACAGCCAAAAATGTTTTAATGTATTCATATTTATTTATAAAAATAAAACTTAAATTAAACTCAATTGAAAATAAATCACAATTCGTTATGGGGTTACCTAAAGGAAAGGGTTTACCTTATCAAACTACACACTCGAGAAAAAATCGCGCAATTTACGCCGGCCTCACTTCAAAAAGTCATGAAAGGAGCTGTCAAACGAGCCCATTAGTGCCAGCATTCTGGCATTCCCATCCGGTAGTTTAGAAAAAGGATCAGTAATATGCTAAATATGATGTAATCTTTGTAATATATAGGGTTTTCTAATAATGACTTCACAACTTTTTTTTTAAATAAAAGGCAAACCATTTGAGATATTTCAAAAACCGCTTGAAGTACAATCAAAACATGTATAAATGGAACTCGAGTTCGTTCATATGGCCACCGCGGGCACGTTTGCAGCGGTCGATTCACTGAACCCAGTTTTCAACGACTCGACCACACATTGCGGCCGAAACGGCAGCTATTTCGCGTTCAATGTTGGCTCATAAACCAATAACTTTACGTAGCCCCACAGAAAATAATCAAGCGAACTATAGCGAACAATACGAACGAGGCGGCTAATCGACTGGCCCATGTCTTGAGATAACACGCTCACCATACTTACTCTTCAATAAATCGATTGTAGCGTGCGCTGTGTGCCTTCTGGCACCATCCTGTTGAAACCACATGTCGTCCAAGTCCATATTTTCTAATTCGAGCCAAAAATAATCGGTGATTCGTGGCGCGATATCGCTGACTATTCACAGTAACGTGAGGTTCGTTATCGTCGACGAAAAAATATGGCCCAATAACGAAGCCAGCATGCAAACCGCGACAAACAGTTATTTTTTGTGGATGAAGTGGTGATTCATGAAGCATATGTGGGTTTTCGCCCTGTCAATAACGCATATTTTGCTTATTGACGAACCCATTGAGATAAGAATGAGCTTCGTCACTGAAAATGATTTTACGTTGAAATTCATCATCTTGGCGCATCTTCTCCAGAACCCAATCGGAAAACGTACGTCGCTTCAAATGGTCCATCGGCTTCAATTCTTGAGTCAGCTTGATCTTGTGTGGGTGTAAACCAAGATCCTTACGCAAAATACGCCATACTGTGGTCTGAGCGATGCCCAATTCTTGAGAACGCCGTAGAATTGACTGCTTTGGATCGTTTGCTACGGACGTTTGAACGGCAGCGATATTTTCGACACTTCGACCAACCCGTTGTCTCACTGACACGGCAACATCACACAACAAATATGTAGACTCAAATTTTTGCACTAAACTCGTTATTGCCTGTCTACTAGGGCAAGAATTACGACCGAAAATTGGAGTTTGTTTTAGAGTTTGTTTTAATATGGATTGTATATGTTTCCGTATATATACGTGATGTGTATGGTGAAGAAGCTTTAAAAGAAAGACCGTGCTAGAATTGGTTTGACAAATTTCGTTCCGGAGATTTTTGACTGAAAATTGAACAACGATCAGGTTGAGCATATGAGCTTAATGATGATAAAACTTAAGCCATAATCAGGTTGCATTATCGTGTAACGGACAAAGTAAAAGAGTAAAATGTGTCACATACAGAGAATGAGAAACTTTTAAAACGTAGGAAACTCGTTAAGAAGTTTGATATTTGGGCTCCACATGATTTGAAAGAAATTCATTTAACGAAGGGCATCAACGCTTGCGATTTGAATCTTAGACGCAATAAAACGAATCAGCACTCGCGATGAAAAATGGATGAATATCAATCGAAAACAATCATGGTCCAGGTTTGATAAGTCAGCACAATCCACATCGATAGCTGAGGGCTGATATTTTCCTCTCATTTTTTTGGGAGGGGAAAGGACAACTGGACAGATTAAAAAAGGTCTCATTTTTTCACCAAAACAACGCTAGGCTAAATACATCTTTGGTCACTCCCCAGAAATGACTGGAGGTTGGTTGGGCATTGCTGTTACATCAGCCATATAGCCCTGACCTCACTCCATCAAATTACCAATTATTTCGATCTCTGCAAAACTTTTTGGATGGTAAAACTTTCAATGATGATGCTGTAAAATCGCACTTGGTTCAGTTTGTTGCCAATAAAGATAAGAAGTTCTACGAAAGTTGAACGTTGCCAGAAAGATGGAAAAAGTCATCAAACGAAATATAAAATATATCATTGATTAAATTTATTCGTTGTATTTAAAATGTATTTTATTTATGTAGAAAATAAAAATTTAAACAGAGTGTGATTTTTAGTTATACGACCACGCTGATGGTAAGGTACGGGCTTCTGGGCTTCTCCATTCTCCTCAACAGCTACTACAGCCAACAGACCCCTAACGAACTTAGGACCTTATACTAGCTTATACCTTATACGAGCAACACAATTTTCTTCCAATTGGCTATGGAGATACGTTGCTTTTGTTGACACTTCATCTGTTTTAAATGCTTTTACTACCCCACTTAACTGCGTCACTTTTCTATTGAGGTATCGTTGTTTATGATTCATCTGTACTGGATGGTTTTTTATTACCCCATTGAACTTATTGGGGTATTGGCTGGCTGAAAACCTATTCCATCGTGTTTCATCATTACATGGCGCGTCGGCTGTCTCGTAGAGTGTAATCTTAGTTACAAAATATAATCGGTCGAAGTTATAAACAAAATGAGTAATAGTGTGAAGCAAATGGAATGAAGCAAATAGTAAAATAATTATAATGAGTAACTCATGTCACTCATATCCACATTTATATGAAAAAATCGGCAATTACTTAGTTGCAAACCTGATGTGTTCCAAAAACATCGGACTATGTCTTGTCCCAATAAGGGGCTGTCCCAATAATATGAAGTTATTGTCAAGTGAAAAACAAGCCAAATACGTATAAAACCAAGAACGGAGTGAAGAAATAAGTTTACAAAAAAAAAAAACACTGCAATAAGTATTAACATTTCCCCTTTATTGAAAAAATATGAATATGGTATGTCACAAAAAAAAAAACCTCAAAAACTTATTTCACATTTAGTGTATTGGATATTTAAAAATGGTCCCTGGCGAATGTTTTGAGTACTCGGTAAGTTAATGAAATCAATAGAGCCATCTACTTTTTTTTTATTATCCCACGCGCGCAGCAAGGGGATATGTATACCCGTTTACTGGCTTTTCTCCTGGCGCGGGCGGATGGTGTAGAAGATTGAAACTCAGGTGTATTAGGTTTCAATATTTTTCACAGAGGTGGTTGTCAAACTGGAGCCAGTGCATCCTCAACCTGTTTGTCTTAGTACGTACTAGTTGTTAGTTCGTTACCTTTAGCCCAGCCAACAACCACTCCAACATTAGTGTTATGCCTTCATGTCAGAGTTGACGCCGACAGGATTTTCATAAAACTACATACAAATTCTATGAAAAGACTTTTTCAGAAAATTGCCTCGCATGGGATTCGAACCCACGACACTCTGCTTGAGGAGTCTACGCATATACCACTACAACACATCCACCCCTATCTAATACTAGAAATGGACTGCATTTATTGCCATCCTACATGAAGTCTCGGCGCAATCCTTTCAAATATTGTACTTACACGCCACTCGAGTGCAACCTAAACTGGAGAAGGTTCATCAATTTCCACATCATTTCCGGGCTCTTCTACTTCGCTATGTTGTCGTTCAATTTCTTTAATAATGACATTCTCAACGTCCTCATATCCACAGTGGCATTGCAGGTTATAACCAATCGATAAAAACCCTTCATGGTCTGTAACGCGCTTCAGCGGAAATGTGCTTATAATATCAGCTGGATCTGCTATAATTTTTTGATTTAGAGTTTTGAAACTGCAGTGAGAAAAAAGGCTTTGATTTGTTGAGCAGCTTCTTTTTCTCCAACTACCCGCAACAAATTGTATTGCGTGCAGAATATTTCGCTTTGCGCTAACATTAGATTTTCTTCAAATGTTTTAAGGATGAACTCTACCAATCTCTCTTGATGAAAGGTCTTTTGATATTTTATGATTCCAATGTCAAGTGGCTGTATCAAAGATGTGGTGTTTGGGGGGAAAATTTGTATTTTAATATTTTCTAAACTTTTCTAAACCACTTATGTTTAACAGCTTTTGCAATAACTACAGCAGCACAACACATTAATGTGTTTCATTGCTTTTTTTTTTAACCTAAGCGTTTATCGTGCAGATAGCTCTAAAGAAGCATTTAGCCTAGCACGGTAAAATACATAGCCCTGTTCCATCTTCCACATCTGTAAGAGTTCGGGAAACTTACGCAATTTCCATTGATTGAAGAACAAGATTGATCGAAGAATCTGTACTAGCTTTCTCCCTATGTATTCTCTTAATCCATTAGTTCCCAAGGTCAGGAAAAAAATTATTTGTTATTTTTATTGCATTTTATTACTAAATATATGTGTTAATAACTATGTAAAAGGCTAAAAATAACGTTTACGCAACGTTGGGATTTATGGAAAAAAAATTTATTTCTTAGTGTGGAACAGTCCAAAACAGTTCATATGAAGATGCACCCGACACTTAGCGCACATATACCATATATATTGGGACTATAACTTTTTATATAATTCATGCGGTTTGCTAAGAGATGGCGTAACTTGTATTATTCCATTAGAAAATAAATGCGTTGGAAAGCTACTGCCATTGTACGTCATTTCAGTATATGTCATTCATTTAAAGCATTAACAACAATAATTTTTTTTCACTCAAATATGTCGAACTTTGTGCCTAAAAAAGTGTTTTTGCGGGGAGTTCTTCTTCATTACTTTAATATGAAGAAAACTGCTGACGAAAGTCATCGTATTTTGATGAAAGTTTATGGTGAACATGCGCTAGCTGAGCGAACGTGCCAGAAGTGATTTGCACGATTTAAAAGTGGTGATTTTGGCTTGGAAGACGATAAACGTCCTGGGCAGCCAAAAAATTTGAAGATGAAGAACTGGAGGCATTTCTCTATGAAGATTGTTGCCAAACACAAGAAGAGCTCGAAGAATCTTTGGGTATCACTCAAGCAGTTATTTCAAAACGTTTAAAAGCAGCTGGATATATTCAAAAGCAAGGAAATTGGGTTCCACATGAACTCAAGCCGAGAGACGTCGAAAGGCAGTTTTGCATGTCCGAAATGCTGTTGGAACGCCACAAAAGGAAGTCATTTTTGCATCGGATTGTTACTGGTGATGAAAAATGGATCCATTACGACGCCCCAAGCCCAAAAAATCATATGTTAAACCCGTCCAACCAGCCAAATTAACGGCAAAGCCGAATATCCATGGCACGAAGGTAATGCTCTGTATTTGATGGGATCAGATGGGTGTGCTGTATTATGAGCTGCTAAAACCGGGTGAAACCATCAATGGACAACGCTACCGAACACAATTAATCCGTTTGAAGAGAGCAGTAGCCGAAAAACGCCCGGAATATGCGACCAGACACTAGGCCTTAATTTTCCATTGTGACAACGCTCGCCCCACGTTGCTACTCCGGTTAAGAACTATTTGGAAAACAGTGATTGCCCCTTCTGACTACCATTTGTTCCGGTCGATGAAGAACGCCCTCACTGAAATACGGTTCACATCAGAGCAGAATATCAAAAATTGGCTTGATTCATTCTTGGCTGCCAAGCCGGCGCAGTTCTTTTGGGATGGGATCCACAAATTGACAGAAAGATGGGAAAAAGTCATAGCTTCAGATGCGCAATACTTTGAATAATACTATTGTACTTGTTTTTCTTAAATAAACGCTCAAATTTTGAAAAAAAAACCGCACGAATTAATATATATACCCAATATGTAGTGTTTTTTTTTACATTATGTACATCTTCTTCTTGATTCATTTTTCTCCTCTACTATCACATTATCAAACCGAACTTCAAAGGGTAATGCGGTTTTAGAAGGTCGCTCATAATTTAGCCTTGATTGCCATCTTTGGGTTAAACGTCCTTGGCGATGGTGGCGATGGTAGCGATGGCTGGTTCATCCATTTTCATGAGAGTTTCTGCTATATAGGATTTGTGTGTCAAATTATATATTTTCCAAGAATTAACAACAACACTGTTAATCACATTTACTATCAGGGTCCACCACTAATTTTTTCCTTTCATGTTGATTCTGTACACCCTGACTGACTCGAACTGCAACCAATTTCAGACTGCTATAATTTCCAAACCGTTCATTCTGACACATGAGCTCAAATTCTGACACATGACAGATAATTTTATTATTTACATGCCTTTTAAACGATTTGCGTCGCAGTTGTGTTGAAATTTTTACCCGCGATGGAATTTGTGTGATTGCTTTATATTTGGCTGGAAAAATACAAGTAGCTATCGTTAGAGCTCTCCAGCATCTCAACGTGAAAAAATCATTTGTGTCTCGAACCGTAGCTCGTTATCGTGATACTGGCAGCGTAGCAAAACGCCATGGAGGTGGTCATAAAAAAACAGCAACATCGGCAGAAATGGTTTGGAAAGTGAAAGCTCGAATTGAGCGAAATCCGCGTCGAAGTGGAAGAAAAATGGCTCGTGAGCTCAACATATCATTGGAACGCATGCAACACATACTGAAAAATGAGCTTGGGCTCAAGCCATTTAAGTTCCAAAAAACACACAATCTTACATCGCAACAGAAAAAAATTAGAGTCGAAAGAGCGAAGGAGTTGCAACGCTTGCACGATAGTGGTGAGTTGCCGAATTTTGTTTTTTCCTATGAGTCGCCATTTGTTATTGAGCAATATGTCAACAAACAAAATTACGGAGTTTACTTTCCAGAGAGGTTCTTCGAAAATGTACACCTTCGGACGGCCACCAGAAAGCAGGCAGCAGTAGACCGTGGCGTCAAAATTAATGCGATCGTATACCGTGAAATTGTCTTAGAGACAGTATTCAAGCCTTGGGAAAACAATCATTTCGGTCGGAGACCGTGGACATTTCAACAAGATCCAGGACCGTCTCACAAAGCGCGCGTCAACCAAAATTGGTTAAAAAACAATGTTCCACACTTCATTTCTTCGACACAATGGATTGCAAATTCTCCGGATGCAAATCCGTTGGATTTCTCTGTCTGAGGTATTCTAAAGGCGAAGGTTGGCACTAAAAAACACCAAAGTTTGGACCACCTCAAACAAGCACTTCGCCGGGAATAGGCCAAAATACCGCAGAGCAACTTGCTTGCAGCGTGCGATGCTTTCTTCGGCCGTCTTAAGGCCATTATTCGCGCCAAAGGTAGACATATTGAAAACTACTAATACAGTTTAAAAATTGATGCATTTTCCAACATTTTTTGCTTTTGCACAGTAAAATTTATTAAAAAATAAAAAAAATTATAGCATTTTAAAAAGTTACAGTTCGAGTCAGTCACCCTGTAGTTTGATATACCATTGTCACGCAGATCTACACCTCCCATATGCTGATTATATTCGGCAATAACTTTTGGCTGAGGAATCAAATCGTTCTTTTTTTCTTTCCTGTTATATATTTTGACTCCGACTAAAGATTCAATTGGCAATTATTCGTTGCAACAATTACCACAGAATTGTCATTCCATCTGACTAATAATATTTTTTGTTCGTTGTCAAACAAGAAATCATACGTTCCACAATCTTTTTTCTTCATTCTTCGTATAGCTTCCATTATGCCGTTACATGTGCGATTTTCCCGATTAGTCCCGGTAACATAGAAACCCTTCTCATTTAGCAAACACAACAACCTGTAAGAAAAGAAAAAATTGTCAAAAAACAAGCGATGAGCAGAAGGCTTTTGAACAACCAACAATAAATCCAGAACAACATTTTCTCCCAGTCCCAAATCGTTTTCGTAAGTTCTCGTTTCCCCCATAAGGAACGAATTTATACAAGTAGCCATTGGAACTACACAGACACCAGAGTTTGAAGCCAATCATTATTATTTTTCCCTTGACGTATATCTTACAACTATGCCGCCCAAAATATGGTACCATTTCCTCGTCGGTAGATAGGTTTTCGGGAAAAAATTCCAAACTGAATGGTTTTTTTTCATTTATCATATCGAATTTCGAAAATCTGTCATTTTTATCCAGTTAATCGTTATTTGATAAATGTAGGATTTGCTTGATTTTTGAATTTGCTTGAATTTGTTCTTACTCATACAGTTTCTTACTATCGTTTTTCCTTTATCCTCGTCCTTCGGCCAACATAGTTTTGTAGCTGGTAACGTACGATACCTCGAAAAAATTAAAATGCCGACAAATCGCTGTAGACTAGCTTTGTCAATATCAAATGAATGCTTGTTCTTATCTTGGGCATATTTGTTTCCAAACTCCGTCCTAAATGGATTTTACCACAAATAGTATTCTCAAATTGTTCCAAACAATTTTTTTCTTCGTTGTGTGTTTCGGTTGTATACTCATATATAGGATTCTTTTTTTCCCACTTTGGAAAATATACTTTGTTACTTTTTTAACGACTTTATGCAAACTTTTGCCTTTTTGGAACTTGATGGTAAAAATTCGTTATCCAAACTTTCAAAAGTATCAAATGTAGGTGCATGTACTTCAAAGGTACCCGCAGCATCTGTTATATTCCTGTCATTCTCACAAACATCGCCATCATCGTTTTCTTCGTCCGTAAGTTCGTCTACTTCTGGCATCGATACTGTCCATTTGCAATATGTCTTCATCTTCCTCCATTAAAGCCATAAGCTCAGCAGTTGAAATAGGTTTCTTATTTTTCCAAGCCATTGCTACAAATTGAAAATAAAAACTAAATAAAAAGGTTTACCAAACAAGTGAAATAATTAATAATAATAGTTATTAATAACTTGTTTAACTTACCTATATCGCTTGAATATTTTTTAGAACTGTACTGTTTTTACTTATACAAGTTGGCTTTATTGTAAAAAAACAGGTAGTTGAATATACATAGTTGAACAAATCATTTAAAACAATTGAATAATTGCCCGCGCGCCGTAAAAAAAGGTCGGGTTTTTACAGATTGGCACTCCAATGTAATATTGTATTGTTCTACGTTCAAAGAAACCGATAAAGGGTCGCGGCTACTCCCAACGTTGAGTAAACGCAATATTATTTACTTACCTAAGGTTAGAAAAAACAACAAATGCTTTCTGAAGTATTGTGATTCCATTATTGCAAGAGGTTTGGTCAGTATATGTTTAAAATTTGGGAGCGCCTAATTGATTTTGCGTGGGTCAATTAGGTAGCCAAAAATTCGGAAAAAGTCCAATGCTAAAGTAATTGATCATATCAACGTATTTCATCAAAAATGTAATTATTGTTATAGTTTAAATACATTTAAAAAAAAAATTAAATTCAATGGATGATACTGGAAAAAATTGTTTTTTTTTTAAATGTTTCGCTTACGCAACGTTGGGAATTATTGGGTTGGGACAATCTAAACTATTGATTGTCGAAATGATTGACTAAACAACAACAAACCGTTTTGCAAATATTTGTGAAACGGTGGGCAACGCAATGAAAAATCATTGGATCAATTTGTTTTCTCGCCTTTGTCGTCTTCATTACTGAGCACATCATATATTCACTGTAGGTATAGATGTTGATACACGAGCTTATTTTACATCAGCAACAATAATTATTGCTATTCCAACTGGAATTAAAATTTTTAGATGACTAGCAACTTTACATGGAACTCAAATAAATTGTGGGAATATCCTTTTTTTGTCAATATGTGAAAACCATATATCCCGAATAAAGAGCTGGTGTTCACAACAAGCGAAAAAATTAATCTCATTTTCGTTTCTGTTCTTTTTCATTTGTCCTAGTTAAGCAGCTATCCCGATAAAGCGATGGCCCAGTAAAGCTGAATCCATTTGTATTTACACACTGCCTGAGTCGAACTGCAACTTTTTAAAATGCTATAATTTTTTTTATTTTTTGATAAATTTTAATGTGCCAAACCAAAAAATGTTGGAAAATTCATCAATTTTCAAATTGTGTCAGTAGTTTTCAATATGCCCACCTTTGGCGCGAATAATGGCCTTGAGACGGCCTAAGAAAGCATCGCACACTGCACGCAAGTAGCTTTGCGGTATTTTAGCTCATTCCCGGCGAAGTGCTTGTTTGGGGTGGTCCAAACTTTGGTATTTTTTAGTGCCAACCATTGCCTTCAAAATCCCAATGTGTCGAAGAAATGAAGTGTGGAACATTGTTTTTTAACCAATTTTGGTTGACGAGCGCTTTGTGAGACGGTGCCGAGTCACACGAAATGATTGGTTGCCCAAGGCTTCAATACTGCTTTTAAAACAGTTTCACGGTATACATACGATCGCATTAATTTTGACGCCACGGTCTAAAAATACGAGCGGAGAGTGACTATCGGCGGTTATGGTGGCCCAAAAAATCACCATCAGTACTGCCTGCTTTCTAGTGCCCGTCCGAAGGTGTAAATTTTCGAATGACCTCTCTGGCAGGCAAACTCAGTTATTTTGTTCGTTGATATATTGCTCTATAACAAATGGCGACTCATCGGAAAAAAACCAAATTTGATAACTCACCACTTTTGTGCAATTGTAGCAACTTCTTCGCTCTTTCGACTCTAACTTTTTTCTGTTACGTGCTGTCATGTGCTTTTTTCAATTTCAATGGCTGAACCCATTTCAATTACTTTGTATTTCGGAACATAACAGATATTTTTAAATCAAATATGTATTTTTAAAATAACAAAGTCGTCTTTTTTCCTCTATGGGTGGTGGCGGAGACATCTCACATAATCTGACCCTGCAAAGAAGACAGTAGACTTAAGGCCTTGCAGTTCAGTTTCGGAAGGGTGGTAAGGTAACGCTTTAAGAATAGACAGCATTCCAATTTGAGCCAATACTGTGCAGAAAGCACTTCTTCTTTTTTATTTCCCGCAGCAAAAAAGCCTGCTTATGTCTACCAAACGGATAAATTTCAGTGCATTTAAGTTCATTTATGGCAAACTGGATCCTTGTACCCTCAAGTAAACTTTCGAGGAAAGTCCTTCTAAATCATGATGAGTTACTTACTTACGAGTAAATATGTTTTATTTCATTTTTGTAATAAACTTCTAACGGACCTATAAATGTCCTAAATAATTGCTGCATTTTATGGATCGAATGTAGTGGTAATAATATGATTACTGCTCTATTATGCCTTGGAAGATTCAAAACTTTAATATTTTGGGTATGATTGTAGTGTCCATCCAAGATAATGAGACCTTTCGAAGATTTAACATAAGACAAAAAATGTAAGTGTTTGAATCAAACCGTAAATACGGTGACTTGAATCCATTCCGATATGGCCTGAAGATTTGGCGCCAGGAAGAGCTTTCTTTAATAGAAGACAGTATTTCCGCAAAATATAAAATATAGCGGAACGGAACTTTCACCTGCGCTCATCCAGTTTATACCTATGTCATAGCATTTATCTGCCACCTTCCTTTATACGCTAATGTTTTCGGTTGCTCGGATTGAACAATGCTTAGCCCGGTTTCATTGATGTCCCAAATACGAGCAGCTGGTTAGTTTCATTTTTCGTATTTAAGTACGAAAAAGTTATAAAATGTGTTCCTACATTCTTTCGACTAAACGCCTTAGATCGATCAAATAATGTATCTGTTGACGTACGTTGGCTTAATTTTTCTTTATGGCTTCAGCAAAAGCTATAGGACCAATTTTTTTCAGCGCAATCCTTCAAAATTGAGAACACGTAAGTTATTTTATTCATTTTATTGAATTAAAATGCTAGTTAACACGTGTCGCATCCTGCAAGGACTTTTGCCTTTGCATTGCCTTCTTTTTTGACTGAAAACGTTTTTTTTTTTTTTTTTTTTTTGTTCTCGACTCATTTGGTGAACGCCATTCACGTACCTACCTGTTGTATCTGTTGTCTGGATTAAGTTTCGTACTCGTGAACCCAGGTCTCGTCTCCAGTAATTATCCTTTTGCTAAATGTGGGATCGGATTCATCCTCGCAATTCATCTCTTTTGCGACGTCAACACGGTCTCTTTTTTGCATGAAATTGAGGTCTTTTGGCACCAACCTTGCTGCTACACGACGGAAACCCAAATAATTAACTAAAATATCTTGGACGGATCCATTGTTCAAGTCCTCCGCTATCTCTCTAATTGACCAACATTTCTTTTACTTCATCAATGTTTTCGTCGATTTTCGATGTCGATGGTCTGCCCCTGCGTTCATTATCTTCGATTGACTCATGACCACTTTTGAACCGCTTAGAGAATCGTTGCTGAAAGACTTTTCCAACATTTCCAACGTTCGCGCACCATTAAATCCGTTTTTTACGCAAAACTTAAGTTGTTGTTCGTTGTTGCAAATATAAATTCATTTCTTAAATTGTAAAAAATCGCAAATGTCAAACTATGGCGCAAATATTGAGAATGTCAACAACAGATGTACCAACTTAGCAAAAAAAAAAACATAACTCAAATCGGAACAATGGGCGTGTGGCGCGGTGCCACACATTAGCGATCTATACCACAATATATCTTTTTTTTGTACCCATGTGGTCCTGTAACTGTTCGTCTACTAAACGCATTGTGACAAAGTCAGACAGGTCCATATTGCATTCACTGCTGTTTTGTTCATTTATCTTGTGGCTATTTTCTAACATGCTTAAATAATCTGAAACTTTGTTTTCTTTGGCCTTGAGATATTCGATTTCAAAATTATGGACTAGATGACCATAATTCTTTTTTTAATTTTCAAATTGAACATATCAATAGATTCAACTTCTCAAATGCTGCAATGTACTCATACTGAAAATCTTTAATTTCTAGATCGTTTTTTTTTTTTTAATATCTTACCAAAGGACATGCTTTCTTCAAGTCATACTTGTTTTTCCGGTTTTTTTTATCGGACAACAATATCTTCTATTTTATTCGGATTTAGCTTTAATCCTTTAATTTGCTTTGTCTTTTGGACTTATCAGAATTTTTTGACTCAATGAATCACAGTAAACTTTGTCGGAAATTTTATTCTAGGTTTAGATAAGAGAGCCATTGAACTGAGTTGGTACTACCTCAGCGAAAGATTTCAACAAGTTTCCCTAAACGGAAATGATTCTACCTTTTTTTTTTTTCTGTTAATATATTGTATATCATAGCTTGAACTGAACTGAACTGAGTATTGCACGTGCCTTTAAGACCCCCGCTTTTACGCTTACTTTACTTTTTTTTTTTAAAAAACTTAACACTCAAGAGGGTATTACTACTCCTAAAATGAAGGAGCACGTTTTAAGTTATTCGGAAAATTGGATAGAGAGAGAGAGAGAGAAAGATATTTGGGCTCAGTGATTATCTCGCTTAATGGGGAGGCTAAATTATTAGTGGGAAATGGCTCGTTGTTGATTTCTCGTCAACTACTTATCTGACTTGATTCTTGTTAAATTTAAAAAACGAATGTCTTTCGGGCTAGACTGGGTTTTGGACATCGAACCCCCCGATTTGTGAGCCAGTCCACTACCACTTGTGCCACGGCCATCCATTATGCTAGAACTTTGTAAGGGCGTTCCATAAGGTTCAATCTCCGGACCTCAGCTCTTCGTTTTATACAATAATGACCTCGCCCAAGTTTGTAAGCATACTACGATACACTTACATATATCCGGATGATGTCCAAATATATTTGTCGACTTTGCGGTAACAAATTGGGAATTGTGTTAGCAAATTTAATATGGACTTAAAGGCAATAAACGTTAAAGTTGAGTCAAATGGTATTCTGCTTAATCTCTAAGTCTCAATGTTTTCCGATAGGCAATAAGTTCGGGAATGTTGACAAATACTCTCATGTTTACATATTTAAAGAGAAAATTTCTTTTTTTGAAACGATAAAAAGTCTTAGAATCATTTTTAATAGCAATCTTGTAGCCTGTGACCATATAAACCTAAAACTGGCAAAAGCTCTGCTTGTTACTACTGTTTAGTCTACAGTTCTCTTGAATCGCTATCTTCGTGAGAATTAACACTTGCTTTCAACGCTATGATAATAAATGTTTTCCATTTACGAAAGTTCGACCATACCTATTGCTACATTCAGACGGCCAGTCGTAAGGTATTCTCTTCAAAAATTCCTGGAATATCGTAACTGCTTTTCTCCTGCAAATTTAATAACCAATCAGAGACCCTATTACTTACACATTAAGCAACAATTCCCTAGATCTTCCAGGACTTGTACTTTAATTCCTGCCTGTCATAAATAACATATATATTGAGAAAGTAGCCGTCTGTTCTTTGTGCACTCTGTTAAACATTGGAACTTGTGGCCATATATCCCTCTAGGGATAAGACATTTTGGGTATTCTTTCTTTACCCATGTAACAAATTTATATAATTAAGCACATATTCTTTCTCTGCTACAAATATTGTGATTTCCCCAACTTGCTTTCGATATTGGGAGGTGAGTATTTATCACCAAATGTAACGAAGCTAAGGCTGTTCAAGCTTACTATATTCCTATATCTATATCTTTACTTCCGAATGATCTGTTTACTTTCGTATTATTATTTATAATAGGAGAGCTATATCTACTGATGGTTGGATGCTGTAGAAATAGGATACGCACTGAGATGTGTTAACTTGGCAATATCCAGTGTCGTAACTGCTTTTACACATTAATTGTCCTTATTTAATCTCTAAGTGGTAACCATCGGGTACTCGTCGATTACCAACCGGAATCGATTTACTAAACTTATACTCACTAGTACTGACCAGCAGATATAAAAAGCAGCACTATAATCAAGACCGCGCATGAATTCCCCAGATGGGATCAACGTTGAAGGAAAATTTCGGAACAAAGCAAATAAGACCTTATCTGGTCTTATTTGGAAGTCAGGCCTATAAGGATTCCCTAGACTTAGTCAGTGGGCGATGAGCATATATAACCCAACGGCAGCGCTTACATTACAGAACTGGCTTCGGCCTAACTGATCCTCGTCGTAGGGGTCTCTATAATGGAACTGGCTCTCCAGGTTTGAGCTTTTGCCGCCGCGTTAAGTACCCGACGATGGAGAAAATCTATAGTTACGAAGCAACAACAACGTATTGCAACTATTGACAACCCCTGAAAACAGAACAAGAACAGCAAACTTCTGACTTGTACTTCAAATCTTAGGTTCCTAATATGCCACCTGTAGCCGAACTACTGGCGGAGGCCCTTGACTACTGTAAAGCAAAGTTGCTGCGATCCACCAAATGCGATAGGATAGACGGAATAAAAAGAGGATGAAAAACTGCGATATCTACTACGACGACTGTTATTGGCAACAAAAGCAGAGCCTATTTGAATGTAGATTTGTTAAAGAGCTCCCCGTAGCAATTCATATTGAGGCTAAGTTGCCTTATATGCGCGCATGCCTCACAGAGGAGAAAGATGACAACACCAAAGATAGCTTCTACGAACCCTTGTTTAAAACCTACGAGCAGTGTCTTAGGTATGACATTGCAAATTGCACTTCCCAATAACGAATTTATATTAATCGAATTTGCAGCGAGGCGAAACATTCTCGTAGATAGAATATCACATCGCGATATTCAACAGGGAGATTTCGAGAGCTCCTGATTAATCAACCGGATCTCCGAACATTTCGAGAGGCTAACATCGAATCGGACCATTACCTTGTTGTATCCAAGGTATGGTTGCGAATATCCCGAACATCACCAAAACATGCTGAAACTGTAACTAAGTTTGATGTCGGACGGCTTCAATCACAAAAGATCGTAAAATCCTTTTCCGATCTAGCTTCCCTGAATCTCTTAAGAGGTCATATACCGTCAGCATTAAGTATTAAAGAGCAGCGGCAACATTTCCAAAATAACCATCAGAGATTCGTCCTCTAATGTATTGGGTTCTCTTGCCTACCATAACGAAAACACCTGTTTTGATGACGAGTGCCAGCAAGCACATAAAGCTAATCAATTTACGATATATAAAAAACGGAAAGGATATGTACAGGAGGAAATTGGGAAATTGAGAGATGCTCTCTAGTGTCTTTGCACCAGGAATAAGATTGAGAATATTCGGAAGCCTGTAGAGTCCAAAAAAGGAACGTAGTAGCAGAGAGATTTATAGAACCTCAGCATTGATTGTCCGATCCTCAAGAAAAGAGACCATCTGAGCTATTAACACTACACTCTTCGAAACATGGCCTTCAACAGCCTATCTGCGTTTTTTTTTTTTTTTATAATAAGCACGCACTCAAAAGATTTAGGTCCCCTTAAATTTTTGTACACAGCGCAGGCGAAAAAAATTTAGGGAGGAAGAAAAAAGAGATACCGTTGTACATTGTTCTTAATGTTTGAAAGTTATAACGACCAGGAAATACAGAGCTCGACAGGGCAATCCGTAAGAGTTATACCGCTTAGGAACGAATCACGATTATTAAGAGTACGTCCGAAAATGGGCTTAAGGATACACTGATGAACATTCATAGCGAGACGGGTTTTACGGTTGAAGGTTTGAGGGGGCGGAATACTACTGGCGACATTATGTCGGTGTTCAAGAGTGTCAATTGACTGACTGATGTTCGTATCACCTATGAGTTTAAACGCAGGGTTTTAATCTCTAGCAGGTGCAGAGATGTTTTAGAATCAACTGTACAGATGTAGGCATTGCACTATAAATCAGTGTAGCTTTAGGCCAGGACCTAGGAAACCATCGACCAAATATTTACACCACTGTAGATTTTCGAAAAAAGCCCATGATACACACCACCTGTTCATCGATTTTAAGCCCGCGTATGACAGCATCTATAGAGACGAGCTATACAGAGCAATGTCTAGTTTTGGCATCCCTGGCAAACGATGGAGAAGATCGGTAAAGAACTAACCGAAACATTTTTTTTCAAAAGCGACGGCCTGTCTAAAGCGCTCTCATGCGATTTTTTTAACAGCAGACGGTGAGTGGAGAAGGAGATACAGCGGTATCGACTTAACCAGAAGTGTAAAGGTTCAACGACTGAGGCGGATGCGTCATATATAGCAGATGAACACCAATGGCTTTGAATCCGTACCCAAGCGAAGCGACAGAGCAGTGAAAGAAGACCGCGAATTAGGTGGCGTACAGCTGGCTAAGGATTTAGCTGGCTGGAGACAATTGTTGGTTGAGGTCCAGGTACGCCCGAACCGTAGTCCATGCTCTACCATATCTCGTATATGTTTCTTTACTTCAGCCTCACATTAGGGTGGATATCGGTATATCTTCGAGTTTATTTGCTCTTTTGTTGTAGTTTTGATTTTTATGTACAATATTATAGTATACTGAAAGCAATTGTTGTATGTCCCTTTCTTTATAGAACAAGTATATATGTTTTTCTAATAACGTAAGTGTTCCCTGTCTCTCTTCTTTGTTTAAATGATCTTATTTTATATTTAGCAAATCACTTTTTTCTAACATATTATCTTCATTTTCTATTCGTCTACTCAAAAATAGTTTCGACCATCGTTGTTTAATAAGATTTCTTGATTTTCTACATCTGTAAATATAATATTTATATATAAATTTGTCTTTACCCATCTCATTTTAACATTATCCTTCTAGTAAACGAGTAGTTTTCACATTTTCAGTGTCTTTTTTAACCTGTTCTTCTATAGTGTTAATAAGTATTTGTACTACCAATACAGGGTGTTCCAGTTTAGGTTTTCATCTTGATAGGGGAAGGTCCAGAGGGGAAGTTAATTTTCACCCCCCCCCCACAAATTATAAGCCGTTAAAATAAGGAACCTCTAATTTCGAGGTAAAACTTCTTAACAGGCCGTAGACTTTTAACCATTGTTAAGAAACCATTGTGTTAAAGGAGAATTTCAGTGTGCATAAAATACTAAAATTGGCGTTAGTTAAGGAGATCTCGCTGGCCAAAAAACAGGACCAAATCGGCCAATCCACTGTCTATTAAATTTTGGATTTAAAAACGAAGTTACATTATTGCTACAATGGCAAGGAACTCCATAGTGTTGGAAAACCATTCTTTGCCTCTGAGGAAGAGGAAAATTTTCCAGGAGTTCCGGCAACTGGTCTCTCAAAAATTCTAAATAGAATGTTGAATTTAGGACATGTGGAAGTATGAATGGCCTGATTAAAGTATATACTACCTAATATGCCGGCCCAGACGTTCACGCTAAACCTTCTGTAAAATGATATACAGTTAAGTAAAACATCTGCATTTCAACTGAATCTTTACCTTTGAGAAAATGTTGTTCGCGTTAAGTGAGGATTAGACACTGCCCAATAGTGGAAATTTCGTTAATTAGTAATGCCTATAAAATTTTTTAAATAAGCAGCTTATTCTTAACTTGTTGATGCATAGTTCCAACCTTTTTTGGATGTCCCCTGGCTAAAGTCCCTGTACGGGCGTAAAATGAATGGGGTAGACGCGGTTGGCTTGAAGAACTCTTTGGATTGTAGTTCTTGGAGTTTGCAATTGTGCTTCGAGCCTTCTAGTGCTAATAGATGGCTGCATTCTTACAGCATTTAAAACTCGTTGCTCCTTTTCTGCTGCAGTTATGTTAGACAATCTTTCTGTTCTTAACCCATATGCCGAGCCGACGGTTGAAAGGCGGTGAAAAGCAATGATAAAAGTTGGCCTAGAAGAGATTCTCAGTCTAGGATACCGCCGTTGGCACTCTAATCTAGCCAAACCTGCATTCCCAATACAGAAACCGTAAACGAAAATTATATTGGCGTATTCGCGAATTGAAATTTTTTTTTTCTTAAACATTTAGCATAAAAGCTAAACACTTTACTCGTTCACTCTAAATCAGTAAATAAAGAAACATCGGCACATTTTAAAAGTTGTCATCGAATTGAACAAAAACATTTTACAAAATAGCAGACAATTTACCGTTGGCTTAGTTCTCCAACTTTGTTTTACTTGTTAACTGACAGCTTTTAGTCAATTTTGTGTTTTATTTGAACACACTTTTTGTTTTGTGACCCATTTGCCTGAATAAAATAATTGTTTGCAATAACTTTCGTTGTTCGTAGGTGGAAAAGTCATACAGAAAAATCGTAGATAATGAAGAGATAACAAAAGTTTTGATAAAAAATGTTAACCTTAAAGTTGAAAATTTCCAGATAAACGCATTTTCCTGATGAAATTGTTCCAATGATTTTTCAAAATGTATTTTCTTTATTGATTGTTATAATGATATCAATATTCTTTGATCCGAGTCTGTCATGTAGGTAGTTTATAGAGAACTATCTATCTATGAATCTAATTGATATACCTCATCGCTATAATTTATGTTGTCGACTTGCATATATTATCTTTTTAATATTTTTATTTCTATTGCTTGAATTCCTGGACTGTTGGCGTCGATAGTTACTGTTGTTATTATAATAACCTCTATTTTGAACCGAACTTTTGTTTGAATTACATCTATTCTGACCCAACCTATCGTCTGTAGTCTGATTTTGTCTTGAATTATTTAAATTACTATGTTGATATAGGGTCTATAAATTTGCGGTTTGCTAAGAGATGGTGTAACTTGCATTATTCAATTGTTATTATTCCATTGGAACATGCGTTGGAAAGCTACTGTGATTCTACGTCATTTCAGTATATGTCATTCATTTGAATAACTCACTCAAACATGTCGAACTTTGTGCATGAAAAAGTGTTTTTGCGGAGAGTTCTTCTTCATTACTCTAATATGAAAAAAACTGATGTCGAAAGTCATCGTATTTAGGTGGAAGTTTATGGTGAACATGCGCTAGCTGAGCGAACGTGCCAGAAGTGGTTTGCAAGATTTAAAAGTGGTGATTTTGGCTTGGAAGACGATGAACGTCCTGGACAGCCAAAAAAGTTTGAAGATGAAGAACTGGAAGCATTACTATATGAAGATTGTTGCCAAACACAAAAAGAGCTCGCAGAACCTTCGGGTGTCACTCAAGCAGCCATTTCAATCAAAACGTTTAAAAGCAGCTGGATATATTCAAAAGCAAGGAAATTGGGTTCCACGTGAACTCAAGCCGAGAGACGTCGAAAGGCGGTTTTGCATGTCCGAAATGCTGCTGGAACGCCACAAAAGGAAGTCATTTTTGCATCGGATTGTTACTGATGATGAAAAATGGATCCATTACGACGACCCCAAGCGCAAAAAATCATATGTGAAACCCGGCCAACCAGCCAAATCAACGGCAATATCGAATATCCATGGCGCGAAGGTAATGCTCTGCACTTGGTGGGATCACATGGGTGTGCTGTATTTTGAGCTGCTAAAACCGGGTAAAACCATTAATGGACAACGCTAACGAACACAATTAATCCGTTTAAAGGGAGCAGTAGCCGAAAAACGCCCGGAATATGCGACCAGACACGAGGCAATAATGACAACGCTCGGCCCCACATTCCTATTCCGGTTAAGAACTATTTGGAAATCAGTGGATGGGAAGTCTTACCCCACCCGTATTATAGCCCAGACCTTGCCCCTTCTGACTACCATTTGTTTCGGTCGATGCAGAATGCCCTCACTGAAATACGGTTCACATCAGAGCAGAATATCAAAAATTGGCTTGATTCATTCTTGGCTGCCAAGCCCGCGCAGTTCTTTTGGGATGGAATCCACAAATTGCCAGAAAGATGGGGAAAAGTCATAGCTTCAGATGGGCAGTACTTTGAATAATACTATTGTACACGTTTTATCTTAAATAAACGTTCAAGTTTTGAAAAAAAAACCGCACGAATTAAATTACATACCCAATAGTTATTGTGATTTTCACTGTGCTAACATATTTGTGTGATAATTATTGTGTTTGTTTAATTTATATCCTTTTAGATTAAATGTATTTTGGCCAATAAATTTGTTAAATTTTGCCATTCGGCTGTTAAAGCTTTTCCAGTATTTCTTTTATTTTTTAAGAAAGGAGGGAACTGACATTATTTACGTTTAAATGTTTATTCTCGTTTGTACTTCGTTGCCTTGATCTTTGATAGATTACTGTGTAGAAATCATTCCTCTGGTTCTCGGTATGTTCTGCTAATACTTTGTCTATTGATGCGATAAATACCGGCAGAGTTCTAGCACAGTTCGAAATAGGCTGGTTTCGACGTCGTACAATTTACGTTAAAAGGACTGATACTTTGTGCTATTCTTCTGTTGTTGTCAAAAATTCTGTTTCGCAATGTCTTTATCCCCAGGTTTTGTTTTTGTATTCATTTTACATACATATAGTGTTCGTTTATTCATAATCCACTGAATTGTATTTTAGATTACCATGTTTCGCAAATTATTAACTTTTAATACTCTTTTTATTTTTAAGTAAAGTGCTTGTTTCATTGGATTTTAATTCCACTGAAAATAATCATACCAACTGCGACAGTTTAAACAAAAAAGTAAAACAAAAAATCCGAGTCTTATGACAGACATTGACTTTAGTTCCGCACGGCTTCACAAACCAGACTCATTAATTCTATCACTTATTTCTAACTTCCGGCCTTTTATAACTTTGTTTGAGTTCGCCAAAATTGTTGACTCATCAATATAGTCATAGTTCATAGTTCATAGTTTATAGTCACAGCATGAACGGAAATCTGTTCACGTGAATGATTGCCGCTACGTTTTGCAAGCGGTTTTGCTCTTGATTGGATTTTGTGTACAATTGGGAGTTCATTGTCAAGAGAAAATGTTTCATCAACATTGGGCCAGCAGCGCAACAATGAAGTTAGCAGCCCAGTAAGTGCATGTACTTATGCAGGCAAAATATCAAGAGGATGTTCGGCCAGTAGCATAATACTCGTAGTGTCCTAGGCTAACAAAGGGCTCATAAATAACCCTCGGATATAAACGGAACCACCACTGCTGATAACCCTTGCAAGCGTTTAAGTGGTTAGGCAACCCTTTTTGTGATTTTTTTTTTTTCAGCAAAGGTATAAAATATATCGAGTTTACAAAGGTTAAAGTTTATTGTTGATATGATTAATTGTAAAACATAATTCTTATAGAAAAATTTATTTAAAAATGGCGGCTGTAAGGCATTTCTCAGATGACCTCTCTTTTTTGATAGGGTCTACAGCTGTACCAACAGCTCCTGTAAATTTTGTATTATGGTGAGCAAAAAAAAATCTTTTTTTGTACATAACAAGTACAAGAGAAGTGCGTAGGATTTTTAGATAAATTGAATTTTGGACATAAAGCGCACTTCCAAATTCAAACTTGAAAAATTCTCAGAAAAATTTCCAGAAAATTGTAAATATTAAATAAACTATGGGTGCGACCAACTTGAAAAATGCAGTTTTGAGATAAACGCGTTAAAATTTTAAATTGTCATGAAAAATACAAAAAAAGTCCGCCATGCCTTCACCACATAATTGGCCTTCTAGTTTAGTGTCGTACTCTTTCATATCTTTTCTTATAGATTTTAATGCGATCATCCACTTTCTTCCAGCTTCAGACAACGATCCTTTTGCAAATGTTATGCGCTCTTTGTCAATCTCTAAGCACATTTTGTTTTGCATCAGTAGATAATGTATGATCAAGTGTAGACCATATACTGTTTCTCATGTTTTCAACTGAATCGAGGTTTCAAAGAATGGCTAATCCATAATAAATAGAGAGTTCGACAATTAGTTTTCCCATCAATTTGCCCATTTCACCCTGACCTTTTGTATTCTATTTCAAATTAAGAGGTCTGTTTGATGAATACCCGGATTACAACTGACAACGCAAAATTTTCAGGTTTTGACAATTTATTTTTCAAAATAATCCCCTTTCAAGTCGATACATTTTCCCAGCGGTGTTGCAACTTTTTTAACTTTTTTATAGTACGGATTTTGTTGCCCTGCAAAATACTCCGCCGCGAGTGACCTGTTAAAGTTTGGGAACAAAAAGAAGTCACAAGGAGTCAAATCCGGGAAATACGGAGGATGGGGGAGCAATTCGACTGATTTAGCTGTGTCGACTGCGGTGGTGTGAGCCGATGAGTTTCTTAGCCAAATGTGGTTTTCTACTTCTTTTTCTAACGCCTTCAGTTGAGATACCTACTATCTTAGCCAACTCGTGAATTTTCACTCGGCTGGTCGCCAATACGAGATCATGGTTCCGCCACCTGGGCGCGGTTCAGCAAAAACCGACGTGCGGGCATGACGAAACTCTGCGAACCAATGGTAAACGGTTGTATGGGAAGGTAAATGGGTCCCATACACACCATCGAGAATGGGCTTAATTTCTTCGCAGGTTTTTTGAATGTGATCTAAACACTCTTTTTTGAGTACTGTGACACTCTCATAGGGCTTAGCATCAGTAGTGCCTTCAAAAATCTAAGAAGCACCGTCACCAATATGATGGGTTTATTTTACATGCTGCAAATCATCCGATCGCTGAAAGATCTCAACAACTGCATCGACCTCCATTTTTCCTGTTGATCCATCGTGATTCATGATTTTATGTTCAGTCCGTACATCCTCTTTATTTTTCCAGTACTCAAACGCCTTCCAGTATTTCGATTTCCCCGCATAGTCTATAGTTTTTGCACTGCAATTACCAATAAGAATCACTAAGCCAAACAAGGACGTAAACTCATGTTTACTTAACCAACCATCGCCTGATACCATAATTCTATTTTCTCCTTATTCAATGGAAATAGTTGTCTCATATTTTGCTGCTTTCATCATACTGCTTTTGCAAGCTAGTTTAGTTGCAGTTGAAATTCTTTGACAACTTCATCATAGAAAGAGTGAAACATAGGCTGAGGTAATTTCAAGTAATCGTATGGAAATTACAATTCTACAGTTTATTTTTAAGCCATTTTCAATAAATGCACTACTAGGTATCTCAGTCTGTACACTTTTTTCACAGGACACTACTATTTTAAATCCAAAGCCGCACTTTCGACTTTCCGTAAATTTCACTTCCGATTTGCACACTTTTCAAATTGTAATAAAGTTTATCATAAGATAACCAAAACCTGTATTCACTTCAATATTGTACATTAGTACAAAAATCTGACTGCTGCAATTTTTTCGCGGATGTATTAGCATTCATTTCACTTCGTTCCTCTAACTCGTGTCGATTCAACGGTCTTCTTCTAGACATTTTCGTTTGCTGTATGTACGTGTCTATGTTCAACCTTTTTGACCACCATACATTTTGTTACTCATTATAAAAACAAACCAATAACACTTACAAAACAAAAAAAAAAAAAAAAGTTCAAACAATTATCGATAAAAAGCAAACGTTCCTCAAATAGCGTCCTTCTCGAATGTTTCACTGTAGGAAACTGACTGCAACCGACATTTCTGAAAATGAAACAAGCAATAGTCTGAACACGTGACAAATATCTTCAAAATGCGATGCGGTGGATCGGATAGAAAGGAGATGAAAAGCTGTGATATATGTTACTATATCTTGCTACGATGATTGCTATAGGGAAAAGAATCAGCACTAATTATTCAGATGTGAAAACTTCTGACTTTTTAACATAGGAGCGGAGGTCTTACGAGAATCCGTACCAGAGCTTAGTTCGCTAACGTAAGTCATGCCCCTATGAAAGACAAGGACTATAACACCAAATAATGTTTCTAGGAGCTCTTCAATAAGACTTCTGAGCAATGTCATCAGTATGATGCTAAAATCGTACTGAGCGATGAAAAGTAGGACATCTTTGGTAGGATAGTTGGTAAACATAGCCTACATGACACCACTTCCGGTAACGGACTTATTGACTCCGGGCCGGGACGACATAACACTACAGTAAGCCTACAAGGGAAAATGGCGGTCTCCGGATAATGAGACGCTAAAACAAATTGATCACATTGCGATCGACTTAAGACATGCCTCTAGCAGTCTGTACATCCGAAACTTCATGGCAAACAATACTGAGTCGGAACACCACCCGGTTGTAGCTAAGGTACGAACAAGCGGTATAACGCTATAAAAATAAGAACTATTGTTGAAAGCAAAAACGTATATAAACAGCTAACGCACGAGACCACAAGAATCTTCACTGAACGCGTGTCCAAAAATCCCTCAAAAAGTCCTACGCCGTCATCATCAAGGGCAGAAGACTAGTGGCAGCTCCGCCAACTTGTCATTAGAGATACCGCAATGGATGTGTTGTGATTCAGCTGACCACTACCAAGGTTTCCCGATATCCACGGTGTGAGAAAGAATACCGGCAAACATATGCAGCTATACACGAAGCATACGAAGCAGTACTGCAACGAAGGACAAGAATAGTTCGTGAGACGGGAAAAACATCGGCTTCCCCTAAAGAAGAAAAAAAACATGAAAAACGCGTGATCAAAGATATTTAAAGGTTGCACTCCTGGAATAACGTACGAAAGTTTTACCAACAGGTAAAAAGAACGTGTCAAGGCACAAAGATCCTTACAAAAACCTGTAGAGATGAAAAAGGAAATCTTGTAGTAGAGTCACAGTCCTTGTTTGCAATATGGGAAAACTTTTTCTGCAGATTCTATAACGGCAAAGAAGCCCAAAATCCCTTCGTCAGCCAGAGGAGACCATTCAACCTAGACTTTGAAAGCTTCCGCCCAACTGACCGAAATGAAGTAGGAAAAGCAATATCTAAACTGACACCCAACAAAACAACTGGACCTGACGGCTCACCGGCCGATGTAATCAAAACTGCCAAGGATGACTTTGTGAAGAGCATACTCCAACTCACTTTTCAGATCAGAAATGGGACCTCCTCAAATGCGCCAACTGAAGAGGTTGAAAATCTTAACTGCCATATCTGCCTGAAAGCCTTTTTCGTAACCTGCGGTTAAGGATCAGGTATTCTCACAAATGACCAACTGGCGGGTGGAGTAGGACTTCCCATTTGAGCGTTTCTAGGTAATTTTAATGGGCTTGGCAACGTGAGGCCGAGCGCTGTCATGCTCTAGAATCACTTTGTCGTGCCTCTGCTCATATTGTGGCCGTTTTTCGCGCAGTGCTCGGTTCAGTCGCATCAATTGAAATCGAAACCGCTCCCCAATGATGATATCGCTGGGTTTCAATAGTTTATAATAAATAACACCGACTTGGTCCCCCACCGTATACACAGCATAACCTTCGCAGCGTGAATATTCGGCCGAGCCGAAGACGTAAAATCTTAACTGCGGAGTTCTCATGATTTTTTTTCTCTTTGTGTTCCTGTAATTAATCCATTTTTTATCACTCGTTGCGATGCGGTGAAGAAAACCCTTCCTTTTTTGCCGCTGGAGCAGTTTTTCATGGGCGAAAAAACGACGATCAACGTCCCTTGAGTTCAAATCATAAGGAACCCAAGTTCTTTATTTTTAATTCATTCCTAACGCATGCAATCGCTTGAAAATGACTTGGCAGGTAACTCCTAATGTTGAAGCAAGCTCTTCTTACGCTTGGCACGGATCCTCATCGAGCAATGACTCCAATTCAGCATCTTCGAAGGATTTGGGTCTGGCTTCACGCGGACGGTCGTCAACATCGAAATCACCGTCTTTGAAGCGAAGGATCCCGAAGGCACGTTGTTTCATTTGGAGCAGCATCTCCGTTAACTTTTTGGAGCTCTCGCTGGGCTTCAGCTGCCGTTTTCATAGAATTAAAAAATAAAATCAACACTTCCCGCAAATGAAGATTATCTGACAAAAAATCAGACACTTTCACACAACCAAAAGTTATGACGCCAAAACAAAATCACTAATGTGTCTAAGCTTGTTGAGCTGTTTGTAAGAACTTAGTTGCACACAATAGATAGAGCCATATATAGCCTGGGCATCCCTAGAGAACGCCCTATGCTCTATCAAAGTCGGGAATGACTTTACCGAAACTTTTGATGAGACAAGTTGAAGCGCTCTCATCGGACTATTTTAACATCACACTTGATAGAATTGTGCGGAACTTACAAACGAACATTGGAAGTATAATCTTTCAAAAATTTGAAGAACATCATCGCCTATCGGGTGGTCACTTGTGCGTTCGAATTAAAACGAAAGTTGCCATAATGAATTTAGCAATAAATAAATGCAAGACAAAGTATATAGTATGTTGTCAGCAAGAGAGAACACACAACATCGACGAATTGAACAGAACGTCATTAATGCTTTTAGTAGAATCGGCTGTGTAGGAGCTTTTCCTAGCTCTTGGTAGAAACATTGATTAATCATCTAAGCACAAACAAGATATCCCTGCTTGTTCAGTGCAGCAAGAAGTAAAATTGGGAACAACTATAGGGGATAGCACTTCTCATAGCATTTTCGGAGATTTCTGGTATTATTTCGGCAATGTTTTTTTCTTTTGTGTTTGGTTCTTTTGTGTAAGTTTATGTTTTTCTTCGATTAACCATTTAGGAAAAGTCTGTCCAGTCAGGAGCTCAAGGCGCCACCCTACATATTTCAGGCGCTAATAATTCAGAAAGACAAGCTTCTTGGAAAACTTGCATTGTGTGAAAATGTGTGTGAAAGTGTGTATTGTTGTCTAATGGATTGAGGTCTGGGGTACCAGACGGCTAATTGTTTGTGGAAATGAATGTAGTTCGGAATGTAGTTTTTGTGCTATATTTGAGTCATTTTTGCCTTATGAGCTGGAAGGGAATCTTGTTGCAAATAGTGCTTTGTTGAGGAGCTCCACAACGTTCTCCAAATCGTCCATTTGATACACTTTCGTCGAGGTTTTGAGTCCTTTCTCACAGGATTGGAGCTCAGTGACCCAAACCTTCACTGGAGCTGGGTGGTAGACACGTTGAACCCTCGAAACGAGCTTAGATGCAAGTCGTGATGACAGAGCATACGCTATATCATTCTGTTTTTTGAACGATTCTTTCTCGTCAGTAAAAAGAACTCGTCTGTGTCCGTTCTTCGCTTACTGGCGAACCAAGGCTTTAGATTTGGACTTACGTTTCTGTTTCAATGGTTCTGGGATTATGTGGCCGGTGTGTCTCTTGTATGCGCCTAGTCCCAAATCGCGTTTTAAAATGCTGGTATCCATCTCTCGAGACATGATTTTCTGCTTGAACAGCGCATTGCAACAAATAGGATTCTTCACGTCTTTAATGACTTGTGGCATTCGCACAGTACGCGGACTGCTGGATTTTGCACGGTCGACCTTTCCGTCAGTATCCTCAAATATCTTCACGGTACGTCACACAAAGTTTAGTATAATTTTCAGTCGCCGCAAGATCTGAAAGGTTTTACCTTTCGAGCCCCATTCTGTGATTGCAAACAACTGACGCCAAAAGCTTTTTACGCGGGAACTTTGCATAAATGTTTTACTTACTTTCCTGTAATTCTCTAGCCTTTTCTAAGATCTGACATAGTGTGAACACATATTTGATCGATAGTTCACTTTCCTGGCTTAAAATCGCACTGATATGAACTAACAATGTCGCTCATACGGCAATGATTAGAAGATTTACTTCTATAGAACTAACGTAGTCAAAGGAGTGTCCTTTGTTATTGATCGGATGCAGAGATTCCAATCATCGGGCGTGTATTCCTCTGACTATATCTTACAGATGAGCTGGTGCATGTCCTCATCCGAGTCATATTTAGTAGCAGTTATCTTTGTCAGACTAAAGCTTGGATATTGTTACATTAACTTCGTCTATGTCGGGGCTGCGGAATTTCCTGTCTTCTCTATCCAAGGTAGATGGTTCATTTTGCTTAACAGCGGGATTATGACCATCATATCTGTTATACAGTCTGCAGAAATAATCTTCCCATATTCTCAGCAGCGACTGCAACTCTACTACGTGTTTTCCATAGTTACTCTGACAAGCGCATTTCCTGCAATAACATCTCTCTCGTGCGTGCTTCTCATCCTTTTTCTCTCAAAATGGCTACAACACCTTCTGTTCGCTACATATGGTATTTTGTAGATCCAATTCGAGAAGAAGACCGCAATAGACCGATTTCAATCTCAGTGATTACTTGTATCTGTTACAGCATTACCTGTAGCATCTTATAAGGTCCAATGATACCATTCACACAAATGGCGCACCATACTCTACGACGATGTCGTGGTCGTAAATGTATCTATTGAGGATATTTAATGTCCCAATAGCGGTTTTTCTGTTTATAAACAAATCCAGTCAATTTGGGATATGTCACGTCGTTCATTATAATTTTTAATCTTAGATGGAATTATTGTAAAACCTCAACACTCCAATCTCGCCACCTGATATGCTAATTTAATTTTATTGCTGTAAAAATGCAAATATTTTTTGAAGATTTTTTACAGAAATTATGGAGGCATTCCGAATTTATGTGGGCGACTTCGATTAGTCGTGTTCAAATGTTTTCAAATATCTTTCCTTAGTGCATTAATACATTTTCAGAAGAACTTTGGTAACAACTTTGATTTATCTCTCAGTGTACGAACGTTCTTTAAATTATTTATTACGAATACATGATAGTTGGAAATTAAGATGGTTTTCTGCTAAATTCATTCAGCGTTAAACAAACATTCAGTAGAGATGGACGAAAGAGGAAAATTGCATCTAAAGGTGACAATATATATTTTAATGCCGTCTTCTAGAATTCTATATTTTTTGCCGGAAAAGACAAATGTCAATATATCGTGGAAAGTTTTATTCAATAAAATTTAACGTTGTGAAATGGGTAAACATGAGATTTTTGATCGGCAAAGACTACTTGCACAATAGCGAAATCTCCGTAATGTTGTTGAGTTTTCCATTCTCAAAGTAGAGAACCAAACGTTTATACCTTAAACGAAATTGTTATGTTCATTTGGTTGGAAATGATTTCCTTAAAGAGTTTTATGTATGGTAAGCCATCCTAAAGTGGTTTTGTATATTTAAGTCGTATCTTTTAACAAGAACCCTGTAGTACTTCAAAATTGTTTGAGATCGATTCTTACTTGATTTGTAAGCAGCTGTGTGAGTATAAACGGCGATTTGTTTTGAACTACGGCGGTGGCATTTTATCAGGAATTTTACTATACAGCGCAACTGAAGAAAAGACCGGCCTTTGAAGAATTTATCGCTGAATAAAAAGGTTTTTTTTTTCATTTTAAGCATTAAGCTAATTGCATACAAGATGAAGCCCAGCGAGAGCTCCAAAAGCATACAAGATCGCAGACTAGTGACTACAACAATAGAATCACTCATAAATGTTACTTCTTTAGATTTTTGCATAAAAGATCTGTTTCTCCAAACGAAACCATGTATGCTATCACATTAAGACTCTATTGTGGCCAAACAATTTTTATGAAATGAAAATTTTTTTATGTCAAGCTAAATGTATTCTTATTTACTAATATTTTTTGTATAAAATATTAAAAGTCGAATGTACGGAATGTACATACACTATATACATTTAAGTGCTTTTTAAAAGAAATTACCAGCGATGCCAGGTCTGACAAAATTTCTGGAGTGGAATTGGCTAAAAATGTAAAGTGTAGAAAAATGGACCAGATTTTAAAAGCAACTATAATAAAATGCATGCTTTCCTCATTACCCAAAAACATGTTATTCGTCTGATTTGTTACAAAAACCGACGGTTTATTAGCTTAGTTCTCTTTAGAACGCTTAACATTTTACCTTTGAAACATTTATATTATATTGTTATAAAGTTTCAAATGTATTTTTCAAAAGATTTGGCTATTAATTAAATAGATGCTCATCTAACTACCGACTTAGAGTAAATGAACAAAATCTCGTTCAAGTACATCATCACAGTGTGCAAATCTTTTTAACTTTTTTACGAAAACTGCTCCTAGACTTTTAAACAAGCTATCTTTTAATATAAGACGTATACGTTATGAGTCCAGTTGCCTTTTTTTATTGCTTTTTATATTAACTTATGTTAATTATCATCTTTTCATTTTTGTTACTATTTTTTTATGTTATTCTATAATGACTTCACTCATCCAATTTGTAAATATTTTTTGCTTGTGAATCTGCTCTCGCTTCTAAATACAATAGTTCCTTAAGAACTACAGATTGCAGATACTTTCACTGTTCCATGTACTTTCTATCGATAACGTATTCGTAAAAAAGTATTAATTAAATATATAAAATAAAAAATATATATTTTTTGTTAACACTTATTAGGTATAACGCTGTAGTTTTTATGATTTAAATTAGAAATATAATAAACTTATTAATTACACAGCATGACAAGATTTTATGTGTTAAGCGCACAAATAAACCAATTTAGTTTTCTTGTTCGGTCGGTTGGCAATCGGAACAATTTAAAAAAGTCATTTAAGTTGTGTTGAAATGATTCGAAGGGATTTTCTAGGATTTTTAAGAAATCGTTTTTTTTTTAGAACCTCCTTGAAACCTCGAAAAAGATATCCCAAAAAATGATGGCAATGAAATATCTCGAAGTACTTGTTTTTTATAGTATTTTAAACGCGTTTATCTCAAAACTGCATTTTTCAAGTTGGCCGCACCCATAATTTATTTAATATTTACAATATATTGGCGAATTTTCTGCGAATTTTGCAAGTTTGAGTTTGGAAGTGAGCCATTCGGCCAAAAACCTATATATCAAAAAAAAAAAGTTCTATGTAATTCTCTAGCTGTTGTTACGTACAATAAACAAAATTAAGTAACTCCAAATTTACAGGAGCTGCTGGTACGGCGCTAGACCCTTCCAACAAAGAGGAGGTATTTAAAAACACTACATAGCTGCCACTTTAAAATAAATTTTTCTATAAAAGTTATGTTTTAAAGTCAGTCATATGTAAAATAAACTTCCAACTCGATTTATTTTATATATTTCCTGAAAAAAAAATCAGAAAAAGCCTATTTGTACGGCCTCCAGAGTGGCCTAACCCCTTAAAGGATTATACGCAGTTAGAATTAACATATATATTTTCAGAAAATTTCAAATCGATCGGAAAAGCAAACTTTTCAGAAAAAAATCATAAAAAAATGTCTTTTTCGTCGTTGCAACTGTGTATAACTCCTACAGTGAATGTCAATACAACTTATATTATAAGCTAAATATGTAAAAAATCTGTCGTTGCCGGAATAAATTTTGTTACGTGTAAGGCCAATATATTGTAAAGGCCCTAGAAAGGGCTGTAATTGAAAGGCAGACTTATCAACTTTATTTTAATCGTTTTGTAAAACAGAGAAAAAATGGATTCCGAAATTGTTTTGTATAGCGTGATTCACGGAAAGGTTTGATTTATAATGTAAAATAAAATACATAAATTTGAAAGCGAACTTAAAGTTTTTATTGGGGTTTAAAAGAACAATTCATGGCATTTAGTCTTAAAAAATAACTAAAATAATTTTTATTGGCTTTTCACCAGGGTGCGGGCATGGGATGTAGTAGTTTGAAACTCAAGTGTATTAGGTTTCGATATTTTTTTCCAGAGAGAGTTGTCAAACTGGAGCCAGTGCATCCTCAACCAGGGCCTTAGTACGTTCTACTTGTTAGTTCATTACATTTAGCTCAGCCAGAAACCACTCCAACCGTAGCAAAACGCTAAATTAAGTGCTCACCATAATAACTTCTAAACAAAACCACCGTTCCATGCTCTGTATGGCCCGTAGCGCCGTCTTGTTGAAACCAAAGCTCACCGAGACCATGTGCTTGAATTTCAGGAAGAACATAGTCCGTTAACATGGCGCGATAGCGGTTACCATTGATCTTAACATTCTGATTTGCCTCATTTTTGAAAAAATATGGACCAATGATTTCACCAGCCCACTACACCACACCATACCGTTGCTTTTATTGGATGTAATGGTAGCTCTTGGTACTTAAGTGAGGATCTCGGCCCAATAGCGTATAAAATTTAAATTGTGCAAGAATTGAAGTCAGGCGACTTGAGTTTGTGTCATATTTTCAGCGTTTTATCTTTTCACTGGAAAAGCTCAATGAAAATCCGGTGTTTTATCATGAAATTTTGTTCAGTGATGAAGCCCATTTCTGGCTTAATGGAAACGTAAATAAACTAAATTGCCGTATTTGGGCTGATGAGCAACCCGAACAATACCAAGAGCTACCATTACATCCATTAAAAACAACGGTATGAGATACCAGTCGCTATGCTCGAACGAGTCGCCAAAAATTGGACCTTCCAAATGGACCACTTCGTACGTAGTCGTGGCCAACATTTACATAATATCATTTTGAAAAAGTAAAAATTACGCCCTAAAAATCATCCACTCAGTTTGATCATTTTACTGATCTACACTCCTGCCTGTTCTTGTGTTGTCCCCGTTCTTTACTTCACGCGTCATGCTCTGGATGCCACGGTACAGGTGGCATTTACTGGATACTTTGGATCCAATTGTTTGACTCTACTTATCGCTAAATGACCATATAGTTCCCTGAATAAAACCAGGCGAAAGGCCTGGATACTCTAGCGGACGATGGTCTGTACCTTGGTGCCTTTGTCAAGCCCCAAAACAGCAATGGCCGAGAACTGACCCTAAATTCTGTATTGTTTGCTTGGATTGATAAAGATTTATAAAACTCCAAATTACCAAAGTCAATATAATAATTATGGAAGAAATCCCCATGATCTTTACTCCTCATTCTAGTCTGGAAGGGGACTAACGGACCCCTACTCGGCGATCAAAATTTGAGCTCCCATTAATTGTCCAACAAGAGTGCTCCGAGTACGAGGGTGTAATATGAACCCAAGCAGTCACTCGACAGACAGAACTAACAGGACGAAGACGACAAAATATCGATTGGTTTGAATGGGTGGTTCCACACGGAAGTTGTCGGAGATCTAGAAGTCCCTTTGCTATGGAAGCTGAATTAGTGAAACCGCATAGAAATGTGTGGGTGTGAGAGCGTTATGTGTGTATGGCAAGTTACAATAAATAATTACCCGTCATAGTGGAAGGTGCCATGTTATAAGAGTTATCAAAAAAGTACAAAAACATAAAAAAGGAACAAACAGTAAAGAAAAAAATCACAATTAACGAAGAAGAACCCAAAGAACCCAAAAAAAAAAAAAAAAAAAAAACACGCACGAGAAAGAACGATAAACACCCAGAGAACAACACATATCCCGGACCATCTCTAACATCAAGGATTAAGGAAAAAACAAAATCAACGAAAGACGAAACCAGGCAACCCAGACAATCAACCCAAAAAGACGGCCAACAAAACAACGAATAAAAATTACAGCAACCACAGCGACTACATTGGGAAGACCCCATTCTCCTCACCAACCCTGACAAAAAGGCAGGAACGTACCTAGCAGCCAAAGAAGGCAGATAAGTATCCAATTTTATTTACTTTTATAAATATAGGGTTTTCCAATAGGGACCTGATAACTTTGAATTTAATTTGTGAACGCACTCTAATCATCAAACTGTCATTGTCAATTTATTCAGTAAACTCAACATTTTCATCATGGTAAAGTACACTAACGAGCAACATCTGCAAATTATAAAAAATTTCTTCAAATATTCGGGGTCGCAAAATCATCTTCAGTGACAAAGCTCATTTTTGGCTCAATGGGTTCATCAATAAGCAAAATATGCGTTATTGCTCGGGTGAAAACCCATGAATCACCACTTCATCCACAAAAAATAACTGTTTGGTGCGGTTTGCATGCCGGCGGCGTTATTGGACCATATATTTTCGTCGACGATAACGATCATCACGTTATTGTAAATGGTCAGCGTTATCGGGCCATGATCACCGGTTGGAAGATTGGAAGAGCTCAGAGCCAACACTGAACCCGAAATAGTGGCCGTTTCGGCCGAAATGTGTGGCCGAGTCGTTGAAAATTGGGGCCAACGAATCGACCGCTGCAAACGTGCCCGCTGTGGCCATATAAACGGAGTAGTGTTCCATTCATAAATTGTTTGATTGTACTTCAAGCCAGTAATAAAGTTTTTGAAATATCTCAAATGGTTTGCCTTTTATTTAAAAAAAAAAGTTGTCAAGTCGTTATTAGAAAACCCTATATTTGTGTGATCTTTCCGCTGGCTTGGTGAGCCCCGTACGCCTTTAGTGACTACTACTACCATCAAGGCCCTTGCTATCCCCCATATATATAGATATGGTAATATACAAATTAAATTCCCTATAAGGGAAAACTCAAGCCGTGTACCTATTTTGTTCTGATCTTGTTCCAATTTCGCATAAAAATTGGGTGGTGTCTGATCTTTCATTGCTTACCCTCTGTTTTCATTCCTTTTACCGAAATTTACTCCCCTCCAAGCATGACATGCTGAGAACCCCGCGTGTGCAGCTTGGAACCAGCCGCTTGTTGCAGTTATTGCGATCTTCTCTTGAGCCTTTATTCAGTTCTTCGTATACCCTTTTACTCGCTTATTAACCATCATCCGTGTGATGCGTTTTTTTTTTTCCTCGAGTTTTGGTTTTTTTTTTTTGCCGGTAGAGGAGTTGCGCTAACAACGATGTAGATGTATGTGCAGAAAGTGCTTCACATTTTAATTCACATTCTAATATACATGCTGCCTTGACCTAGTTTCAAAAATTTGTAATCGTATAGTACAAGTTAAAAAATGTTTGAGTGAGCTATAAGTATCTCTTAGCTTATTGACTTAAGGTGGCACAACAGTTCACTGTGGACCTTGGCCTAAACCCACAAGCGTCTCCAGCCAGCTACCTCCAGTTTCGCACGCTAAGTTGGTTGAGGGCTACCTCCACTTGCTTGCCACCATAACGAATGCAAACATTTTTCGGACCGAAATTTTAGTATTCATCCGCTCTACATGATTCAGCCACCTCAATCGTTGGATGTTCACTGCTCTGATTAGAGCACCCTCTACGTCATAGAGCAGGACTGTGGCTATTAAGGTTTTATTTAGGGTCACTTCTGTTGTTCGAGGGAGGAAGGGATTTGCTGGTCAATTGCCTTTTTAGGCTAAAGAAGCAGCGATTGGCAAGAGTTATTCAGCGTTGGTGTCGTTGTCTGAATTATTAGCGGAGGCTAGGTAGACAAAGTCCCTACCTACCTCAAATTTATATCTATCTAGGGTGAAGTTCTGTCCGAGATGTCGGTGTTGAGTATCCTCTCTTATTGGCAGAATATACTTGGTCATGCCCTCCTTGATCGCTAAACCCATCTTTGTTGCTTCTGCCCCAATAAATACCAAATGTTGGGCTATGCCGGGTTTTGTACTTTGTTAAATACGTGAAGAGGAAAAAGAATTTGGATCGAAATTCTATGAAAAGACTTTTTCAGAGAATTGCCTCGCACGGGATTCGAACCCGCGACCCTCTGCTTGTAGAGTCTATGCATAGACCACTACACCACGGCCAGCCCCACCTCTTTTCGGCTTGCTGCTACAGCAAAAAGAGTTAATTTATTTTTCTGAAAATTACATCAATTTTTAACTTTAAGGTGTCATACAATTCATTCGTATTACAAATCATAAGCTTACGTTACGTTTATTTGTTTAAAAAATTTGAGGAGAAATACGAATACTCGTAGACTGTCCTCCTAAATATGGTACAACAGCTCGTTCGGTGTGCAGTGCACGATTATCAATAAGAGTATGAACGAATTTCCAAATAAATAAAACTTTTGCCAAAAGAAAACAAACACCCATTAAATTGCTAGCCTCATACACTTGATTAAAGAAACACGGCCACTTTAAATCACGCGTCTAAACCTTAATGTAAGTTAACTTATTTAAATAAATTTGTTATTTAAACTGTTAAGATCTACAAACGTTAATTTAGTAAAATTGATTCTAGAGAAATTGGTATAATCTTATGTTATATCTCTAATCAAATCTCGTATGTCTGCCTTCGCCTGCACTGTATGCGGTGCTGCTGGCGTCTGCTGCACTTCCTATTGCTGCAACTGCTATAGCGTTAGCAGTGGCGGGTCGTCTGTCGCGGTTAAGGTCATTACTTGCACCGCGGACGTCAATGGTTCCATTACAACCTCAAACATAGAACTACATCAACATATAACTTGAAACAGAGTTCCAATCTCATATTGGAAAAGTAGCCAGGCCTTAAGTTTAGATTCTTTCGTTGTAAATCTACATCTAGCAACTATTGTATTACTTTTCCATGATGTTTCATTGCTGCATCACCTTGTTGGTGGGTCCGTCAGGAAGCTGCTCCATATGAATTTTGGTTACTCTAGATATGGTAACACGTACAACGTCGTATCTTCTGCGGGTCGTAGCTTTTTCTCATAAGACAGTCAAAGTCTTAATTTAGCTAAAACGAATTGTCGGAATCATTATTTGTACCTAGGAATTCAATTTTAGTGTCTAGTTGTTGATCAATTTTGTTGATCATTCGACGGTCCAGAGATAGCCAGCTCGATGCGTGAATATTTAATCTTGGAAACTTAGTGCTACTTATTATTGATTGTAGCGAATTACGCGTTTTCATTACTTGTTTGGACGTTATAGTCCCCAAGTACTTATTGTATTTAGCACTGTGGAGATGCTATTAATAGAACCTTGATAGAACCTTTAGTGTCATTTTTCTACGCATATAAATATAATGCTTGAAGAGGTTCCAAATGCATTTTATTTGTAATATTTATATGTTGTATCTGTACAATATTTGCATTTACTTAAATAATGTATTGCTTTCCCAGTAAGATATACCAAACTTATGTGCATCAATAAGCCAGAGAAAGCCTCACAACAAAGCACAATTAAACAGACAAAAAATTCGGATTATGATATAACATATACGTAATTCAATAATTCAAGGAAGAATTAATTGATTTTAGTTTTGACCAGGTATTTACCCTCCATTCGGAGGGAGTTCCACAGGCGAATCGCATGATCGAAAACCTGCCTCTCTGAGGTTAAGCAGAAATATCGCTGTTAAATGAAAAGCGAAAGCGAGTCGAGATTTGTTCAAGTCTACCCTATTACAAAGAAACTCAGGTTTGTGTGTTCTCATAGTGTGTTGTAAAAAGGATAATGTGCGATATTTCAGTAGAGTATCAAATATCATTTTAGGCAGGTAAAGATATGGTCGTATCATTGAAGGTTGTAAATATATCGAGCGATGTTGTTATATAGGACGTTAAGTTTTCTTTTACAATTAGAATCTGCATTGGATTAGGTAAAGAAAATTACATTTCAACTATTATTCATTCAAATTACTGATTTTTAGATGACCAACGGAACTACTGAAGATGACCTGAACTACGGTGGGAAGCTAATTAATGTGGAGGGAAAAGAGAATCGCTCCATGAATTGATCCTTGAGGGACGTCACCTGGAGATTTTAGGAAACTTGAACAACAACATATTGCTGTATTTGGGAATTGTGTGAGTGTATCAGCTTTGAAGATTGTTTTCTATTTTTCACTAGTTTCTGTAGTCTTTCACCATAAAATGTTGACATGGTCAGTACCTTGCAAAAGTCTTAAAATCTAGAAGTGACAAACACGTAATATGATTCATATCCATGGACTTTATGGACTATCAACTAAATATTGTAGAGATGTTTTGTAACTGTGTTTCGGGCGGAAATCAGGTTGGTTAAGGCACAGAAACTTTCCTTCTGTAAGATAACTTTGAATTTGATTAAAGACTGCTTTCTCAAACACTTTACTAAGAAATGGTAAAATTGCTATAGGTCTAAAATATCTTTCGTTTTCACTGGTTTTTGGGGCGTTGAGATGATTTTGGTTTTTTTCCTCTTGGGCGAGAACTCGGTAGTGATTATTATACCGCTAAGCAGATGTATCAAAAGCGAAAGGATATGAGGAAGCAGTGGTTTAACCAACCGATAGTCAAAGCCGGTGGCGTTGAATTTTAAAGACAGTAGCGCTTCAACTACATTTTCATCAGAGAGGCATATAAATTTAAACTGAGAGCATGAGGGCGCGTTTAAATGCACAAATCGATTCGAAATTCTCTCACTGTTTTTCAGATATCACGGGTCGAAGCGGATCGATCCACATTGTTTAAATAACATAGTATGCCGACTTAGGTTCCCTAATTTTACAAACAACTACAATTCTAGACGAGAGTAAAAACCGAAAAAAGTATCAATTTTAAAAGATTTCCAGCAACGATATACGGTGTCTCGTAGCTTGTTTATGTAGTTTACGAATATCTGTTTTCAACCAAAGGAAAAATGTAGATAGATCATTAGTGGATTTCAAAAGGTACATTGCATTCCATGCCATTTCATGAATTTCCCGGAACAGAAGGTCAAGATTTATGTTTTGAAAATCTGGAGTTGTATTTATAGAGTTGTAGATATAGATAGATAGATAGATACTTTTTATTTATTTCTTATATAGAAATTTACAAAGGTAGCTTGTAACCGCATATAAAATACGTTTTTTTATATTTTAATATGAAGTTAGGATATGAAATCGACTTTGAACAAAAATATGAAAAAACCTTCAATTCAAAAGAGAAAAGAAAAAAAGACAACAAATAACAAATAACAAAATAAATAAATAAAAAATAAGTCAATAAATAAATAAGTGAATAAATAAATAATCAAGAATAAATGTGAAAATAAATAAATAAATTAACAATTTACATTTAAACAAGTTACATCAAGGTATGATAAATAACAAATAGGATCCTTATAAGGTAAAAACATATAAAAACAGAATAACAATGGATAGATATTTACATTAGCTATGTAACGAGAGGATTGTCAGAAAACCAACATCTTGTTAGGAATGTGTATTTTAGTTTTTGAATCCTATGCGAAATCAATTCAACATTCGCCCTTTCATGCAAGTCTAAAGTTGAATGCCTCCATGGTGAGTTAGGCATCATTTTTAATATCTTAATTTGTGAAACTTGCAACTTTTTGATATGGTAGGCACAAGAGAATTGCCTGAAAAATCATTTTGTGGAGAATAATTTTGTTTTCAATTGTAAGTAGCGAGTTTCTTTTCTTTAATGTTTATTTATGTGGTCTTTAAACGTGAGCTTAGTGTCCAAATGAATACCCAAATACCTTACCGTAAAAACCCAATTTATATTGCTCCCATTTATCTGAAGTTGGTTGCTGGAAAGAAAACGAGCTTTTCTTTTTCGGGTGAAAAATATTGCTTGAGTTTTTAATTCATTAAGCTTAATTTTCCATCTAGTATAATATTTTGCGAGTACATCCATTCCATCTTTTAAATTCCTCTCAATATTGAGAGCGAATTGATTTGATGAATATTTAGCGGTGTCCTTTCCAAAAATATCTATATCACAGTTTGGTATATCAGGAAAATCATGCATTGGAAAGCTACTGTCATTGCACGTCATTTCAGTATATGTCAACAATAATTTTTTTTCACTCAAATATATCGAACTTTGTGCCTGAAAAAGTGTTCTTCCGGAGAGTTCTTCTTCATTACTTTAATATGAAGAAAACTGCTGCCGAAAGTCATCGTATTTTGGTGTAAGCTTATGGTGAACATGCGCTAGCTGAGCGAACGTGCCAAAACTGGATTGCACGATTTGAAAGTGGTGATTTTGGCTTGGAAGACGATGAACGTCCTGAGCAGCTAAAAATGTTTGAAGATGAAGAGCTGGAAGCATTACTCTATGAAGATTGTTACCTAACACAAGAAGAGCTCGCAGAATCTTTGTGTTTCACTCAAGGAGCCATTTCAAAACGCTTAAAAGCAGCTGGATATATTAAAAAGCAAGGAAATTGGGTTCCACATGAACTCAAGCCGAGAGACGTCGAAAGGCGGTTTTGCATGTCCGAAATGCTGCTTGAACGGCACAAAAGGAAGTTATTTTTGCATCGGATTGTTACTGGTAATGAAAAATGGATCCATTACGACCCCAAGCGCAAAAAATCATATGTGAAACCCGGCCAACCAGCCAAATCAACAGCAAAGCCGAATATCCACGGCGCAAAGGTAATGCTCTGTATTTGGTGGGATCAGATGGGTATGCTGTATTATAAGCTGCTAAAACTGGTTAAAACCATCAACTGACAACGCTATCGAACACAATTAATCCGTTTGAAGAGAGCAGTAGCTGAAAAACGCCCGGAATATGCGACCAGACAAGAGGCAATAATTTTCTCGGCCCCACGTTGCTATTCCGGTTAAAAACTACTTGGAAAACAGTGGATGGGAAGTCTTACCCCACCCGCCTTATAGCCCAGACCTTGCCCCTTCTGACTACCATTTGTTCCGGTCGATGCAGAACGCCCTCACTGAAATACGGTTCACATCAGAGCAGAATATCAAAAATTGGCTTCATTCATTCTTGGCTGCCAAGCCGGCTCAGTTCTTGTACTTTGAATAATACTATTGTACATGTTTTTCTTAAATAAACGTTCAAATTTTGAAAAAATAAACGCACGAATTAATATATATACCCAATATTATAAAGGACAGGTCCAAGAACTGAGCTTTGTGGTACCCCTGCATTAAAATTTACTAGGCTGGAAACACTACCATTTATATGGACATTAAAACAATGATGAGATAAGAAACACCGCACAATTTTACATAGAGGTGGAGGGAATCTGAAATTGATCATTTCGTAAATAAAGCCGTTATACCAAACTGAATCAAAAGCTTTTTCGATGTCTGGTAGTATGATCCCAGTAGATTTACCTTAAGAATGATTACTTTTAACAGAGTTACAGATTCTTAATAACTGATGGGAAGTATTATGAAACTGTCTAAAGCCAAATTATTCGTTGGGATAAATATTATGTTCCCGGAAGAAGTTTAAATTATTATCCTTTATAACCTTCTCATATATTTTACTTAAGTTGATTAATAAACTTATAGTCCTATAGCTTTCTGAACGTTCTGGTAATTTAATAGCTTTTAGTATTGGCACAACTTTAGCTTTTTTCCAGACATGAGGAAAGTGTTGTAATTTAATACAGGCATTTATTATAAATGTAATAAATTTGATGCCTATTTTAGGCAGTTGTTTGATATAAATATTACGTATATAATCAGTGCCTTCTACTTTTTTAATGCGCAGTATGTTGAAAATAAATTCTATGTCCTCTTCGTTTACAAACACATTTGATACGCAATTAGCATTCGCTGAAGTGAAAGCATGAACAGTGTTTTTCACCAGATTATTTGAACATGCATCACCTAGATGTAGAGATACAAGATGATTATTTGCAAAACTGGAGGCAAGTACATTTGCCTTTTCAATGTCCATAAAATAGATACTGGATGCATTTTTAAAAAACGGTAACTGTGTCTTTTTGGTTTTTATAAACTTCACAATATTCCAGAACGGTTTTGCGTTTTTGTCCAGGCAACTGAGTTTGTAATTTCATTCAGCGTTTTGGTGCTGCAAAATTTCATGGGAAACATGTTTTTTTAGATAACGCATTTGGTATCGAAATACGGGCTGGCGATATCTTTGCCAAAATCTTCTGCAAATGTTCCATAATTTAATTAATTCCAAGCAGAGTTGCGAGTTTAGAAATGAAACAAGCTAAGCCATCAGCTAACAATTGACTTGTAATTTGAAAAACAATTATTTCAGAAGCTAGTTTTCGAATTATGAATTCGTAAGCTAGCTTTGATATTACAATTTTAAACCAAAGTGATTCAAGAGCGCTTAAAGGATTGTATATGTATAAATAGCTATTTATGCTTTATGTGTTTAATAAGCCAATTGAACTAGCAGCAATATTGATAAAATAGTATGTTGAGCCAGTGGCTTATCGTGACTCCTGCTCTTTCACCTGTGAGCGTTTGTTAAAACCGTTAGAAAAAAAAAAAACAAACTTGAGTTGGTCAATTGATTATCATAAATCATTCACAAATCGATTATTTAGTGAATACGTGACAAGCATTAGTGATCAAAGTGCATACTTTGAAGTGAGAAAAGGTAAACATTCAAGATCTATTAACATTTAAGAAAGATGAGTTTTTTTTTTTTTTTTTTTTTAAAGAATGTATCGGCTTTCAGAAGGCTAAGTTCGACATATTTGAGTGAAAAAAAAAATTATTATTGCTAACGTTTCAAATGAATGACATATACTGAAATGACGTACAATGACAGTAGCTTTCCAACGCATGTTCGAATGGAATAAAAACAATGGAATAATACAAGTTACGCCACCTCTTAGCAAACCGCTAAGTTATAGACCCAATATTTTCAAAGATCAGCGAAAATTAATAAAAAACACTGTGATCCGCTTGTATAGGGTTTTCTAATAACGACTTGGCAATTTTTTTTTTTAAATAAAAGGCAAACCATTTGAAATATTTCAAAATCGCAAACCGCACGTTTGCAGCGGTTTGGCAGTTGGACCCAATTTTCCACGACTCGGCCACACATTTCGGCCGAAACGGCCGCTATTTCGCGTTCAATATTGGCTCTGAGCTCTTCCAACGTCGTCGACGTATTGGCATAAGCCAATGACTTAACGTAGCCCCACAAAATATAGTCAGGCGGCGTTAAATCGCACGAACGAGGCGGCCAATCGACTGGCCAATGTCTTGTGATAACACACTCGCCATACTTACTCTTCAATAAATCGATTGTAGCGTGTGCTGTGTGGCTTGTGGCACCATCCTGTTGAAGCCACATGTCGTCCAAGTCTATATTCGGGCCAAAAATAATCGGTGATCATGGCGCTATAACGCTGACCATTCACAGTAACGTGACGATCGTTATCGTCGACGAAAAAATATGGCCCAATAACGCCGCCGGCATGCAAACCGCACCAAACAGTTATTTTTTGTGGATGAAGTGGTGATTTATGAAGCACATGTGGGTTTTCGCCCTACCAATAAGGCATATTTTGCTTATTGACGAACCCATTGAGCCAAAAATGAGTTTCGTCACTGAAGGTGATTTTGCAATGAAATTCATCATCTTGGCGCATCTTCTCCAGAACCCAATCGGAGAACGTACGTCGCTTCAAATGATCCATCAGCTTTAATTCTTGAGTCAGCTTGATCTTGAATGGGTGTAAACCAAGATCCTTACGCAAAATACGCTATAATGTGGTCTGAGCGATGCCCAATTCTTGAGAACGCCGTGGAATTGACTGATTTGGATCGTTTGCTACGGACGTCTGAACGGCAGCGATATTTTCGACACTTCGACCAACCCGTTGTCTCACTAATACGGCAAGCAACATCACACAACGAATATGTAGACTCAAATTTTTGCACTAAACTTGTTATTGCCTGTCTACTAGGGCGAAAATTACGACCGGAAATTGGAGTTAACGCTCTTAAAGTTGCAGTCACCGACTCCGAATTTTTGTAGAAAATTTTTATAATTTGCAGACGTTGCTCGTTAGTGTACTTTACCATGATGAAAATATTGAGTTTACTAAATAAATTGACAGTGACAGTTTGATGATTAGTAAAAGAGTGCGTTTACAAATAAAGTTCAAAGTTGTCAAGTCCCTATTAGAAAACCATATATTTTGCTTACTTCAATATTGAAATTTGCAATCAAGGTAAAGTGTATGTGAAATGTGCAATGGACATTTGCGACAATGGGAGAAGGGTGCATGTAAATCTTTGAAATTTGGAATACCGATGATTTGGCGAGAACAAAAAAAACATCATAACGACATCATAATAAAAAAATCATCATAGTCATCATATAAGTTTTTCATCAGCTGCCACAAAGTCAGGAGGAAGAAACTGAAGGATCTAGTGCTTCTCAAGTAAGCGATGACTTGGAATGCTCTGTAGAATCATAGAAACCTAAAATATTTTCACAAAACGAGCTTAATGATCTCATCAAAGACTAAGATCTTTCAATCCTATAGGCAAATGAAGTCATTGCGCAATTAAATGGCGTTCAAAACTGGACAATCATCTTTAAAATATATACAAAATATAGGAGTTCATGAAGTTTTTAAAAAATAATTTTAGATTTGTTTATGCTATAATATGTTGTATACAAGTTAAAGTTTTTTTTTTTTTTCTCTTTTATTAAACTCTCTTTCAGGCTGACGGCTATAGCCAATACTTATATTGTATGTATGAAATACACTTGTGAACTATTGAATTATTGTGAAATTAAAAATATACTATAAATAATAAAAAAATAATAAATATAATTGACTAATTTTTTATGTTATTTATTTATTTTTTTGTTTTTTTTTAAATTTATTTATTTATTTACTATTTACTCATATATTGAGTCAATTTTTATTATTGTAAACGGTTTTTTTTATTTTAGTTACTTGTGTACCTGTATACTTATTTATTTATTTATATACTAATATTATTATTATTTATCTATATTATTAAAATTATCCTTATCTCTATTTATTTATTATTATTTTTTTATTTTTATTTATAAAATGATTGAGGGTTTTTGTTGGATTTTTTTCTTCAAATTTAATTTAATTTTTAGGAATTATAACCAATACTTCACAAAACAAAAAACAACAATGTTTCAGAAGAAAGTTATAAATAATATCATATCTCTGTAACGTAAAATATGTAGTAGCTATCCTTTGTAAAAAATTGTATACGAAATAAAAATTTATCTAAAGAAATGCTGCTTTCTTCTACAAATAATCTGTCTGTGTGTCAAATACAAGACCAAAACAGAACATAATATCATAAATAAGTTGCTTTCCCCGACAATATGTCTGGCAGTGTTTATTAGATATGCAATGTCAACACAATGATGACATAATATTCTAAACAGACAGGTTGGTGCAGTATTTTATAGATATCAGTTATGAGAAATACATGCTGCTTTTTAACCTTCGCTCATACTATAAGTCAAACAGATCTTTATGATAATTTACGTTCATATAGCAGAATATTTTTTGAAGTTTCTCTTGCTGCTAGTTTTTGCTTGAAATCGGTGTTACACCACGCTTCTCGGGAACAAAAAAGGCTTCCAATTGTTACCTTTAATTAGATATATTTTAATTCAAATAAAGTGTACCTTTAAGTACAATAAAAAATGTAACATTGGCGACCGTGACACGACACGAGGAGGAGTAGTTACACCGGCAAAGTGAAAAGCAGCATAAATGTAGCTCTATACCCATAGCGGAAGCACCAGCAAACGGCAGTATACAAGGTGTACCAGTATGAAGTGAGCGTCAAGATACGTGAACGAGTCTTATTTGTTTTTTTGTTTGGTTGCTATTACACCTGTCAAACATAGTTAGTATACATCAAGTCCTTGAGCAAACATCATATTTTCTCATCGTGTTAAAAATATTCAATTTTGTACCAGAAAATGATGACTTGCGGAAAGCATTAATTTTTTGTTTTCATTTCAGATGCTAGAGGAAAAGTGCCGCAGAGTCGCATCGAATGCTTGTCGAGGCATGCTCTATCAGAAGCAACATGCAAAAGATGGTTTTAACGGTTCAGAGATAAGGATTTTGATGTGAGAAATGAAGAACGTGGAAGACCACCAAAAAAGTTTGAAGACGCCGAATTGCAAACAATATTGGATAAGGAAACAAACGTCAGAAATGTTAAATGTTGCAAAACAAACAATTTCTGACCGTTTAAAATATATGGGAAAGACCCAAATGTGTGGAAAATGGGTGCCACATGCATTGAATGGAAACCGAAAAACCACTTGCGAAATTTTGCTTCAAAGATACGATAAAAAATCAGTTTTTCATCGAATTGTTACAAGTGATAAAAAATGGATTTATTTTCAGAATCTTAATCCGGGACAACTATCAACTTCGACTGCAAAACCAGATCTATTCGGCAAAAATACAATGCTATGAATCAGAAAGGTGTGGTGTACCACAAGCTCCTAAAATCTGGTGAAACCGTTAATACAGATTGCTACCGACAACAAATGATCAGTTTGAACCATGCATTGATCGGAAAACGACCAGAATGGGAAAGAAGACACGGGAAGGTAATTTTGCTCAATGCACCTTCAGACAAAGCAAAACTTGTTCAGGATACAACAAAAGCACTTGCCTGCTACCTCACCTGCCGTATTCACCACACTTGGCTCCTTCCGACTACCATTTCTTTTTAACGATGGGGCACGCATTAGCTCAGCACCACTTCGAATCCTACGAGGAAGTCGATAATTGGGTGACTTTTTGCTTTGAGAAGTGAGAAAATGTTAGCTTGCTGCAGGATCAAACGGCAAACTCTCAGAAGCCATCAAGATCGCATCAAGGAATTCGTGGAAAAATAATTACATGCAGCCACAATGAGCCAATTGGATGTTTGACTAAATGCACTCGACAAATACTACAACGAATTTCAAACCGTCCAGTCATTAATTGAGTAATTAGATCCATCTGAATGTGAAACACAACTCGGGCGTGTTTCAAAGAACTCTAGTTTTCTCTTCAACCTGCGTGGGTAACGGCTGCATGTGACCTTAAACGGAATGTAGGAAACCAGGTACGGGACAACATAATTCTCAATACTCTTCCTTCATATTCCAGAGGTTACACTATATGGATGTCCTTTTTCGAAGCATATTCTTCATTGATTGACAGTAATGACAGTCTCGATGGGTTGACGAAATTCCATTATTTACGTTCATCGCTATCCGGTGAAGCACTGCGGAGTATTCAATCAATTGAAGTTACCAACAAGTATTACAGTGAAGCCCTTAAACTACTCCAGGATAGATATACCAAGAACTTAGTCATTTTATAGGAGCATGTAAAAGCAATTCTGAATTATCCTGTGATAAAGAGGGCTAGGACGACTACCATGCGGGGGCTCATGAACACTAATAACGTTCATCTACCCTCGTTAATTACGCTTGGCCGATCTGTCGTCCAATGGGATGATCTATGATCGATGAAAGCAATTCTGAATTATCCTGTGATAAAGAGGGCTAGGACGACTACCATGCGGGGGCTCATGAACACTAATAACGTTCATCTACCCTCGTTAATTACGCTTGGCCGATCTGTCGTCCAATGGGATGATCTATGATCCATGATCCACCGAAAAATTGAAAAAATGATTATATCGACCCCAAAAATGAAAAATGTGCACTTTGTAAGCTATTTTTGATCAAAATAAAAAAAACTGTTGGATATCCCGGGTCTGCACATGAAGTACAGTTTTCAGCAATTCATTTAATTGCTAATTTTAATAGTTTATTATTGTACAGGTATGCAAATATTTTCTTTTATTTAAAATAATTCCGTACCTTGTACCCCTCAATAGGACAGTAGAGTGTTTACTGACGTCATAGCAGTGAAATACGCTTTTGATAAGGGGATGAGAATATTAGGCATTAGTGACACAACGTTCTGCCACGCTTGCTATTAGAGTGAAGACTACACTTCGAAGCTCTATTTTTCATTAGGCTTAAGGTTTCGATAGAAAAAAAAAAAAAAAAAAAAAATTGAATTGTTTTGAAAAGGGAAGCTGCCGATGTTTATTCTTGAATGTAACTAAGATAAGTTCTTTAAAGCATTTCTGCCTTCAAAAAATTGTAAGAACTATTTTAAGACTTATTCTATTGCTATTATTATGATTTCCTTTTTGTTTTATTGAGATAAACATACAATTCCACATAGAATGATTCCCAACATATTTTTTTTTTTTTTTTTTTTTTTTTGATACTTATAACATTTAATCATCTAAGGACATTTAGAGTGGTAAACACGTGTGCGGTATTTAGTGTACACATTGACGAATTGGCTAAGGAACAAATAGGTATTTTTAAGGAGTATTTTCAACTTTAATGTAATTGCCTTAATATTGTTCATATATCACAGGATGCCAGCATAGGACACACGGTTTTCTCTTTTTTTGTATAGCGTGTTTTGTATTTTGGGCATGTGCTTTATTTAATAATACGAATGTGGCTCCGGAATTCAAGTAAATCTAAAAATGTTTTTTCATCGTGTTTCTCCATATCCCTCCTTAGTTTTTCTTTAGATTCTATTGAGAATTTTACAAAGCAAACGTTGTATCTAATTTAAGGGAAATTAGTGGATCGTGAACTGTTTAAATTGAATGATATGTGATACCAAAATATTATGTAAGATAAATTTATGTCGTTCAAGGAAAGATTCCATATAACCGTGCTGAACATACATACGTATGTATGTAAGTAAGCGATTTCTTGGTTAACCTTATTTTTAAATCAACATGAAGGAGTGGTACATTCTTTCATATCACTTAACCTAGAGGAATAATCCCACATATGTGTGTATATGTATGCAGTGGAGAAAGGTTAAGACCACTATAAATAAGCTCTCTTGACATTAATAATTCTTATCCCTGCAAAATTGAATGCTTGATGGAATATGGAATAGGATTATATCTAAGAACAGACTTTCCATATACTCGTACATAACTGGTAACCTACGATACAGAGACTAAATGATTAAAAAATTTATCAATCGCCTGAGGCTTGACATTTGAACTGGTTTTATTAGTTGGAAACGCCAACCAGACGTGGGTAGGCTCTACTATTGACACTGTTGATGTAATAGGTTTTCATTGATGTGTGTACATATATACTGTATACAATGTGCACTTACTCGTACGGCTTACTTAGGCGTCAGTGACGATGATTGTTACTTGTTATCACTTTCACACTTTCTTTTGGTTAAGTGTGATTTTTGCAAACATATCCCTAATTGGATATGTGACTTGCAAAGCGTCGATCGTAGCTGGCTTATATCTGAAGTCCTGAGGCTTAAAATATCCCCAGAAAAAATAGTCCAAAGGTGTGAAATCGCACGATCTAGATGGTAAATTTACCGTAGCAAAACGTAAAATTAAGTGCTCACCAAAATGATTTCTCAACAAGTCCATTGTTTTACGCGCTGTAATGCTCGTACGGCTGTCTTGTTGAAACCAGAACTTACCGAGACCACGTGCTTGAATTTTAGGAAGCACATAGTCCGTTAAAATGGCGCGATAACGGTTACCATTGACGGTAACACTCTGATTTCACAAGCCCATAAACCATCCCATACCGTTGTTTTTAATAGATGTAATGGTAGCTCTTGATACTCTTCGGGTTGCTCTTCAGCCAAAAAACTGCAATTTTGTTTATTAACGTATACATTGAGCCAGAAATGGGCTTCATTACTGAGCAAAATTTCACGATAAAACACCGAATTTTCATTGAGTTTTTCTGCAACCCATTCACTGAAAATATGACGCATATTCAAGTCGCCTGGCTTCAATTCTCGCACATGTTGAATTCTGTACGCTCTTAGGCCGAGATCCTCACGTAAAATGCGCCAAGTTGTTGAATACGTAAAGCCAAGCTGCTGAGAACGACGACGAATCGATTCGTCACGGTCTTCGCGTACACTCTTAGCTACAGCTGCTATAATCCCTTCACTACCTGCTGGATGTGGCTAGGTCGAATATCATCCACTAATATAAACTGGGACTCAAATTTGCGAATGGTATTGACAATAGTGGTTTCAGTAGGTACGATTATGCGCACCGTAAGTTCCTCGAATCGCACGAAAAACATTTCTCACAGAACGCTGATTTTCGTAATACAGCTGAACAATTTGGAGATGCCGTTGTGATGTGAGTCTTTCCATGATGACTTGCCAAATGCGAGTGAAAAAATGAGAAAGCAGTTTTATGGGAGCCTATTGAAAATCAAACCTTATGATGAATCTCCCTGTATACTATATATTAATACTATATGCCCAAAAATAACGCCAGGAGATGTTATTGGATTATTTTAATTTAAGCGTCATTAACGAATTGTTCACGATGAACTTTATCTTCATGCAGTCGACTGAAAAAAAAGATTGCGGAAGAGAAAAATTTGTCCTTGTCATCTTTAATCCCTGTAACATTCACGGACGGAGGATGGAATCTTATAGGGTGCAAGATGACCATACAATATGTGATAGATAATTGGTATTCCTGTAAAGTCTTGTATATTGAGTTGGCAATGCGTTTTCCGAAAACAGACAATTTGTACATGCTTTCACGATGAATAAACTCGCGCCAAAACAACGTTTGCAAAATGAACAAATTTATTTCGAAATTTTTCAATTTGCGAGCTTACCGTGCACTATTTTCATTTTGGGGTCGACATAGACGTCCAACTAAGCAAACTATGCTTGATAACACGCATCCGCAAAGATGTCGATTTCTTGCAGTGCACATGAATGGGATATGTATCCATCCACTTTATGGAAACGAATAAAAGCTGCTTGTTCATCGTAGGTTCGGTAAGTTTGCCGAAAACGATGTTGCTCTTGATTCATTTAATTTAATTTAAATTTTGGTTAGGGCTGAAACACGCATTTATTTCGCTTAATACAAGCTTAGACCAACTTTAAAACTAGGATTTTGAAACTACTAACAATTGAGTGATAGGAAGTAAGAGAATGGTGGAGAAGATTAAGTTTAGGACGGGAAATGTTTAATTTAAATCAAAATGTGGGAGAATTGAGTTGAACATACGGAGCATGCATGAGATAGGTTTACTGGAACAGTAAGAGGTGCGATAGGTTGGAATATAGAAGAGACGAGGGCAACGGAGAGTTAGTGTTCAAGAAAATAGGAAAGGAAAATGCACATAACAGAACCAGAGAGCAGTCGAAGAATGAAATGAATGTCAGCTACCTCTCTGCGTTTTTCGAGGCTTTTCAGGTTAAGAAGTTTGGGGCGGTCACGATAGGGAGGTGGATAAAAGGGTCATCCCAGGGTAGTCTTCGAAGGGCAAATCGAAGAAAACGTCGTTGAATGTTCTTGATTTGGGATATATGAACTTGCTGAAAGAGGGACCAAACTTGACTGGCATATTCGAGAAGGGGTAAATTGGTCATGCAGAAAATAAATTCGAAGAAGATATTGATCGAACTTACATGACAAAGTCATAGATTGATATTTGGTGGCATTAAGTTCAAAGGAATTTTTTAGACACCAATTGGAAAACCTATCGTCTTGGGGTTAAGAAACAGTTTTGGAGAACTTAGTGTCATCGTCGTAAATAGATAGGGCGCAGTATTAAATAATTTTTTCAAGATCGTTTAGAGTTAAAATGAAGAAGAGGGGACCTAGATGACTGCCTTGTGGGACACCAGAAGTGTTTTAAAACAGGGTTGAGAAAGTTGTCCTAAGACTAACGCGTTCTTTAGAAAGACGATATCCATTTTAACAATATGGGGTTGAACTCGAAGAAAGATAATTTGAAAAGATCAATTTATGAGATATTTTATCGAAGGCCTTAGCAAAATCTGTAGCAATAACTTCGATTTCGTTGCGATTTCCTAGGGCTGAAAGCGCAAAGGATATGCATTCAGTAGTAGTTGTGTAATAGTTGAACTACCTTTCATAAATTCATGCTGACTGGATGATATAAGTGACTTGCGCTGAAAGCTTATAACTTTATATAAAAAACTTTCAAATATATTAAGTGTGTGAGAAAACTTTGCAATGGGACGATAGTTATTTACTTTATCCTTTGATCCCTTCTTATATCAATGGCAACTAATCCAGACGCTTCCCCATGGGTGCTCATTAATCACTTTAATTCAAAGTTTGTTTTGAATAAAAAATTGATCACAACGCTTATTGTTGATAGAAATTCTAATTTGCTCGAAAAAAGATATGGCGCTTCCATTAGCGACTGCAATTTGCTTCTAGCATCTCACTATATAAGCAAGCGCAGCTTCAATATCAATTTCCCGGCTAAATTTGAATGGTTATTCCATAATTCAGCAAATACAATAAATACAAATCACCAAGACCCATCTTTTCTCCACCTAACAAATCCAGCTCCAATTGAAGTTTCAACGCTCGAACTGCCATCATACAACCATTAATACACACTAATTTTTTACCTTAATTCTAACATTCTAAGTTCTAACATTCTAACCTTTACAGCTTATGCCTCTCTGTTAAGCGATCAAGCTTCTATTTTACAATATCTCCCTTTTCTATTGAGTCCCTTTCCACGTTCACCTTTAAATGAACACAGCAACCAAGCGATGCCACTGAATATATCTATGGGCTCTCGAGGCTTAGAGATTAAAAAATATAGAATAATTTACGTCTATACCTAGCCAATCTACATGATGAATATGACTCGATGTGCTACGCAGATAAAATAAATTCGCCTTCAGTAGGAAGGCCGCTCCACCGATGATACCAGTCTCAGGACACTTTCTATAAAGTACCACCAGATTTTCAATACGGCATCTAAAAACTTTGCAGTCGATCTTGCCGCTCTTTGCAGTTATATACACTCTAAAAAAATTTTTACACCGCCAACTCAGTTGACTTGAGCACGATAAATTTTTTCAGACCTAACAAGTCATGTAGAAACCTTCCTCTCACCTTCTTGTACTAAAATGTAAGAGGACTGCATTCTAAAACTCATGCCGTTTTGCGTCGCTCTCATGATCTACTATTATTGTAGATATAAATATATGCTCTGACTGAAACTAATTTTATTACCAACATTAAAAAGCACGAGTTGTTTACTCTTTCTTTTAATGGTTTTTGGGATTTCGGGATTTCGGCCATTCACAATAGCTTTGAATCCTCTCTCGTCTTCTTCAGATATCCACTTTGTGTCAGTTATTTTCAATGACTGGTAGCACGGTTTTCGTGACTACAGATCCACTGGTGATTTGATGGTATATCTAACCGAAGTCTACACCAGTCTAGTGAAAGCAAGATAGTAGAACTTGATATTTCTAGGGCATTTGACACTGTCTGCTATCAGGCTATTTTGCCGAAAATGCGTGCAGTTGGGATTGATGACTCTCTTTTTCAATAGATTAGAAATTACCTTTCGGAACGTTAAATTCAAGTTGACTTGGTTGGTTACAAGTCTGATACACAGCAGCATTAGCAGCATAACTAATTTGAGAACTATGTTATCAATAGAGTGGAATTAAATGCTTCCAAAATACAATGCCGGCTGCTGTCATTATAGCGAAATTTAAATACCCAGCTATTATCCAAGAATGGCACTTGAATTTTCTAGACCGAAAAACTTTTAATTCTCGGTATGCGTGTCAATGACAACTTACATATTCGATGTCGCTAAAAATGCTGCGAAGTGTCTAGGTTTCCTCAAGTGATGTAAGAAATATTTCACCCCCTCTGAACTGATCTTAATGTATAAGGCGTTTCTATATCCAAAACTGAGGTATTGTACAATGTCCACATCTGGTCAGGTGCCCCTAATACGTCTTTGCACTTGCTAGATAAGGTCAAAAAATTGTGCGATAAGACTCATAGGTGATAGCAATATTACACAGTAGATCGTAGATCTAAACTTAGATGTAGTTCCTTGTATATACGTTATGAATAGCTAAATTCCTTACGCCCAACCTATCAAATCCTACCTACTTGTTATTGATGCAATTGACAATTTAATTAACTTATCGGACTATCTTGATGATATCATTATCTTAGAGATTTTAAATCTGCTCAGATGAAATGGACACCATCTCAATACCCATATTTTTTCATCGCTTCTTATCCTATTTCTACTAATGAATGTCTCTTGTTAACAGACTATGGTCTTTGTCAAGGCGCCTCTAACTAAATTGAAAAGCAATTGTTCCTTATTATCACAACTGATCAAATTAGCTCCTCAGTATCGTGTTGCCCACTATCACTTTTAGCTACTGATAGCTTTCATCCTCCTTTTTCTTCTTTAATTTTTCCACAACTCCCCCTTCAGTCACCTTCTCAGCAATTAGCTCTTCTTACAATTTTCAGAAGGCTAATTTTCTTAAAATCAGTACCTATCTAGGCAGGAGTTCTTTCGAGTTTATCAATCTTTCTCTGGTCGATGCCCTCTCCATTTTTTACAGAGAAATACCCAAATCTAATTCCCTTCATGTGAAATTTTACTGCAATATAACATCGTCTACATTCCAAATAATCGCAGACTTCGCTCTCTAGGAAACAAAAGAAACAAGTTACGGGCGGTATTCCTTCGCACCAACTCTTTTTGTAACTATTCAAACTATAGGTACATATCTTCATTTCGTCGAACTCTCTCTATCGACGCTACCTAAAAAGTGCACAAAGTAATCTTAAAAACTACCACAAGACCTTTTTTGAATTCTCTAATATGAAAAGTAAGATCGACAGTTATTCTTCCTCCCTTTCCTTCGAAAACAGATCTTTATGTGATCCTCCTACCATTGCCAACTTTCTTCCTACATTTTTCAAACAATCATTTGTCAATAACTCGTTTGTACCAGATCTCTCTTACTTCAATGACCTACCAAATTTCTTCGATGGTCCGTTTCTCACTCAAAACTCAAAAATAAATTTCTAACCGGCCAAGATTGTCTCTCCACCGTTCTTCCTAAAAATGCTCTTCCAACCTCGCCCCCTCCTACTTCCCTTTCTAATACATCCATATCCAAGAGGATATGAATACCCTTTTACTGGCTTTTTCTCCAGGGCACGCGCGGGTGATGTAGTAGTTTAATACACTCAGGTGTATTAAGTTTCGATATTTTTCCCAGAGGTGGTTGTCAAACTGGACGGGACGAGCTAGTACATCCTCCTCAACCAGTGGGTCTTAAGTACGCTAGCAACCACTCCAACATCAGTGTTATGCCTTCATGTCAGAGTTGACGCCGAGGGGATTTTAATATAACTACATACAACTTCTATGAAAAGACTTTTTCACAGAATTGCCTGGCACGGGATTCGAACCCGCCACCCTCTGCTTGAGGAGCCTTTGCATATACACATATACATATATACACCACGGCCACCCCTTACACACAAAAAGAGAACAGAGTATGAAATTACCAATTATAGTCCCTTTTTGAAAGCATTTTATACGAAGCTTTAAGCTTCAAGGGCAACTCCTTTGCTTAGCCTATACAGACCAAATACAATAAACTTAGTAGAAATCGTATCTTTTGCAAAAAAATCTATGTTATTGCAATGGATTTCACTAAAGTTTTTGATAAGACATCTCATCACTTGATCCTCTACAAATTGTCTACTCTCAGCTTTAAACCTCTCTGATCTGATGGATATCTTTTTATATATTTCAAAGTGATATTATAGTATTCGGCTTAGATCCGTCCTTTTAGTTCCTTTCCTGGGCTACTCTAGGGTTCCTTCTTCTTCTCTTAATTCTTACTATAAGCGATTTTGAGGGAGTCATTAAACACACTTCCCTATCCCTACCCTTTTTGCTAATGACACAAATTTTTTTAGATTTATTTCCTCTCCCCGTGCCTCCAGCCTTGTTCAAGGAGGCCTCGATTGGTTTCCAATCTGGTGCCTTCAAAATACTTAGAATATAATATCGCCAAATGCAAATCTATAACCTTCTTACGTAAACGCATTCCCCGCGTTATTTTCTCTATCGTCAACCTGTTCCCCTAGTGCAATCTTTTCAAAACTTTGGCATATTATTCGACTAGAAGCTTAATTTCTGTTCGCATATCGATTACATTATCCTTAAATCTAATCATTTTTCTTTGTTAAAAAGTGGTCCAAGCAATTTTCTAACCCGTACCAATGTAAGCAGATCTCTGTATGTTACTTTTGCTCGCCTCCCGCTTGAGTATAACAGTCAAACTTGGTCCCAAGTTTCAGCCAGTTCATGTTTCTTGAATCGAGGGTATTCAACGTCTGTGTATCCCACCTCCCTATCAGGACGGCCTAAAGCTTAGAAGAACGTAGAAATAAAGCTAACACACTTTTCATTTATCGACTGGTCTCGGGTTTCATTATCTGAACATTCCATCACATGCAATTTACGTTGTTCTCGTATATTCTATCTACCGGTCCACCGCATATCTTATGGTTCCAATGAACCAATCTCCCGTATGCTTCGATTGATTTCAACCTGAGCACTCCTCATCTCAAATTATGATAGAAATCCTTTTCTTTAGTCAAAAATAAATTTACATTATCATCGTAAATAATATAACATAGTTTCATATTTGCGAGTACAAAGCACAATAGTACTTGTATATACATATGTATTTTAGCTTGTATTCACATATTATTTAACTGTTATCGATTTGTCTCCTTTAAAGAGCAAATTAAAGTTTTTATTAAAACAAGATAACATTTTCCCCATTCATTACGGATAGTCCATTTAAACTCATCTTGTTTCTGAAACTGACAGTTTTCTTCGTAGGCCCGAAGAGCTAATATACCCCAAAGATTCTCAATTGGGTTCACATCTTGAGAACACCTTAGCCAATCCATTGCATCAATGCAATGTTCCTCAAACCACTTCATTGTCTCCACACGAGTTGATTCGAGCATTAGGTGGTGATGGCTCAATTGGCTTCCAAATCGGGAGGTACGGTGTTCGAATCCCAGCCTCGTCCGAAAGACATTCGTTTTTTATTTTTATTTTGAGTTGTTGACTAGAAATCAACAACAAGCCAACTTCCACTAATAATTAATCTCCCCATTAAATGTTGGATGCCACCCATGAGCAAAATAACCTCGAGCCTAAATATCTTTCTTTCTCTCTCTATCCAATTTTCCGAAAAACTTAACACATGCTCCGGCATTTTAAGAGTATTAATACCCTCTTGAGTGTTAAGTTCTTAAAAAAATTTGTAACGTTATGTTAGGTAAGAGTGGCTGTTGGACAAACCAAGTCCTTAGGTCTATTGGGCCATTGTGATGCCACGTGGATCTATGATCTACCTACTCTTGGAACCATTTTGAGCTTTTGTTGAAGCGTAGAACGCTGTTATTGTCTATATAGTTTACGAGGTTTTGACAATTTATTATAATATAATACTCCTCCGCGGCGGTGATGACTTCCTCCTTCGACCCGTACTTCTTTTTGGCGAACGATCTTTTAAGGTTTGGGAATAAAAAGAAGTCGCAGGGTGCCAAATTCGCAGGTTGGGGAAGGAATTCGTAGTGCAATTCGACAAATTCGCGAATTTTCACTCGGTGGCCCACCAATACGAGATCATGGATTTTGTTCTCTGTGGTAAACGTTTTTGGGCCACCTAGGCACGGTTTATCAAAAGCCGACGTTACACCACGGAGAAACTCTGCAAATGGGTCCCATACACACCATCGAGAATGAGCTTAATTTCCTCGCAGGTTTTTCTACTCAAAAACAATAATCACGAAGCAATACTGCTCTTTTTCCATGGCTGCAAAAAAAAAAAAAAAAACACTAAAAATATGTTTTGAAATAGGTGTCAAAACAAAAACAAAACTAAGCGTCGGATTGCCACCTATTGACAGGCAGGCTAAAAGAGGTTATACTAAATTGTGGGACACTCATTTTAGCTCAGTAGCATCACCTTTCTTCCAATCCGGGCTCATTCCTCATTGCTAAAATTGCTCAAATGATTGTAGAAGAAAGCTCCTAAGTGGAGTTTTCTTCATGGGAGAGAGCTGGGCGTGTACAGAGTAGGTGGAGGTTTATCTTCTTTCTATCCTCATCGATGCAGGTTCTGCAGAAGTTATTAGTAAAGACGCCACATCTTCTTGAACGCTTCCCTATTACACAGTGTCCAGTGAAAACACATATGATACCGCTGAGATGTGGCCTATTTTAAAAGATCAAAGTCTTAGAGGGACTCAAATCCAGTTTTGGCCAGATTTGTTTGGTTGCTCGAAATGTTGATCCAACAGTCCAACAGAGGTTTGTTCTTCTATTAGCATACAGTTTTAGTAATAGTTTGCATGTATCGATTTATATGTCGATACTAACTATTTTCGGTATAATAGGTAAGATAGTTCCGATCTTGGCAAGTTTGTCGGCCATACAATCCCCTGGAATGTCTCTATGCCCCAGAACCCAACATAGGTGAATGTTGAACTACTCTGCCATCTCCCTAAAAGATGGTAGGCAGTTTTAGAATTTTGTGAGACCGAGTTCAGGAATTTGATTACGGCCTGACTATTCGAAAAGATGCAGATGTCATGTTTTTCTATAGCCCGGACAGAACATTTTTAATCAAGAAAATTTACGCCGAAAACACGCAACAGTGATTTGGAAGGCGGAAGGAATAACTTATATATATTAAGCTTATCTGAGAAAACACCCCGCTATCAGTCTTAGATCCATCCTGGATGACTTGTCATTCATGAAAGCATCTTACTTCCAAAAGAATCTAGAGGGGATGCTTACATGCAAGTCTTTGTCAAACCAATATTGGTGCATGGTTTATTCGATGTTCTCTGGGAGAATTCCTAGTGTATTAAGAATATTTATTTATTCACTGTGTAGTCGCTTTAAGGCGAATAGCTGCGTTAGCTGCCACTTGCCTGCTGAAAATCTCGAGATGTGTCAAGTGAAATAGAATGTCCAGTGCCGCAAAGGGCGTAGTATAAAGCTTCCCCTATGCACAGATATGCTTTACTTTTGACTTTGTTTGGTTTACTGCAATTTGCTTCAGTGTCAAAAGCCGTCCACAAGTCAACCACCTCCTAGGTGAGTATCAGTATTATAAAAGAAATGCATAGCCCGTGAGTAGTGCGATGTTGGAGGCCCTATTTGTTTCCAGTGGTTTTTTCTCAAGAGGATAAAGTTACTGTAGCTTTCTTGACTCTTTCATAAATGTTAGGACCATGAATGTTTAGCTTCCAGATACCCAGATATTTTATGGGGGTTTACTCTACAGAAACGTCATCTGCATAGGCAATAATCTGCTACCTCCCGCTTCCAGGTATGTCATCAGTTTATTAACCACTGAGTTCAAGAGAAGGGGTGAAAGGACAACGCCTTGCGGATTACCTTTGCAGAAGCTTCACTCAGTTTGGAGTTGATTATACTGTGATTATAGTTTGGAGGACTGATCAGTTCCCCAAGCGGGTCGTCTACCTTTAGAATTGAGAACGCAGTCATAATTGCGACGTGTTGACGTTGTTAAAGGCACTTTTAATGCCTGGAAAAGCGACAATTTTGTAATCTTTATATTGTAGGGATTGTTGGATGTGGCTAGTCAATATGCGTATGGCCAATTTCACCGACTTTATTTTATTGTAGGCGTGTTGAGCCGTGGATCGTATATTGATATTATTCAGTCGTTCTTCAGTTTTCAGAAGGAAAGATGATAGACTTATAGGTGTGAGGTCCTTTGAGACAACACGAGAACATTTTCCGGCTGTGGGAGTGAAACTACTTTAATTTATCTTCATGACAAGAGGATTTGGATCATTTTTACGCAGCTTTTCATAATATACTCTAGCATATAATATCTGATTACCTTTGTAGCTCGGCAGGTATAATTCCGTCCGGACCAGCAGATTTAAATGGTTTGGAGCTATGCAGTGCTCTTGTAATCAGACAAAGAATTTCGGTAGCGACTGCAGTAGTCCTGCTAGTATTGTTACTGACCGTGAATAGAGAGCTTCCTTCAAAATAGGTGTTCAGTAGCAAGTTAAGTAATTAATCACTTGAGGTCGTCCAAGAGCCATCGGTTTTTTTTTCAAACAACTTTTTCTTAGCTGCGATGCCTTAGAAGTCTCTGTTGTTTTCTCACAGAATAACAGGAGTGTCGCTTTGCCTTCCCTTGTTCGTTTTTTATATATTTTAAGGGATTCTTTATTTTGTTCTTTTTATTTTGTTAGTTTGAAAAGTTTTAAGCGATCCCAGTGCTCAGGCTATACCAACTAGTTCGTTACAATGTTACGTTGTCGGAGGCAAGAATGATATTTAGCACTTCTAGCTGGTTAGTTATAAAGGTGATATTGCAAACAATGAGGTTAGTACTTATAATATTATCAAAAAGTGACTCATCTCTTTTATTAGTGTCGGTATTGCCCCATACCATGTGATATGAGTTGGCATCGCACCAGGCGATGCTTTTTAATTTCCAGCTTCCATTACCATACTTTCAAGGTTGTCACATGTATAGAGCGGAATGTATTCATGTGTCCGAAGTCCACGAAGCACGCCTTCTTCCTGGATTAGGATAACGCCTCCTGCGTTTTTGGTTAGACGTAGAATAAGTGCGGCCGAGGATCTCTTTTTAATTTATCGTTGGTTTCCATTTCCGACAGAATGTCAGAGATGGAGACCGTCGGCTTAGTTGTCACTTCGGATAGATTGGAGCCGTCGATATCCAATTCCGAAAAGTATATCAACGTTACAGGATCAGTTGAAAAAGAGGAGTTTGCTTATCAGCATCCAGCTCATTCTGCTTGTAAACTCTTAGGTTTATTAACTTGAAACCAAATCGAATAATGTCTTCGAAATGCGCTAGAACGTTAATGGATTCTTTATTGATTATAAAGATCTATAAGGGCCCCTTAGTTTTGCGACATGAGTCGCTCGGGTCGTGTTACTGAGTATTATGATCTCCAGAAATTTTTTGGGGAGGAGAGTTCGGCTGTGATGCAGGTGCGGGTTTAAGGTCTGCTAGGGATATCGTCCTTAGCCACGACCTCGAGCCAAAAGATCGAAAGATCTTTTGTCGGAACAGGTACCAGCCAGCATCTACTGTGATGGTAGGTAGTCCGCGGCCGATGGCCAAGAAATTGCCCGAAAGCTTTACTTCGATCGAATTCTGGTGCATGGAGGAGTTTTTTAGAATTTTGGGAACAGTGGGAAATCAACTTTTAACTGTATTATTGGCATACTTTATTTTGCTATTCATATTTACAGTTGTCTTAACCTTCGGGATGGGTCTGAAGGGGTTTGCTGGGTCGATTGAGCATTTAAATTATCTTTTAAGTGGGGAGTTTCTTTAGCAGCAGGAAGGGCGTGGTCTGTCGTAAACTTTCTGCTGGTAGTTTTATCTTTGCTCGATATCGCAGGAGCCTTGCTCTTAGTCGATGCAGACACCGTATTACCGCCCGGGTTTCAAAGAGTATCGGTCTCTGGTTTTGTTATTTTTTAGATATTTTACAATGGGTATGTCACGAGTAGCGGAGAAAGTCACGAAATAAGTCTAGCTACTCCGAAGTTCGCCAGGTGTCCGGATTCGCCGTTCAGCACCGAGCTATATTTGGTTACTGGGTCCTCAGCCAGGCTGACCTTTGGCATGGGTCGTATGACACCTTGATCCACTCCAGGGCAAAAGGGAGTGGAGAAGAGGAAGTTTCAGGACTCATCTGGAGAACTTCTTGGTTTCCATTGACCTTACTCAGCCCCTACACCTCGGCAAGTTCGATGCGCAGTTTAGAGCGATTCCAGCAATACCTTCCAGAGAAATCGAGCATCTTTCATAACTTTGTTCCAAAAATGGTAAAAGACCCGCTTGATTTTTTGATGATATAAAGTACAAATCTTAGCATCCCGTAGACGAAAACGCTTCCCAAGTCATAACTGGGCTTCCTCCAAATTTTCTTTTAGAAAAATACTGAGTATCTTATCTTAAATCTCGCTACTATGACCTGAATTTGTCCGGACCATCCAAATTCCATTTTTTTTCATCCGAGAAAATGACCTCAGCCATACAAAAAAAAAAAAAAAAAGAGTATATGGCCAGAAATATTTTTTTTTTTGGGGGAACTACTATTCTCTATGAATATATAGTATTATGAATCCTGTCAAATTCCAGTTGCACTATCTTACGACGCTTAAAAAGGCGAGGTGCAGATTTCGTAGTGTTCTTGACAATGAAAGAGCTTCTCTGTAAAGTTTTCCAAGATGTTGTTTTTTTAAAGTTGACAAGCTAGCCAATGCTGCTTTAAGATTTTTCCTTATATCTCTCTATCGGAGCTTCCGTTTTCTTCCAGTTCATTTTATGGAGCCATACATCTATAGTTACTGACTTTTTCGTTCCACGGTTAAATGGATTAATGTGCGTGCGCACCAATACATTTATTGGAGGAAACGTACAATGAGTGAATAGTTTCACGTAATGGGCTTATCGATTAGCCTCCAAGATCGTGTTATTGAATTACTTTCTGTGGTAATATGTGAAATCGCTGGTCTACGCTGATAAACCAGAGTGCTATTGCCGTATATGTATCTATATGTCCGAAGTCCTATTTAAGCACTCATTGATGTAATTTGTTCCTTAGGGTAAAATTGTAATAACGACCTCTCTGAAAATGGATGGGTCTAGTTTAAGCTAAAAATATGTTTTCAAATATTCTGAGGTTAACCCAACACATGTATTTAGTGAATAAAGAACATAAGTAATTATTAATTGGAATGCTGCTTTCTTTATTCATACATCACAACACATTGGTCACGAGGAAATTGGACAATGGAAACAAGTGCAGTTCAACATATTCTCAGGCAGCACCAAGAATGGATGGATAGAATTATGAAGAGCTCCACTGAAATGGTAGCAGTCTCATAAAGTGTATTTTGATAAGATATGTGCTACGGAAGTTATATGAAACAAATGAAGTGAGTACAACAACTTTTAGAGCGTACAACTTAACTCATAAATAGTTTTCAAAGAAAATTTATTCAGCAAAAAATTATTCCAGCGGTGTCGCCAACTGGATCCCAAAACTTAGTGGACTGGACGGAACTGCAATTTCATATGCGGAAAGGAAGGATGTAACGTTTCATCATACAGACAGCATAATCAGGGACATGATTGTACCTTACACGCAGGAAGATTCTGTCCAGTTAGCGACTACGCAAATAAAAAGCTCAACCCAAGAAATCTAAGAGATTTTGATTACATAACAGTCAACACAAACGGCATCTTAAATTTAATTAGGAAGCAGTACCGTTCTAGAATCAAAAACCGCTACTGAGGTTAAACACTCCAATGATCATTTGTTAACAAGAAAGTCTTGTGGTTGTTTTATATGACACGACCGTAGCCAAATATATTGCCTCAGTCTGTGATAAATACCAAAGGCGCGATCTGGACACATAAGCGGTGTTTGCTTAGCTCCACGACGATCTGAAACAGAGTCTCGCGCAAAAGTACGTCATCGATTGAAGAATCGTGGACGAAGGCAATCAAATACTCATTCGAACCTACTTGATCAATCACATTGAAACTGTGTTATCAGGACAGATAGATGTCGAACAAAAAAGTCGAACAATTTTCAATGGTTTTCCAAATAGATGTAGGAGCCACGTGTTCCTTACTTTGGTTGCATGGATACCAGAGCATTGGGAATCCCCGGTGCAAGCCAATGTGTCGCTCTATAAGAACTTATGTTAATGTCAATGTGCCAGTATTAGGAGTAACTGATGTAAGAGTGTGTTGGGAAGGTAGAACAATCAGTGTACCGCTCATGGTAATCAACATTTCCCAAAATGTCAACATAACGGGCATTAACTGGTTTGATGTGTTTGGCTTTAAAATCAAGTACATGGAAGATCTCATACAGTAGGAGTGAATTGAAGGAACGGCTCACATTCCATACAAAAGCCTTTTGCAAGAAACACAGTGCAGTTTTCAGTCGTGCATTGAGTTGAAGTAAATTTAACGTAGCTCACTTTAAACTAACGCCAAACAGCCACTGCAAGTTTTCCAAATATCTACCACAAAAATAACACGGTTGAAAAAATTAGGAATAGTTCGAGCTGTTGAAACAAGTGAACTGATTCACAGCACCAATTGTTATCGTCAAAAAGGCAAATGGTCAACTGCAAATTTGTGGTGATTTCAGAATCACAATTAATCCTCAACTGGACAACTGTTTGACATCCTGTTCCCTCGTATAAAGGAATTGCTCAATGAGATGCAAAGATGACAATATTTCACCAAGTTAGATTTGACTGATGCTTACCTGAAAATTTTTATGGTTGAGGAGTCGAGAAAACTGTGCGTTATTAATACATAATTTGGATCGCTGGAATATCAGCGAATGCCATTTGGAACCCCTAGTTCCACTGGAATTTTTCAGCGATACTTAGACTTATTGACTTTCGTGGTGCTTATGTCGATGACATCATCGTAAAAAGCCGAACAAATGCCGAGTATTTGTATAACCTCCAGGTGTGTCTTGAACAACTCAAGCGGCATGGCTTGAGATGCAGAATGGGAAAGAGTGAGTTTGCAAAGAATTAAATTGAATACTTGAGACATGTGATGGACGCAATCTGCATTCGACCATCTGATTCGGGAGAGAAAGCCATTTGGGATCCATCCCAACCAAAAGACCTGAAGGAGCTTGAAGCGTTCATAGTCAAAGCAAGCTATAATAATCAAAATACAAGATTTGTAGGGGTGAAAGACCAGCAATGCGAATTTAAGCTCTTTAAAAAAAAAAAAAACTTTGAATATCTCTATGATAAGTCATAGCATGGTATTGGTGCTGTTATTTTGCATGTCTATCCAGGCAAGGCCGAAAAGCCAATCGCCTTTAAATCAAAATCTCCTAATGATGCAGAAAGGAAATGTAACCAAATTAAGAAAGGGTCTCTCCCAATTGTAATTATTTCACCAATTTCACCAATTTCACCAATATATGTACGAATTGTAGCTTGAGCTGACTACAGATCACCAGGACTTATCATGATTTTAAATCCAAACCTTGGCTAAAAAGTAATCACTATTCTGCGTACGTCCACGTCTGTAAGTATGGGCCAGCTATCTTGGCGTTTAAATATGCTTTATTTGACGGAGCATATCGGAGTACATGGATAAGGTCTCATTTGTTTTATTCCAGGATTATACATCACCGTTGATTCCATCTGTGGAATTCATCCGCTGTGTCATTTATAGTGTTGCAATTTTTATCTGATTGAGACCGCATGGATATCGAGCACATCCCGATGGTTATCACTTGGAATTGAGATAAAGCACAATTGATAAGTAGGACCAGTTGAAGCACTGAGTATTGCCAGGTTGACATCTCTTAGTATCTATCCTATTTCCACAGCACCCAAACACACATAATTAGTAATTACATTATATCCCTTATTAAGTTAACTATACTAATATGAATTTTTGCTTGGGTTATATGTAAGTTCATAGGTCCATAGGAATGCTATAACAAAAAACGTTAATTTTTTTTTAATATACTGATAGGGAAGATCTTGCATTCACTTCAAAAATTAGAATGGAAATTTTGTGACCTTTTTACGTTTTAAAGTATCTATTATGTTTTTAGATGGTTTTTAACAAAGTGTCAGTGAGTGTATTAATTTATATTTTTGTCAGAATTACAAATTTTATGCCGAATCGTGGCAGGCCTGTCAACTTTCATTTGGCCCAAGCAGTGGGTAGACGACATGGGATCCAAAGGTTACTGCATAGCCAAAAACAATGCAAGCGATCAAACAAAAGAAAACAAACAAAGTTAACAAAGTTAACCAGGAGGTTCGATAGGTGCAACTCTAAGGATAGTAGGTTTATTTTTTATTTTTCCCATTTAAACACTTACAAATTTACTTATTGTTCAAATAAAACTTACAAAACTAAACTATTATATTGTCTTAAAGTAACTGAATAGAGGGGTGCGCAATACTTATTCTATGATTTTCAAGAAACTTACAAAAGTTTAAGTTTTTTTTTTGAATCATTATTTTTTTGTTATTTGCGACCAATATTTTTTTTTTTTTTGCAGTTCCTTTTAAAGGTGGTCGTCGGGAAGCCTTTGATGATACAATATTTCTTTTTTTATTTAAATTAATCCTACTAAAAAACTTAAAAAACTACCTTAATCTAATTTAATTTCCGAGCCGGGCCTTGATATATGATCTCCATCGCGACACTCAATAGACTGATCAATTAATATTATTTAATCAGTCACACGGTGATACCTCAGATTTCCCACATCAAGATTCGGCCAAGCTTAACCAATGTGTTGGCTTCAGCCCAACCGAGCCACCAATACTTTTCTTTATTTAACCTCTTGCTGTTTAGTAAGCATACCTAAGGCTTGTGCGGTATCTTAGGTCAGCGTTTCCCGAGTTTATTGAGTCATAAAGAATACGATTTTTTTTCACCCTTCTGGAAATATGATAAATAATAGGGATGTTCGTTAAATCTGACAAGTAGCCATGTCCATCCAGATACAAGAAAGCTTCGGGTGCGATGTATCTACTTGCCATACAACTTCGGAAATACCCAGGGTTAGGATAAAATAAGCCCGGCACAAATTCGTTCACTGTAACGTTTGCAAACTGTGCAGAATGATTCCTCGCAAGATACAGTATGGCATTGTTTATTCTGGATACACTAAGGATAGTAGGGAAACTCACGGTGAAGCAGGAGACCAATATGCGAAAGGAGGCTCACAAGGAACCCCGTTGTCGGAGCCCGTAGGTTAGACTCTAACATGATGATGACGAGTGGGGGAGGACAATCCCTAGGACGTACACCTGAGCGAGGACAAATTCCCATAAAGTGTTAAGTAACACCACAACCTGCCACCGATTTGGACACAAAACACGCATCACTTCCCTAGAATTGATGTGGATGCAGCTAGCTAGGGAGCTTGCTCAGAGAAAATCGATCGATGGGTGAAGAGACGACGATATTTTTTATACTTTTACTCCGTAGAGAAACAGAGGAGTGACCTATTGGTTAACTATGTGGTCAACTACGTATGCAAGTATGTGCATAGCAAATGTATTTTGAAACGATGTGGAAGATCACAAGATCACCCCATCAAATCAAATCAAATTCTACTTCGTAAGTCTAGTTTAAGTTTAGAGTATGAAAAAGGCATTAGGATATTCACTTTGATTTGTGAGCTGTGAGAATAAATACAAAATCTGATACGAAAACTTATTTGTATGACTTTTATTTAATTTCATATAATTTTATTTAATATAGGGGGATGGCCAAGAAATAACATAGCCTTCATCGAAGGAACAAATAATACCACCAAACAATGGTAAACAGCAGAAACTAATAGCATAAAACAACCGAGCGCAACGGAATAATTACAAAGCAACTACAATATAAAGAATAAATATACAAAACCGGCCATGGGTAGAGGGCAGACAGGTCAAAGGGCAGAAAGGCCCAATAACAAAATAAATGAACAAATAATTAATTGTAAGGAGTGAAATACTATTGATCAGTCCCCATTATTGGATTATATCTACACTTTATTTTTATCGTCTCAACTCTCCAGCGTCTTTTCGATCGAGTTTCCTTTCCTTTCTTCTTCGAATTTGTTTAATTTTCCCGACAATTTTATCAATTCGATGGGGAATATAAAGTTATAGCTAGGATCCACAACTTCCATAAACTCTCTCAGTAATGACTGGAAGCGGGAGTGAGCTCCGAGACTGATAATACGGTCAATTCGAGCCAATTCGAGCGGTCTTAAAAGTCTCTTTCGAAATTTTAAGTAGTCGTATGAATGTGTACACTGGAGTGATTGCGAGGCATATTTGGACACGGATAAAAGAACCGTCTGATAATACGAGAAAGCCAATTCGAGCGGTCTTAAAAGTCTCTTTCGAAATTTTAAGTAGTCGTTATGTTTCCACAAGAACGACATTAATGCCTCTGTTGATATGATCACTAACGCTATTCTCTTTGGAATGAGATCCTTTTGCCCTCATTGGTTAAAGAGTATCAAACCACAAGAAGAGGCATGATAATACTCGAGCTGCTAAAAAGCTGTCAGGATTAAAGAAATGTTTTTTTCGGGTTTACAAGACCAATTCGACAGAGGAAATCTGGAAAAACTTCAAACGAGTCAGAAACGGCTGCAACGTCTTACTCAAGCGTGTAAAATTTCAATATGACAAAAACTGAGGCAAAAAATGCTAAAATGTCCCAAAGGTAGTAACCATTTTTTGTCGATAATCAAAAACATTAGAAACATTGTTTCATCCTTCATCCCAACGTTCATTTACAATGACATTCCAACTGTGACCTCTTTGAACATGGCCAATATGCTTGCTGCATACTTTGCGGTCAGTTTAACATTTCTAGATTGTACTCTTTCTCCGCCTACACTTAAGTGTAGTAGCAAGAATACTTAAGGATCTTTACCTACACGAATTCGCTGGTCCTTATGGTATATCTCCCCTTCTTCTAAAGAGGTGTTATTCACAGCTTTAAAAACCACGGTGTAAGCTTTTTTGCTAGTCCTATTCTAATGGCATGTTTCACTGAAAATTGGAACTATAACGTAGAACAGTCTGGCAAAAGCAAGACAGTTGCACTTGATATTTCTAAGGCATTTGACAGAGTTTGATATCAGGCTCTTGTGTCGAAAACGCGTGCTTTTGGGATCGATGACTGTCTTCTTCAATAGATTAGAAATTACCTTTCGGAAAGTTCAATTTAAGTTGTCTTGGATGGTTTGAAGTCTATTATTCACAAAATATAATATGCTTATATGCCGCAACTAAGTTATCGCTTTTTTTATGAAAATGCAACTTATTGTAGAAAAATGAATACAAATGAATTATTCAAAGTATTGCCCATCGGTAGCTACAATTTTTCCCCATTTTCCGGTAAAGCTCGAATACCGTTATGGTAAAAGTTTTTATCTTTTGAGGCTATCCATGAATCAAGCCATTTTTTGATGTCTTCATATGAGCGGAACTTCTGATCAACCAGACCATATCCCGTCGAACGAAACAAGTAATGCACGTTATTCAGAGAATATGGCGGGTGGGGTAGAACTTTCCATTTGAATGTTTTCCTGTACGTTTTAATGGGTTTGGTAACATGGTGAAGCCGAGCATTTTCATGATGTAGAATCACTTTTTCGTGTCTCTTCTTGTATTGTGGCGTTTTTCGCGCAGTGCTCGGCTCAGTCACATCAGTTGAAGTCGATAACATTCCCCCGTAATGATTTCGTTCAGTTTGAACTGTTCATAATAAATAACACCGATCTGGTCCAACCATATACACAGCATAACTATCGCAACGTGAATATTCGGCCGAGCCGACGACGTAATAGCATGACCGGCACGTTTCCATGATTTTCTTCTCTTTGAGTTGCTGAAATGAATCCATTTTTCCTTTGCCACTGGATTAACTGATCACGGGCGAAAAAACGAAGCTTAACGTCCCTTAGCTTCAAATTACAAGGAACCCAAATTTCTTGTTTTTGAATCATTCCCAATGCATGCACTCGCTCGGAAATGGCTTGGTGGGTAACTGCTAATGCTGAAGCAAGCTCTTCTTGCGTTTGGAATGGATCCTCATCGAGCAATGTCTCCAATTTAATTCAGCGTCTTCAAAGAATCTTGGTTTTCTGTCACGCGAACGGTAGTCAACATCGAAATTTCTGTAAACTTCTTTGAGCTCTCGATGCGCTTTAGCCGCCGTTTTCTTCGAATGAAAGTAGAAAATCAACACTTCTCGTAAATGAAAATTATATGGCACAAAATCAGACATTTTCACACAACCAAAAGTATATACTATATATATGATGCCAAAAATATCACTAATGTGTCAAAACGGTTTGTTTACCATATGTCTAAGCCTGGTTTATGAAGTTTTGAACGAACAGAAGTCATCATATTTTGGTACGCTTTATGGATTTCAGCAAAGCGTTCGATACTCTAAATCACACAAAGTAAATACAAGCATTGAGTCGACTTGGAATTCGGGGAAAATTGGCGAACTGGTTGTATATACTTGTCTGGTAGAAACTTCCGAGTAAAAATAATAGATTTCTCTAGCGACGACATATCGATTTCTTATGAAGTACCACAGCGATCGAAGCTTGAACCACTTCTATTTACTTTATTTACCAATGAACTGCTTTGGGTTTTCACCAACAGCATTGCATTTGCATTTTCATACGGCAATAGTTGTTAGACATAGGTGTCTCAAAACTGGAATGGAAATACTGCAAACCGAATTTGATAATGCAGTTGAATGGTGCCATGATAACGGGCTTATACTAAATTCGTCGAAAGCAGAAATGATGCACATTCGATGCCCTTATCATAAAAAAACGGATCAAATAATCAGGTTCAATAGCAATATTTGTCAAAGTACAGGACACAATATTGAAGCTTTGGATAGCTACAAATACTTAGGATTGGTAGTTGATAGCCATTTTTTATGGAATAAACATATCGAGAAGCTTCGTTCTGACCTCAAAAAAGTTCTATTTGGTCTTATCTATCTGGATTACTATTCGACGCATCCGATCCAGAAGCAGGTGTATTATGCCTTAGTGGAATCTAAACTAAGGTTTGATATATTAGCGTAGGGCAACGCGTTAAAAACCCATACCGATAAGCTACAGAAACTCCAACTACAGCGTACCACACAAGGCCGCGAAGAGAGCAGCATTAAAGTACTGGGAGTTGAGGAGATATTTAAGATGTCGGTGGCGCTTGAGTCCTACGACAATAACCGCTTTAAGATACTTATTCAACACCGAGTGAATACAAGAAAACGCGCTCAGGGGATACTTCAAATACCTTCCAATAACAACATGTACGGCTTAAGGCAGCTAAAACATAGCCTGTCGACCATATCAAACGAGATTCTTCAACCATACTTAAGCATCGTTAATTTAAATGTTAGGAAAAAACTTTTAAAACAATTCCTTTTTTCTTAATCATAAAAAAAAGCACTGAACTATAATTTTTTGCAACCAAGGTAAAGCATAATATGTATTTTATAATTAGCAAAACAACCTTCTGCAGATAAGCCTGGAGGCTTCGCGGAAAATCATATAATTGTCAACAATTTTATTCAGATAAATAAAACCTAAATTTTTATTATTATTAAAAAAAAAGAAGAAAATGTCATAATCGACCAGCACTTACTGCTAAGGCCATATATTGACTTATTGGCGTATCTAACAATTGGGGAACCACTAATAGAGTAGAATTTAATGCTTCCAAAACTGCTAGGTGTTACTAATATCACTCAGACAATGGACACACTCGAACGCCGACCTTATGTCTCGTGTCTCACTATGTTTAGTGGCTATTTCCAGGAAATCGCCAGTAGTATTTCACCCCTTAAAACTTTTAACCTTAGCACCCGTCCCGTTATTAATGCTCATAGTATACTGTCAAGCCCACTTTCGAACGTATTCTTAAATATCGTGATTCGTTCCTAAGCTGTACAACTCGCTTGTTAAATGCGCTGCCTAGCTCTTTATTTCATAGTCACTATGACCATCAAACATTTAAGACCAACGTTCGTCGGTACCTCTCTTTCCATCCTAAATGATTTTGTTTTTCATCCGCGCTGTGTGCAAGCATTTTGAGTTTACCAAAATACCTTGAGAGCGCTTAAACTGTAAAAAAAGCATAGTAGCAAAGCTTGATAGTGTCACAGCTAATAACCTCGTAGTTGGATCCACTATGGCCAAACGAATACATGAGAGTGAACGTGTGTGTGTGAATCTGGCGGGAATTGTGAAACTCAAAAGATCTGGAAATCACTTTGATGACGACCAATAAACATAGAGGGTCAGCTTAGTTTTTGTGCGATTTATTTATTTTTTTTTTTTTTTTTGTATTGGCGTTCGACTCACTTATCAAAGTTTATCGCGCTCTTCTTTGTCACCGAAGATGTAAGAAGAAAGGAATGAAGTCAAGAAATCCAAGTCTTGGACCCAAATCTCGTTTAAGCTTTGACAACCAGAATTCGCCATCAAATGAAAGTAATACCATTCTAAAATTCGTTAATTTACCTACATAAATATTATATTACTTAAAATATAGTTTTAACTTGAACTCTATTATTTATCTATTAATATATATTATTGAAAAAAAGAAAAAACTCACTTACGTATAAAATACAATACATTTACCAGTGCATTCGCCTAAACATACAAAACACATAGGCTGAAAAGTTTTATAGTAAAACACAAAATTTTTGCAAAATTCAATTTTATTTATCAATATAGTTGCCTTCGAGGGCGATACACTAATTGAAACGATTTTTCAATCTTTCGATACCAGCTTTGTAGTACGATTTCGGTTTAGCCTCAAAATAGGCCTCTGTTTCGGCTATTACTTCTTTATCTGTCTTAAATTTCTTTCCGGCGGAGAATTTTTTTAAGGTCTGCGAACAGGAAATAGTCACTGGGGGCCAAATCTGAAGAATACGGTGGGTGGGGAAGCAATTCGTATTCGAATTCATTCAATTTTGCCATCGTTTTCATCGACTTGTGACACGGTGCATTGTCTTGATGAAACAACACTTTCTTTTTCTTCAAATGCGGCCGTTTTTCTGCGATTTAGTCCTTCAAACGCTCCAACAACGCAATGTAATAGTAGCTGTTGACAGTCTGCCCCTTTTGGAGATAGTCGATGAAAATTATAATAATTATACGGATGCCATAACCTTGCCAGCCGACTGTTGAGTTTTTGGTCGCTTTGGTCGAGGTTTGTCGCCTGCTCGCCACTCAACTGACTGCCGACTTGACTCTGGCGTGAAGTGATGAAGCCAAGTTTCATCCATTGTCACATACCGACGCAAAAATTCGACTTTATTGCGGTTGAACAGCTTTAAGCACTCCTCTGAATCATCAGCAAACCCATTTTGAACCCATTTTGAACAGAGCTTTCGCATGTCCAAATATTCGTGTATGACATATCCAACACCCACTTTTGATATCTTCAGAGCATCAGGTATCTCGATCAACTTCACTTTACGGTCATTCGTAATCATTTTGTGGACTTTTTGATGTTTTCATCTGAAACAGCCTCTTTTGGACGTCCACTGCGTGCATCATCTTCGGTGTTTGTATGACCAATTTTAAATTTTTCAATCCATTTGCGAATGGTTCGTTCGGCTGAACGAACACTTATCAAGCCATTTCTTTGCTGCGGCTGCATTTTTCCCATCAAAAAGCAATGATAAATCATCACACGAAATTGCTTTGAATTTGAATTTTTTCACAATAACTAAAGTTGCTTCACTCACAACGCTATATCTCCAGAACTAATCGTCCGACAGCTGTCAAATTTATACACGTATCTTTTGAAGGTTGGTATTAACTGAATGGTATGGATTTAATTCAAGTGATGCCTTTTTTAGAAACGGCACCGTGCCCATATATTACAACTAAAAACGATAAAAATGTATAAAATATCTTAACCATTAACCCAAATTTAAACCTAAGATAGATTTAACTATATGTGAAAAATTAATTCAGCTACCTAAATCTTTTTGTCATATACGTACTTACGTTTAATTCACTTCAATATGAAAATGACATTTTATTAATTTCTTTAGATATCTATTACAAATGATGATTCATCGTATGGTTTGATTTGTAATGTAAAATAATATACATAAATTTGAAAATGAACTTAAATTTTTTATTATCGGTTAAAAGAAGAATTAATGGCATTTATTTATTGTGAATGATATTATGTAAACATTGGCCACGACTACGTCTGAGGTGGTCCATTCGGAGTATTTAATTTTCAGCGATTCGTTCGAGCATAGCGACTGGTATCTCGCGAATAACACGAGTAATGTTGGCTTGCGAAGCGTCAATCATAGCTGGCTTATTTCTGAAGTCCTGAGACATAAAATATCCAGAGAGAAAATAGTCCAAAGGTGTGATATCGCATGATCTAGGCGGTAAATTTACCGTAGCAAACCGTGAAATTAAGTGCTCAACAAAATGATTTCTCAACAAGTCCATTGTTTTACGAGCTGTATGGCTCGTAGTGCCGTCTTGTTGAAACCAGAGCTCAACGAGACCACGTGCTTGAATAACGTGCGTCCGTTAACATGGCGCGATAACGGTAACCATTGACGGTAAGATTCTGATGTGCCTCATTTTTGAAGAAATATGGACCAATAATTCCACCAGCCCATAAATGGATTTAATGGTAGCTCTTGGCACCCTTCAGGTTGCTCATCAGCCCAAATATTAACGTATACATAGAGTCAGAAATGGGCTTCACCATTGAACAAAATTTCACGATAAAACACCGGATTTTCAGTGAGTTTTTTTTAGAGCCCATTCACTGAAAATATGACGCAAATTCAAGACACCTGGCTTCAATTCTTGCTCAAATTGAATTTTTTACGCTTTTAGCCCGAGATCCTCATGTAAAATACGCCAAGTTGTTGAATACGCCAAGCCAAGCTGCTGAGAACGACGACGAATTGATTCGTCACGGTCTTCGCGTACCTTCTCATCTACAGCTGCTATAGTCTCTTCACTACGTGCTGTATATTGTGTAACCGGTCGAGTATCATCAACTAATGTAAACTGGGACTTAAATTTGCGAATGATATTGGGAATAGTGGTTTCATTAGGTCGATTATGCGCAACGTAATTTCCTCGAATCGCACGAAAAACATTTATCACAGAACGCTGATTTTCGTAATACAGCTGAACAATTTGGAGACGCTGTTGTGGTGTGAGGCTTTCCATGATTTGGCAAATGATACTGAACAAAAATGAGAAAGCAGTTTGATAGGAGTCACGCGTGACCAAAGCATCAAAAAAAGCATATTGAAAATCAAAGCTCACGATGAATCACCCTATACATTCATACATATAGTATACGCATCAATGAAGCAAATTATTATTTTGTTTACTGCTACCTTAAATTGAATAGCTCTTTCGACTTCCTTACTCTCTAATTGTTTTTGATATGAACTACCCCCCACCTTAAATAAGATATGAACTACGATTGGGGTTACTTCCGTAGATTCAATAGCTCGAAGTAGCCATGGAACTGATGACAACTCTCATCAACTGTGGACGGGCTAACCAAAAGTAGAAATTATATCACTGCTCGGTCACAGTACTTCCCTTTTTCTCTACTTCCTTCCCCAATTTCTCCCTATGACTGGACGATAGATAATGACGATATTTTCCACATGTCCGCTGTGTGATATACATGCTTTTGCACGTATTTTTTTTTAAATGTAACGAGTAATAGGTAGTGGAAAAGAAACCCACCCCCGCAAGCGCCGAGATTTAGCCCGGCTGACGCTAGCGTGCAATACTACTGTTGCGAAGGGGAGCTTAACACCTCGTACCCCTCGTTAATTTTGTTATAAACTACAATACAAAACGAGGCAACGAAAGCTGCTACGTTTCCTGAACGCCAAACTTCATCAAATGGAATTTCGGTAAGTATCATTAGAAAACAGCCGAAGATTCTACAAAGGAAAGTAACCGAGGGGAACATAATAGTTCATTTTCCGAGAGAAAAAGATTCGAATGCGGCAGAGAAGGCGAAATCTCTATGTTTAAACTTACTGGAGGACAAGGGGGATGTAGCTCGAGTATTAAGATCCAAATCAAAGATTTATGGATCTGGAACTTCAATGCACAGGAACTAATCATCAGCAGCAAGATAAAGAAGGTGACAACTACTTAAACTGAAGGCACAAGTTACTACAAAATATTGTGACATAAGCCAACAAACTTGAGGAGTCTCTATATAGTAAATAAACAAAAAAATATTTTTTTATGATAGGGGCAATAAACTTGTATGTAATGGCGAAAACGGTTTGGGGTTACTATAAAAGATGTTCGGGGACGTTTTAAAAAATCGAGGCTGTGATGGCAGTGAGTTTGATGCAATCCATAGCAGTCGGAAACGATCGAATATGGGGGCTCAGTAGAATTTTTTTTTTTTTTTGTTTTTAATAATTAGCGCGCGCTCAAGGAGTTTGAGCACCTTTGAGATGTTTGTACACAGCGCGGGCAAAGGAAAATCAGGTAGGTAGAAAAAAGAAATACCGATGTACGTTAATTTTAAATGCTTTCAAGTTATAATGAATAGGAAATAGAAAGCTCGGCAGTACATTCCACAAACGAGTTGTATGGCTTAGGAACGAGTCATGATATTTCAGAATACGTCCAAAAGTGGGCTTGAGGGTATTCTGATGAGCATTCATATCGAGACGGGTGTTACTGTTGAAAGCTTGAGGGAGCGGGATCCTATTGACGTTTGTTTTCTAGGGGGCACTGGTGGTGGAAATAGCGATTAAACAGGGTGAGAAAGGTGACATTACGTCGGTGTTCAACGGTGTCAATTGATTGACTGATAATAGTATCACCTATGAGTTGTATAGCACGGTCACGAATCCTACCTAGCAACTACAGAGATGTTTTAGGAGTAACTGTCTAGATGTTGAATTTGTATAGGGTTTTCAAATAGGGACTTGACAACTTTGAATTTAATTTGTGAACGCATTCTTTCACTAATAATCAAACTGTCACTATCAATTTATTCAGTAAACTCAACATTTTCATCATGGTAAAGAACACTAACGAGCTACATTCTCCGATTGGGTTCTTGAGAAGATGCGCCAAGATGATGAATTTCATCGCAAAATCATCTCCAGTGAAGAAGCTCATTTTTGGCTCAATAGGTTCGTCAATAAGCAAAATATGCGTTATTGGTCGGGTGAAAACCCATATGTGTTTCATGAATCACCACTTCATTCCCAAAAACTGTTTGGTGCAATTTGCATGCCGGCTACGTTATTGGGCCATATTTTTTCGTCGACGATAACGATCGTTTTTGGCCCGAATTGGAAGATATGAATTTGGACGACATGTGGTTTCAACAGATGGTGCCACAAGCCACACAAATCACGCTACAATCGATTTATTAAAGAGTAAGTATTGTGAGAGTGTTACCTCAAGACATGGGCCAGTCGATTGGCAGCCTCGTTCGTGCGACTTAACGCCGCTTGACTTTTTTCTGTGGGACTACGTTAATTAATTGGTGTATGCTAACACGCCGAAGACGTTGGAAGAGCTCAGAGTCAACATTGAACGCGAAAAAGTGGCCGTTTCTGCCGAAATGTGTGGCCGAGTCGTTGAAAATTGGGTCCAACGAATCGACCGCTGCAAACGTGCACGCGGTGGCCATATGTACGAAGTCGAGTTCCATTCATAAATGTTTTGATTGTACTTCAAGCCAATAAAAAAGTTTTTGAAATATCTCAAATCGTTTGCCTTTTATTAAAAAAAAAAATTTCAAGTCGTTATTAGAAAACTCTATACTTCAGTTTTGAGCGGGAGAATGCCTTATATATTGAGGCCTGGTCAGGGGGGTAAAATATTTCTTGCATCGCTTGAGAAAACCTAGACATTTCGCAGCATTTTTGGCGACATCAATGTAAGTTGTCACTTACACACATACCGAGAATGGAAAGTTTATCGGTTTCGACGATGCAAATGCCATTCATAAATAAAGGCTGGGTATTTGAATTTAGCTTTAATGACAGCAGACATCACTGTGTTTTGGAAGCATTTAATTCCACTCGGTTGATAGTTCCCCAATTGGTTTTCCTGTTAATATCGGAATTTAACGAGCTTAAGATACGCTGACGTTCCCGTCCTACAACCGAAGAGCAGGGGCCTGAGTCCGGGAACGAATATGAAAAGAAGAGAGTACTGTCATCAGCAAAGGAAAATATTGGATAAAAAGCAGCAGTTAAGAGATCATTTAGGAAAATTAAAAACAGTGTTGGAGACAGAAGGGCATGCCAGCATTTTTTTTTTGAGTATCAGACTTGGAACCATCCAAGACAACTTGAATTGAACGTTCCGAAAGGTAATTCCTAATCCATTGAAAAAAGAGTCATCGATCCCAAAAGCACGCATTTTCGACAAAAGAGCATGATGCCAAACTGTCAAAAGCTTTAGAAACATCAAGTGCAACTATCTTGCTTTCGCCAGATTGATGTACCCTTTGGTTCCACTTATCGGTGAGAGATGCCATCAAATCAACAGTGGACCTGTTGCTACAAAAACCATACTGCCGGTCATTGAGAAGCTTTCGAGATATTTCATGAACTGACGGTTTATCAGCGTTTCCGTGACCTTTGAAGTAAGTGCAATGGGTCTGTAGGAAGAAAGAAGATTCGCTGTTTTAGGGATGGGCTGGAGAAAGGCGGTTTTCCATCTGCTGAGAAAGAGTCCTTAAGAGTAGGATTGATTAAAAAACTCGCGCACTAGTTTTGCTAGCGACGAAGAACACCTCTTCAGAAGAAGGAGAGATAAACCATCTGGACGAGCAGATTTGTATATATTGAGAACTTTAAGTACTTTCGCTACTACACGAGTGCGAATGTGGATTGAAGATTTGACGCACTCAAGTGTAGGCGGGGACAAAGCACAATCTGGGAGTGTTGAACTGGCCGCAAAGTGTGCAGCAAGCAGATTGGCCAAACATTTTTACTACCTTTGAGAGATTGTAGTATTTTTGTCTCAGTTTTCTATCGTATTGGAATCTCACATGCTTAAGAAAGGCGTTGCAGTCACTCCTGGCTCGTTTAATCTTTTTAGGTTTTCCTCAGTGGAGTTGGTCTTGTAGGAACGAAAAAACATTTCTCTAACCCTGACAGCTTCTTTATATGCCTTTTCTTTTGGTTTGATACTCCTTATCCGATGAAGGATAAAGTATCTCATTCCAAAGAAAACGGAAAACGGTGTCTGTGATCATATCAGCAGCGGCATCCACGTCGTTATAGAGGAAATATAACGACCAGATTAAATTCCTATAAAAGCCGTTAAGTCCGCTCCAATTGGCTTTCTTGTATTGTCATACGATTCTTTTAAGAATCTGTTTTCTAACTGTCTAGTCGATGTACAAGAAATTAGCTAATGTGACACAACGGTCCGACAAGCCTAGAGGGAATATCACATTGACCTTGTATTTATCATGGTGAGAAGTTAAAAACAAGTCCAGGCGGTATGACTATCAACGTCTAGTATACGTCCACACGTACATTTACAAGCTCAACTTGTTAAAGGTCGAATTGCTGTTCAGTTTGGCCTTCTGTAAATAAAGCAGTAATGGGTAATTTGCTTACGGAGATGGAATTTTACCCACATGAAATTGAATTCCTCATTAGAATAAGGATTACATTGTGGCGGAGTTTGGTAATCTAAATCATTACGCACGTAAGTGATATTAGTTCGTAGCCAGGTAGCTTCAGGTCAGAATGATCTGAGAGTGGGCGGGGATCTACCTGTGCTTCACTAAGCGCCAAAACAACTGGTCTGTATTTACAGACGTTGACGTACGCAGAAAAGTAGTCACTTTTTAGCCCGCGTATGTTAGCTATGCCAACCCTGAATTCCCTACTCATAATCACATACAAACACAGAAAACACAATTGTAATGCCGTTTACAAAGATAATAAGAGAAAGAACAAGAAACAAAGTGTTCAAGATAAAACTAAGAAAAAACTATTTAAAATTCCAATATATAATGGTTCAGGGTAAGAGAATTGAGGGAATTTTTTTTAAATTTTGAATTAAAGTGGATACCTGTTACAAAAGTTAATGCTAGGGATAGAGACAGTGGGGAGATTTACTTCGGATTTAAAAGACAACTTGAAGATATCAGTCGCGAATTAAAAACGGATAGTGGTGCGACGTATTTGAATTCAAATCATGAATCTTCGAATACATCCAATATATTTAAATTTTAACCAATAGGAAAAGGATTTTTTAATACTGTTGTGCAATTTAACGTAAATTCGTCGTGTGATTTAGTTGCCAGGGTGAATGTTGAACGAGAGGACCAAAACAATCTTTTAGGAGTAAATCGCTTGTGCAGAGAAATAAAACTGTTGGAGTTATGTGATTCGTGCGGACTGCGAATCCTGAATTTAACAAGTTTGTTTTACATTTGTAGGTCATTTGGGGTGGCCGTGGTGTAGTGGTATATGCATACACTCCTCAAGCAGAGGGTCGCGGGTTCGAATCCTGTGCGAGGCAATTCTCTGAAAAAGTCTTTTCGTAGAATTTGTATGTAGTTATATGAGAATCCCTTCGGTGTCAACTCTGACATGAAAGCATAACACTGATGTTGGAGTGGTTGCTGGCTGGGCTAAATGTGACGAACTTAACAACAACGTACTGAGACCCACTGGTTGAGGATTCACTTGTTCGTCCCGTCCAGTTTGACAACCACCTCTGGGAAAAATATCGAAACCAAATACACCTAAGTTTCAAACTACTACACCACCCGCCCGCGCCCTGGAGAAAAGCCAGTAAAAGGGTATTCATATCCCCTTGGTGGGCGCGGGATTATCAAAAAAAAGAAAGCAAGGTGCTTCGGTTATCGATTACGGTTTTGTTGCAGGTGAGTGGAATCGTTACATAACTGACTTTGATATAGACCAACTGTCTTATTCTAATCGTCTCCCTGTAGTAGTAACTTTCGGGTCGGAAATAAACGAATCAGATTTGAATAGAACCATGAAACTACTTCCAAAGCTGCGATCGGGGAAAACAAAAGTGGCCAGCTATCGAAGAAAACTTTATATGCGACTACAACGGCAACACATATGAGTAACTGATCTCGACTGAATTAAGGAAATCATCAACGCATCACATCCTATCACTAGCCGCGACAGTTTTGCATAGCTATGGTCTGAGCCTTGGTTTGATGGTGATGGTTTCATGGTTGCTTTATGAATTTTTGAATGGAAGTTAATTCTAGTTATAAAGAACTATGTAAATGGCGAGTGGCACAATGAACCAATGCTCAGGAATTTGGGAAACTAGCAGAGAGGTTAAATTGAAAAAATACATTATAAGTTCCAAGCTACGTTCTGACCACCTAGTAACATATTTTAGGGAGCTGCTGATTCCAACATCTAACATATGTCTTTTTCGGTCAGCTGCACCTTTCACGACAACGAAATCTTAAATGCACGAATTATTGAGAATGAAATATTGGAAGCTCTAAGTCGACTTGAAGATAGAAAAGCTGCAGGATTCGATCGAATCCCCGTCGAGTTCTATAAGAATCGCACAAATGAACTAATAAATAAGATCTATGTGGTTTTTAACACCATTAATAAAAAAAGGTGTATATAGAGTTTTCTAATAATGACTTGACAACTTTTTTTTAAATAAAAGGCAAACCATTTGAGAAATTTCAAAAACTTTATTATTGGCTTGAAGTACAATCAAAACATTTATGAATGAAACTCGACTTCGTTCATATGGCCACCGCGGGCACGTTTGCAGCGGTCGATTCGTTGGACCCAATTTTCAACGACTCGGCCACACATTTCGGCAGAAACGCCAGCTATTTCGCGTTCAATGTTGGCTCTGAACTCTTCCAACGTCTTCGGCGTATTGGCATAAGCCAATAACTTATCGTTGCTCCACAGAAAATTATCAAGCGGCGTTAAATAGCACGAAAGAGGCGGCCAATCGACTGGCCCAGGTCTTGAGATAACACGCTCACCATACTTATCCTGTTAAAACCACATGTCATTCAAGTCCATATCTTCCAATTCAGGCCATTCACAGAAACGTGACGAACGTTATCGTCGACGAAAAAATATGGCCCAATAACGCCGTTGGCACGCAAACCGCACCAAACAGTTATTTTTTGTGGATGAAGTAGTGATTCATGAAACACATGTGGGTTTTCACCCGACCAATAACGCATATTTTGCTTATTGACGAACCCATTGAACCAAAAATGAGCTTCGTCACTGAAGATGATTTTGCGATGAAATTCATCGTCTTGGCGCATCTTCTCCAGAACCCAATCGGAGAACGTACGTCGCTTCAAATGGTCCATCGGTTTCAATTCTTGAGTCAGCTTGATCTTGTATAGGTGTAAACCAAGATCCTTACGCAAAATACGCCATAATGTGGTCTGAGCGATGCCCAATTCTTGAGAACGCCGTGGAATTGACTGATTTCATGACAGTAATACGGTAGATCGAAATATAGAATATATAATATAGAAATACACAAGTAGCAGTTTAGAATAGCGAGGAAGCTTCGAAATGGTTTGAGATTAAATCAAGAGCGAGGCATATATGCACCCTGACCTCCAGCTTATTTACGCTTTTCATAGAGGATCTAATTGGCTTCATTCCTGGAGGTATTGGCTACGCATTACAGTTAATCTAAGGTTTGGTCTTTGCGGATGATGTGGCCCTGCACGCGTATACCCCTGAGTTCCTGCAACTAATGATCAATGGTCGATACCGGTATTGCATTATATGAAACCTGATAGTGAATCTAGACAAGTCAAGAGTAATAATATTCAAAGAGGGTAGGCGAAGAAATTCGTTTAAAAAAAAGTGGTATTTTGTTATTGATGTAAATGATGATGTAAATATCTTGGCGTGTATCTAAGAACTTAGATATGGAGACATTTAAAGAAGAAACTTGTAGAGGCTGAAAGCGCAATGAACACAACATAGAAGAAATATTTTTCCAATATTTTAGCAGTGAATACCAAGTTTTCAAAGCAGTTTCGGAAAGAGTTTTGTTTTATGCGGCGAAAGTGTGGAACAGAATGAAATGTTTGAAAAATTGTTAAGTTATTTCACCAAATTTATAATTGTCACAACAGCAATAAGATTACAGATGGATTATACAAAAAAGTCCTTAATATGAATAATAATGTATACAGTATACAGTAGGACTATGTTGAAAATTTTACTAACTGGAAAACAATTATTTAAGAGCTTATAAAAATTATGGATACATAATGTAAAGAACATTTTCTAGAGCAGGCTATGTCATGTCTGCCCCTGAAATACATTCCTCATGGAAGTTAATTATCTATGCTTTGTGAGCTATATAACTTGGCGAAAAGAGAATATAATATGCATCTTTTAGGAAATTTTAAGCATGACAAGACGATCAATCTTTGACAGCGATTTTTTAACGGACGCCAAATGCATAGCAAAATTAAATGAACTGGAAATATCGCCTTTATTCCGGTACTGCAAAATAGCTTTAGCTTATCGAGAAAGGATTATAAATAAAAGTTTCTAAGCTCTTAAACTTGAAACTAATAAGTACGATACATATATACAGTCATACATACTATGGCAATATAAACTTTTTATGTTAGTTTTCACTCTGGCAGACGTGCCATGTTTTTTAATTTTTTGTAAACTAAATTGTAAACAACTTGCATACAATAGATAAAAATAATCTTTACAGAGACTTAGAAGTTATTCGGCGAAACAACGCATCGTAGACATCGCCACGGAGTTCATTCGACTCCTAGTGAAGGCAAAAACCGCCTCCAGCTGATGGGAATAAGAAGCCTCGCAACAAGTTTGCACGCAGAGCGAGGAAAAGATTACTACAGGCCATAAAACCGATAGAACAAAGGCCGAAAAACCGGCCACAAATGATGAAAACAACACTTGACAAAGATAATCAAAAATAAGAAGCAAGCCAAGAAGTTAAGGCCCACAAAGCAGAAAACTCGCCCCGGCTTTTCCATGTAAAAAAAAGCGAGTACTACGGATGGTAAAGCGAATCCAAAAACTCAGCGCTCTCGAATACGTTCACGAATATCAGATGAACCCAGAAAGGGGACCAGTTGATGCAACTGAAGGAGAAAGGAGAAAAAACAGACCAATATAATAGGACAGTTCAATGGCATAGACAATCCGCACATAATAAGTCTGAGAAACGCCTATGGAAATAACCAAATTGCAACATTGCATGGAACAGTGCACACAAAATACTAAAATCAGGCAGAATTAAAATTGGATGGGTAAACTGTTGCGTTCGGGAAAGATAAAAACTAACTACACGTTTCAGATGCCTTTAATTCTGCCGCATTATACGCCAGTTCAAACATAAGATGTGAGAAATGTAGAAGATTTGGGAAAGAAGGTTATGTAGCCAAAGACTGCAACAGAGACCCGCTTTGTTTCTTTTACAAGGACGACCCGGAGAACGCCAAGAATGTAGACACTAGACGGTGGTAGCAAATACCGGTTTTCAAGAGAACCCTTAAGAGCAAACAATCATGAAGACAATACAGATGAACCTTAACCACTGTACAACAGCCCACAATATCCTGGCACGAACGATGAGGAAGCGGACATCATTTTGATCAGTTAACCTCATATAGGGTGATACATTATGAGGCTTAATTTATAATTTAAAATAAAATAAAATTTGAAAGTGAACTTAAATTTTTTACTATCGGTTAAAAGAACAATTTATGGCATTTATTTTTTGAAAACAATATCATGTAAATGTTGGCCAAGACTACGCCTGAGGTGGTCCATTCGGAAAGTCCAATTTTGGGCGACTCGTCCGAGCATAGCGACTGGTATCTCGCGAGTAATGTTGGCTTCCAAAGCATCAATCGTAGTTGGCTTATTCCTGAAGACCTGAGACTTTTTTTACATATCCCTAGAGAAAACAGTAAAAAGGTGTGATATTGCAAGATCTAAGCGCCCAATTTACTGTAGCAAAATGTGAAATTAAGTGCTAATCAATATGATTTCTCAACAAGTCCATTGTTTCACGTGCTGTATGGCTCGTAGCGCCGTCTTGTTGAAACCAGAGCTCACCGAGACCATGTGCTAGAATTCCATATAACATGGCGTAATATGGTTACCGTTGGCTGTAACCATTTTATTTATTTATTTGCCACATATTTAAAGAAATATGGACAATGATTCCGCCAGCCTATAAACCACACCATACCGTTGTTTTTATTGGATGTAATGGTAGTTCTTGAAACTCTTCGGTTTGCTCATCAGCCCAAATATGGTAATTTTGTTTATTAACGTATCCAGAAATGGGCTGTATCACTGAATAAAATTTTACGATAAAACACTGGATTTTCATTGAGTTTTTCCAGAGCACGTTCACTGAAAATATGACACCTGGCTTCAATTATTGCACAAGTTGAATTTTGTACGCTTTTAGGCCGAGATTCTTACGTAAAATAAGGCAAGTTGCCGAATACGCTAAGCTTAGTCTCTTCACTACGTACTGGATGTGGTCTAACCGGTCGAGTATCATCCACAAATGTAAACTTGGACTCAAATTTGCGAATGGTATTGGCAATAGTGGTTTCAGTAGGTCGATTATGCGCACCGTAATTTCCTCGAATTGCACTAAAAACATTTCTCACAGAACGCTGATTTTCGTAATACAGCTGAACAATTTGGAGACGCTGTTATGACAAAAGTTATAAAGTAGTTTGATAGGAGTCACGCGTGATCTGTCAAAAAAAGCCTATTGAAAATCTCAACCTCACGATGAATCACCCTATATAAACTCTCGATAGCAACAACTTGGTCTTAGGTAAATCAAGGCATGCGGTAATGGAAAACACGTGGAAAACATGCCTTCCAAGATGCCAGCAATTAGATGGGTGGGTACGTTCCCGCAAACATAAAGCGGATCAGTTTTAACAGCTGTTACGCGCGGTCAAGTTGAACAACAAGTAGCAGAAAGCGAAACTATTTCTATGATCACAGCATGAACGCAACAATTCCCAGACGAATACCCAGTTAAAGAGGTACAGTCAAGAAATAGGAGCAAATTGCTTACAAGCCCGACGGAGAGTGTAGCATTCTAGAAGAAGAGTCGCGAGTCGAGCGACTAGACATACGAGTATTTCAACTGGTGAGAATGGACACTAAAAGAAAATAAAGCCAAATGCTTTAAGCGCTTGTGCGATGAAGCGGACATAAATACTCCTACTTGAGGCACGACATACAGTATTATAATAACTAAGCTGAAGGGCTGTAGGTCACCAACAATTATCAAATCCAACAACGCTAAGGTCTATTGTAAAGCAACTATCAACTATCAAACAACACCACCAACAGTCCCAATAATAACACCAGAAAAACCACGACAAAAAAAACTGCTCATCGTAAACGTGAATCTTGTAAGCGACAGGCAGATGCGAACCGGGATGCAATATGCTAGAATAAAAGTAAAGCTCAAAATAGAAGAGCAAAAACGTACATACAAAGAATTACAAGTTGATGAGGCTGATGTTCGTAAAAGTGATTTGCGCAAACTACAGGCAGATGCAAAACGGGGAGCCAACAAATAACGAATAAGAGACTCTAGACTTGAAGTAAAGCTCGAAATCCGAAGAATTACAAGTTGGTGATGCCATCTAAAGTTTGGGCTTCGGTTCGTAGAAACAGATTCGTAATATCGTGTTCGGTTTGCGGGTGATTTAAACGCAATATAAAACACGTCCCGGCGAAAGTGGATGATTTGATTGGCGAAAAATATCCCGACGAATATCCCTGCAGTGTGCGTTATACTTGCGCGTGTGTGATACTTGCTATAAAGCGCTACTCGATATGAAACTTTCCCGTTTAGCGACGGAAGAAAAATCTATGTTCCAATGTACTTCCGTGCATCGGAGGAACTCGACAGCAGTTTACTGATGGGGCAAGTGACCACTTGGCGAGGTTTTTAATTTTTTTTTTTTTCTTATGTTTCCCTTTTTTTCTTTTTATAAAGGGTGACCACATAAGAATGATAGAAAAAAAATTAGTAAATCAACAACAATGTGAGATACAAAATTGATTCTGGCTTTATTTTGTGGAATAGCACATCACTCAAATAGCCACCGAGTGTTTCAAAAGGTGGATCCAATATGTTGGTCTCGAGCTCGTTCAAAGTTGTTGGCTTGTTACTATAGTGTAGACTAAGGACTTGACGTAGCCCAAGAGAAATTAATCCAGTGGTATCAATTCGCATGAGCGCGGCAGTTAATTAATGAACACTCACCCTGAGACGACCCAGTCGCCAAATTTCTGCTTCACAACTTCGAGCGTTGTGTCGCTTGTATGGCATGTAACGCCATCTTTTGGTACCTTAGCTCGGACAGATCGATGTTATTGAGCTTTTGACCACAAAAACATCCCTCTATTCCTAAAACCATTGATGGTAATGGTGTCTCCTTCCTCATGCCGCCATGCCGAAAAATGCACAAACGAGTCAATCTTTGTGGATAAAATGATACTTTGCCGAACACAATAAGTGCAATTTTGCTTCTTGAAAAGTCATTGAGCCAGAAATGGGCGAACTCACGGCGTAGGCCCAAACTAAACCGCAAAATAAGCCGGGTTGACTGTTTGGCAATGCCCGATTCAGCTGATCTGCGCCGAATCGACATTTCTGGGTATTCTTCGATGCTGGCCACTATGGCGGCTATGTTTTCTTCATTCTGCACCAATCTCTATCTGGTTCGTGGCTTAAGATCTACAAACTAGTGTACTCATGCTCAAACTTTTCCACGGTGCGACGAATTGCCTGCACACTGAAGCCACGATTTTAATCGACCTCGCGACGAAACTCATGTTGCGTATTTACAACTGAGCTGGAATTTCGATAATATTTAGTTTCTGTTTTATTAGTATCGGCCCACTCAATCAGAAGATATGCCGATTTAAAAATGAACGAAAGAGATTTTGCCATGAAAAATCCATATCTCTATCTTCACCTATACCAACAAAGAACAAGGGAAAAGTAATAAGAAAAAGGATGAGCGCAAACATATTATGATTATGAAATATCTAACATAAATATATGAAAAAATCATTTTCTATGCTTCCGAATGTAAGACAAATACGAGTTAATCCATACATGCTACATACAAATGTAGTTTGCTAAGCATACGATAATAATGCTGCTGCTCAAAGGGAATAAACCACCAGATGAGCCCTCGTCATATTATCCCATATGCTTACTAGACACGATGGGTAAAATACTGGAGCGAATTATATGCAATCGATTGGAGGCGTCAATTGACGAAGCTGGAGGACCCTCAAACCAGCAGTGTGGATTTAGAGAGGCTCGCTTTACAGTAGATGCTATTCCGAAGGTAACTACGACCCTAGAAGAAGCCATTCAGGGCAGAAGATGGAGAGGAAGTACCAAAAAATACGGACGTCAAAAATGCGTTCAACTCTGCAAACTGGGAGTTTATAGTACACTCTCTGAGGTCAATGATAATGCCATGGTTTTTAATAAAAATTATGCTAATTTACTTCGACAATCGGTTCCTACTTACGATGGAGTAAGGCAGTACCACGTAACTGGCGGAATTCCACAAGGATCGGTATTAGAACCTCTCTTTTGGAACAATATGTACGACAGGGTTCTAAGACTTGGAATCATGATTGAGGCTTAAATCATAGGCTTTGCAGATGATATTGCAATCGTTGTGGCAGCGAAACAGCTGGAGGAGATAGAAGTCATTGGTCTAACATTCAAAAAGTTAGACTGTGGATGGCAACAGTTGGGTTAGAGCTGGCAGAACATAAAACGGCAGCAGTTCTGGTAACCAGTCGCAAGGAAAGAGAAACAATCACTATCAGGGTAAGCGATCACGATATAATATCAAAACCGGCTATCAGATGCCTAGGTATGATGATCGATGCTAGGCTCACTTACAAGGAATACCTTGAAAGAACGTGCGACAAAGCTGCAAAGGTGAGAGCTGCCTTATCCAGAATAATGACAAACATAGGAGGACCCAGACTAGATTAGTTCTGTCAAGGATGGTGCAGTCGATCACAATGTATGCGGCACCAACATGGGCGAAAGCATTGAAAATTAAGTCATACTCAAGAAAGACTAATTCTGTCAACAGAATGAATGATCTGAGAGTTTGCTATGCATATCGGATAGTATCAGATGATGCTATATATGTCATTGCGGGAATGCTACCAGCAGATATATTGGCTACTGAACTACAAAAAACCTACGATGCCAAAATTCAGAACCCGGAGTTTCAATGAAATATATCAAGCTGGGAGAAAAGCAGCGCAGTACAAGTGCTTGGCAAGAGAGATAGAACAAGTCTACAAACTGGAGATGGACCTACCGACTTATACCACACAACAGAGCGCAGAGAATTAGAGGAGAAAATTGGAGAGATACCAACTCCTGAAAACATATGCTAACATCAAGTATAATATGGGATGCGGTGAAACAGGCTACGGCAAAAATAATGAAGGAACTTCGACGGTTGAAGAGAGCACTAATGAAAATCAAAGCCAGACGGCATCTCTAATACAACAAAGAACAGTAAATACTGTACACAATGTCGAACCAGCAAACGGTGAAAGAAGGGCAAAAAGTGCTTACTAACCCTGCGCAGTATACTTAATGGTAGTTCCGCGGGGAGAGTGGAAGAAGAGTGCAGATGATTATCACATCATTAGACGCAAAACGAACAATTATTGTGATATTTTTAAAGCCTTAACTATTGCTTTATAAAGCAGACACATGGGGATGTCCCATAAACACAATACCTTCCAAATGACTGCTGCGCTGTAAGTCCTCGAATTGGGTCATGGAAAAAATGCATGCTAACATTGATTTTTGCAAGAATAACTTATTTCCACATTAGCAGCTACGTTAATAATCATAATTTACGCATCTGAGGCACTGAAAATTAACCCAGAACGAGTAACTGTTTGGTACTATTTATTGATCGGTTGTGTCATATGGCCATTATGTTCAATGGAGCGCGCCACCAAGACATGATAAACAAATTTTGTGGCCGGAACTCGAGGATATAGATACGGATGACCTCTCCTTTCAACTGGGTGGTGCTCTTGACAAACAAGTCGCAAAACATTCGAGTTACAAGAATTCCGCACGAAGTTTGTTGGCCGTGCAATTTCGCATTTCAGGGACACACAAGACTTCTTTTTTTGGGGCTATGTTAAAAGCAAGCCATACGCCAATGATGCGTAACCAATTCCAACTCTGAAAACTGACACTGAAACCACCATTACCGACATAGAGCCCCAGTTATGTGAAAGATTGGGGAAAGGATGAGAGTCTGAAAGCAAAGCCGAGGCGGTCATACGGAAGATATTGTGTTTCATAATTAGTCCCCACGTTTTTTATAAAGCAATAAAGTTTTTAGAGAAATCTGAACAATTGTAGGTTTTATTCAAAATATTGTAACATGGGTGACCGTTCGGGGTTCAATACCAGACGCGCCCGAAAGACATTGGGCCTTACTGTTTCACTCTTTCAAAGCACGTGTATTCAGGCATAAAATACGGTCGCTGATGGACTATATTGTTAAGCATCGTGTCTTTGGGGATACTCAATGTTGGATGTATTCGATTGAATGGCAAAAAAGAGGCTTGTCGCATGCGCATATACTCATTTGGTTAGTCGAAAGAATGCAACCAGACCAAATTGATGACATCATATGTTCCGAGATTTCTGATTCCGAAACCGATCCAGACCTGCATGGTCGACGGTTAGTGTTCTAAGCGTTATCCACGAAATTTGACTGATGAGACCATCACTGGCAACGATGGTTATCCACTGTATCGGCGTCGATCATTTGGTGATGGTGCTAAACCAATCACAGTCAAAGTGAAAGGAAATGATTTTGTGGTCGACAACTCTTGGGTTGTTCCGTATTCGCCACTTCTTTACAAAACATTCAAGGCGCATTATAACGTGTAGTATTGCAATTCAATGAAGTTTATCAAGAACTTCTGCAAATATGTCACGAAAGGCAGTGATATGGCGGCTTTCGGTCTTCAAGCTCCTGATTCCAATGATGAAATCACGCGTTATCAAGTTGGTCGATACGTAAGCTGCAATGAGGCGATTTGGCGTATATTCTCATTTACCATTCACGAACGCTTGGAATGCTTCATTGAAGAAATTTCAATGCTCAATGATGTGTGTTCTACTGAAGCTTTTGGCCGTCTTTATACAGTTCATCCGAAGAATGATGAATGCTTTTACTTAAGACTATTGCTGGTGAATGTTCGTCGGCCGACTTAGTTCGAATCACTCCGAACTGCCAATGGTGTAGTGTTGCCAACATTTCCTGCTGAATATCAGGAGATCAATTTGCTTGAAAACGATACACATTGGGACACTCCAATCGCTGAAGCAACTGTGTCCGCATCCCCAAGTGAGATACGCACATTATTTGCGATCATTATTTTCACATGTTTTCCATCGAATTCACGTGAATTTTGGGACAAGTACAAGGATGACATATCAGAACACATTTTGCATCGAGTTCGTGTCCATTCGGAGAATCCCCATCTTGAGATGAATGAAGAGATGCACAACTTGGATTTGGTTTTGATAGAAGATATATGTTACCTCATGTGCGGCAGTTTGTTAGTCAGGTTAGGAACGACGACGCTTTCGAACAAGAATTGCAGCATGAACGTGAATACGACACAAATGCATTAAGCCAATTGTTTCGAACGAATGTACCTTTGTTGAATCATCAACAAAAAGTAGATTTCGATACGGTGATGAAGGCAATCGATGATGGAAATGTTGGTATGTTTTTCCTTGATGCGCCTGGTGGCACTGGCAAGACATTCCTCATATCATTGATTTTGGTAAGATCAGAATTTGCTATAGCAGTTGCTTCTTCTGGAATAGCTGCTAAGTTGCTGGAAGGTTGCTGAACCGCTCATTCGGTATTGAAATTGAAATGTAACATAGCGAAACATTCAGCAATGTAAAAAGTTTTGGTAGGAAGCAAAATCATTATCTGGGACGAATGCACAATATCGCATAAATGTGTGTTAGAAGCTCTGCATCGCACTATGAAAGACCTGCGTAATGACGTAAGACATTTTGGGAGTGCATTGATATTACCCTCAGGCGATTTCCGGCAAACACTGCCAGTAATACCGCGACGAGATTAATGCTTGCCTCAAATCATCGACATTGTGGCTTTATGTGAAGAAACTTTAGGTGACGACAAACATGCGAGTTGCATTGCTAAACGATCCATCTGCCGAAGTGTTCTCCAATCAACTGCTAACTATCGGTAATGGTCGTATTCCTGGCGACGCATCGAATGAATTGATTTCGTTCCCGTCACAAAAACTACGATTGGTTGAGTGAAAGATCAATTTTAGCGGCAAAGAACAAGGATGTGGATCACTTAAACTGCACAATTCAAAATCGAATCGTTGGTTCCATGCATTTCTTCAAATCTATCGACTGTGTAACAAACGAAGACGAAGCAACCATATATCCAACTGATTTTTTTAATTCATTGGATGTGTCTGGCTTGCCACCGCACAATTTACAATTGGTTGGTTCAGTCGTCATCAACGCCAGCGGGGTCAGTTAGTAAATAAATAACATGAAATTTATTTTTCCTAGGCTTACTGGTTGCGATTCAATACGTGCACAATCCTCCTCTTCAACACTGTTGTTAATAATCTGAAGATATAAAGTAACAAATAAATTTTTTCTTTGATTTGAGTTCTTCCGTACGCTTACCTCCGAGGTATTAGAACATCTTCAAAATGTTCATCATTGGCATGTAATAAAAAAGACAATTAATCAAAACACCAGAGCGTTGTTTTATAAATTGCGGAGGTACTTCCTCCACTTCTTTTACTGCAAAGGATTTTTTTTTTCTTTGTTTAACTGCTGCGAAAATGTTTTTAATTTGATTTTTACTGTTTTTTCGTCCACATTTGGTTTAATCTTTTTTAATACGTTTACAATATATATTATCGCTTCTCTTTTTTGTAATTACTTTCATATGAACTGGACGTTGCGCTTTATATAAAATACTCTGCTTTTTGAATTTTTCAATAAGGCAAAGAGTTTCCTCTTATGTCCACGTACTAAAAATTTCCATTTTCATTTTTAATTAATTCTTTTCCGGTGTTCCCTACTTGAAAGACGAAATACGATTGAAGAGCAACACCATACAAAAAACGCGCGTACTTGAAAAATAAAGATTTGTGCATGTGTTAGTTTTCTACCCTGTTCTATATACCACTAGATACGTGGTAGAAGATTTTACTCCATTTCACGCTGCACACTTCAGCGTACTCACCCATAAAATCAGTTTTCCGCCGGTAGAAATATATATATATATATATATATATATATATTTGGCCCAATGTACTCGTATTTAAGGTAATATCTCCCTTTTGTTGGCTCCCTTTTTCCTTCCTAAAATGAAACTGGATTCCATAAGGATTCTTTTTAAAATTCGAATTCGAATACAATGTTATTTTTATCAATCAATAACTTTTTATAACGAAATATGTAATAATTAAAGGGAAATAGCTGTGTAAGTTCTAAAATTTTGAATCATTTGTTTTCTTGCTTTAAAATGTACTTAACATTATGTAGAATTTATATTTAAAATATTTTCTGAGATATAGCATGCAGACATGTTCAAGACGTTATAGAAAAGGGAAATGAAGTACAAGTAGGCCACTAAAAAAATATTTTTACGGCAACCAATCCACTGAATATGATATAGAAGCAGATACTAGTGCGTTTACGAAAAAAAAAACTGTTTAATGCTGATAGTGATAAAGTGGTATTCAACCCATACCATGCATATCATATATAAAAGTTTTAAGGGCGTTTTTCTCGGAACAACGTTTTTTTCAACTGAGTACACTCGATAAATCGCGTTAACATTTTGCATGCTTCTTTAAAATTGTTATTTTAAATGATTTGATAAGAAATATGTTTTTTTTAATGTTTAAATACCTAACGAAATTTTTAGGAAATCGTATTTTGTTTTTTAAAATTTCGATGAACTATTCATTTTAAATTTTTTTGCAGATTTTCGAGGTGTAGCTATGTTACAAAATAAAGTTGTTTAATATTTTTCATTGTTCCGGATTCAAAAATCAGACGCGACAAAAAACTTTTTTATATTGGGTTTTCCAATAACGACTTGACAACTTTTTTTTTTTTTTAAATAAAAGGCAAGCCATTTGAGATATTTCAAAAACTTTATTATTGGCTTAAAGTACAATCAAAACATTTATAAATAAAACTCGACTTCGTCCATATGGCCACCGCGGGCACGTTTGCAGCTGTCGATTCGTTGGAACGCCGCTATTTCGCGTTCAATTTTGGCTCTGAGCGCTTCCAACGTCGTCGGTGTGTTGGCATGAACCAATGACTTTACGTAGCCCCACAGAAAATAGTCCAGCGGCGTTAAATCGCACAAACGAGGCTACCAATCCACTGGCCCATGTCTTGAGATAACACGCTCAGCATACTAACTCTTCAATAAATCGATTGTAGTGTGTGCTGTGTGGCTTGTGGCACTATCCTGTTGAAACCATATGTCGTCCAAGTCCATATCTTCCAATTCGGGCCAAAAATAATCGGGGATCATGGCGCGATAACGCTGACCATTCACAGTAACGTGACGATCGTTATCGTCGACGAAAAAATATGGCCCAATAACGCCGCCGGCATGCAAACCGCACCAAACAGTTATTTTTTGTGTATGAAGTGGTGATTCATGAAGCACATGTAGATTTTCACCCGACCAATAACGCATATTTTGTTTATAGACAAACCCATTGAGCCAAAAATGAGCTTCGTCACTTAAGATGATTTAGCGATAAAATTCATCGTCTTGGCGCATCTTCTCCAGAACCCAATCGGAGAACGTACGTCGCTTCAAATGGTCCATCGGTTTCAATTCTTGAGTCAGCTTGATCTTGTATGGGTGTAAGCCAAGATCCTTACGCAAAATACGCCATAACGTGGTCTGAGCGATGCCCAATTCTTGAGAACGCCGTGGAATTGACTGATTTGGATCGTTTGCTACGGACGTCTGAGCGGCACCTATATTTTCGACACTTCGACCAATCCGTTGTCTCACTGACACGGCAACATCACACAACGAATATGTAGAATCAATTTTTTACACTTAACTTGTTATTGCCTGTCTACTAGGGCGAGAATTATGACCGAAAATTGGAGTTAACGCTCTTAAAATTGCAGTCCCCGACTCCGAATATCTGTAGAAAATTTTTATAATTTGCAGACGTTGCTCGTTAGTCTACTTCATCATGATGAAAGTGTTGAGTTTACTGAATAAATTGACAGTGACCGTTTGATGATTAGTGAAATAGTGCGTTCACAAATTAAATTCAAAGTCAAGTCCCTATTGGAAAACCCTTTATTATGGAGAGATATTGACTTATGTTAATTTATGAAATATATTTACACATAAGGATATGAAAGTAAGATATTAAATTGGTATAACATATATGGTATATATATAAGTATTTTGTTATTTGTAATTTGTAATGTTCTTTTTTTTTAAACTAGGTCTTTGATTTTATTCTGAGGATTCTTAAATTGTATTGGGTAAGTAATTTAATTCGTGCGGTTTTTTTTTCAAAATTTGAACGTTTATTTAAGAAAAAATGTACAATAGTATTATTCAAAGTGTTGTCCATCTGAAGCTATGACTTTTTCCTATTTTTCTTGCAATTTTTGGATCCCATCCCAAAAGAACTATGCCGGTTTGGCAGCCAAGAATGAATCAAGCCAATTTTTGATATTTTGCTCTGTGAGGGCGTTCTGCATCGACCGGAACAAATGGTAGTCAGAAGGGGCAAGGTCTGAGCTATAAAGCGGGTGTGGTAAGACTTCCCACCCACTATTTTCCAAATAGTTCGTAAGCGGAATATCAACGTGGGGCCGAGCGTTGTCATGATGGAAAATTATTGCCTCGTATCTGGTCGCATATTCCGGGCGTTTTTCGGCTACTGCTTTCTTCAAACGGATTAATTGTGTTCGGTAGCGTTGTCCATTGATCGTTTCACCCGGTTTTAGTAGCTCATAATACAGCACACCACCAAATACAGCGCATTACCTTCGCGCCATGGATATTCAGCTTTGCCGTTGATTTGGCTGGTTGGCCGGGTTTCACATATGATTTTTTGCGCTTGGGGCTATTGTAATGGATCCATTTTTTCATCAGTAACAATCCGATGCAAAAATGACTTCCTTTTGTGGCGTTCCAGCAGCATTTCGGACAAGCAAAACCGCCTTTCGACGTCTCTCGAGTTGAGTTCATGTGGAACCCAATTTCCTTGCTTTTGTATATATATAGCTGCTCTTAAACGTTTTGAAATGGCTGCTTGAGTGACACCCAAAGATTCTGCGAGCTCTTCTTGTGTTTGGCAACAATCTTCATAGAGTAATGCTTCCAGTTCTTCATTTTCAAACTTTTTTGGCTGCCCAGGACGTTTATCGTCTTCGAAGCCAAAATCACCACTTTTAAATCGTGCAAATAACTTTTGGCACGTTCGCTCAGCTAGCGCATGTTCACCATAAACTTCCACCAAAATGCGATGACTTTTGGGAGCAGTTTTCAGTAATGAAGAAGAACTCCCCGCAAAAACACTTATTCAGGCACAAAGTTCGACATATTTGAGTGAAAAAAAAAAATTTTTGTTAACGCTTCAAATAATTGACATATACTGAAATGACGTTCAATGACAGTAGCTTTCCAACGCATGTTCCAATGGAATAATAGCAATGGAATAATACAAGTTACGTCATCTCTTAGCAAACCGCACGAATTAAGTTATAGACCCAATACATTATAATTTAGGCTTATTATTCAAAATCGAAAGCCAAAACAATAAAGGAAGAATTGATTTAGTCATTACGTTTATGTTACGTATCTGTAGATTATAGATGAAAATCGCTATTGCAGATCTGTAGATATGGTATATTGATTTGTCAGCTATGGCTTTTGTCGATGACATATTTTTTTTTCTTTTGAAATTTGCCAGCTGTCAGTCTTGCTTTGCGCCTATTTTTGTGATTTTTTTTTTTTGCATAAGCTTTAATATGAAATGCAAAAACGAGTATTTTCGTCATATATTATCTTTTTTATATCTGTAAAGGAAGGAACGCAACGCAACCTACTAAAATTTTACATAATGTGTAAAAAGAAGAAGCCTTAAAAATAATAATTCTTTAATTGGTTTGACAAATTTCGGTCCGGAGATTTTTCACTGAAATATGAACAATGATCAAGTCGATAATATGAGCTTATGAATGGTAAAATTAAAGCCACTTTCGAGTCGGATCGTCATGTAACTCTACGAGATAGGGAGACAGGAAAAAAAAAAGAAATCGTAAAAAAAGCTTGATATTTGGGTTCCACATGATTTGGAAGAAATTAATTTAATGAAGCGCATTCACGCTTGTGATTTGCGTCTTAGACGCAATGAATCCAACCCTTTTTTAAAACGAATCGTCACTGCCAATGAAAACCGGGGTATAGAGGGCAGTAGCAGTATACCTCTGTAGCTTCTTTGGCTACTGTAGAATTAATTTGTAAAGAAACCGCAGTATTTTGCTCCATAAATTACATTTATTAATAACTTTTATAGCAACTAATTTATACATGCATTTATTCGCTCTCCCTTGGAAAAGATTATATCATTTAACCTCAACTCTCGAGTACCAAACTCTTTTTCTTCCTAACGCTTGTCGTGCCGTCTGGTTGTTGAAGGTATTGAAGGGTCGCCACAGTACTTCCCCCTCAATGACATTATGAGATGACATTTGATTTGTTGCTTATTATATGTTTTGATTGATTTTCTTTTTGACGAAAAATGATAGCGGTGCAAATTGAAAGAATTTTCCACATGAGCTGGCTTTAAACGGTCTGTGGATACTCCCTTACTAGATGTGGTCATGTGTACGGCTGCTCCAATGATTTCCTAACTACATCGCAACGAAGGAACACATGAGAACAAGTTTTATTGTTTGCGTAAGTAATTTTTTTTTTTTTTTTTGTCGAGTGATGCAGGACTGGTGTCGGACGCAACTGTCTCATGGCTATTCAGTGTTTCTCAATAAATATCTGGGGGCCGAATGGCCCTGGAATCCTGAGATTTGTTACATAGACCATCTCTGCGGCTGAAGCTTAGATGTCTTCTTTGAAAGCAGTGCGAAGTCCTTGCAGCACAAACAGAAGAGCATCGACCCAATTCATATCTTCATGGCACATCAGGGATCGGTGCCAGCGCTCCACCATCCCATTGGATGCTGGGTGGTACGCTTGCAGGAGAATACCATAGACCAATAGGGTGAGGAATACTATTTCGGACCTGTTACAACCTGGCTCCGATTGCTGCATCTGACGCATCTGTTTTTAACATAAGTGGGGCATTAGGATCGATATGAAACAGTAAAGTTGATTTGGAGTCTTTAAGAAGACTGTACGTGCGTGTGCACAGCATGGTATATAACTCCGATAATAGTTTACGACGCCCAAAAATTGCGCAGTTCTGCCATCGTTGAAAGTTTAGGATACTTCAAAATAGCTTCGACTCTGTTTTCTGTTGGTTTACTTCTAGCATTGTTGATGGTGTGTCCTAGGTAGGTAATTTCCGGACTCACTAATATAAATTTGTCAATTTGATGGACAGTTTGTATTCTTGAAGGCGCTGAAGGTTATCATGCTGAAGATCTTTTCGATGTTCTTCTTCGGTTTCAGAGAAAATTAAGATGACATCTATGTAACAAAATACAAAAGACAGATCGAGAAGAATCATGTCCATATGCAATTGGAAGGTCTGTGTCGCATTTTTGAGTCCGAACGGCATTACTGAAAACTCGAAGAGGCCAAAGGGCGTTGTGATAGAAGTCTTTTCAATATCCTCGGGAGGCATTGGAATTTGATAGTAGGCTTTGTCCAAATCAATGGTGGTAAAATATCGCTTGTTCAACAAGGGTTCAGTAAAGTCCAATATGTACGGGATTAGATACCGGCGTTTAGCCGGCGGTAGTCCCCGTAACATCTCCACCCATCAGACTTCTTTTGGACAAGGTGTATGGGACTAGCCCATAGACTGTTGGACGGTGTGCAAATTCCATTGTTGATCATGATTTGAAAGTCTTCTTGACTTAATTTGAGTCCTGAAAGTCCTCGTGGCCGTTCTGCTGTTGATTGACCAGTGGTTATGATTTTGTGTTTCGCAGTCCTGATTTTGTTAAACAAACTGACTTCATCTAGTTTGGAGCTGGTTCTGTTTGCTAGGAAGTTTTAAAGCAAGTCGCTGTATCTGTGAATGCAGTCAACTAAAGGCGTATTAGGTACAGATGTGGAATCATCCAGATTTAAGATCGATTAGCAGACCAAAATGATATAATAAGTCGGCAACAATTATAGTGTCTTTAACGTCGACAATAATAAGCGCTTAGATGATGACTTTTTGTAGTCCCAAGTTGAGGCTGAGAGTCCGGTTTCCGCAAGCCTTTATTGGCGAATTGTTAGTTACATAAAGGATGTTCAACTGCGGCAGTTTCTGGTAGTTAAGTGGATGTAGAATGACAGAAATTGTTGATCGTGAATCGATTAGGAAGTTTTGGTTCGTGTCTTTGTCAAAAATGTGAAGGTGGCTGTCTTTGAAACTGTTGTCTACCGCTTAGCTAGGCAACAGCATATTTAGTTTAAATTATTTTTATGCGAGTGCAGGGTTGCATATTGATGAAACTGGCACACACCGGTATCATTAATTTGAAAGGAGTTATTGCTTTTTCATTGACTTGGTATTCTGTTCGTGGAAAGTCGTCCTACTAGGTCAGTTAAAGAGGCTAAGGATTTGCTCATAGCATCAACACGCTGAAGTAAATTTCGAACTGCGCAGACTACTGGTTCAGAGGCACTCTCGATTATCCTGTCAGCCGTCTCAGAAATTGTATCTAGGTTAAGTTGCTTGAACTTTCTTGGGCAAGTGGCTCGTCCATAACGTTGCGAGTATGTCATCAGAAAAATGGTGTTAAACGACGCATCTCTCGTAATAGACTGGATGGTTTTTTATCTCTAAGATAACCAGCATTGAACTTGTTGGTGTCAGAAGTGACTCTGTGGTTGCTGAATTGTTCCTAAATTTGGATGAACCAAGGCCAGTATCTCCTGCGCCATTGATTCGTCTACCTTTATGATAAATTTGAAGATGGTTTACTGGAATGAATGCAAGTTGTGAGTTCTTCAAGCCACATAAATAACTATCACCAGGTAAATTTAAGCAATTGGGGTTACCAATGTAACTTCCTTGGTTACTGTAGAATTAAATTGTAAATAAAATGCAGAATTTTGCTCTAACTTAATTACATTTATTAATTCCTTTTATAGCAACTTATTTACACATGCATTTATTCGCTCTCCCTTGGAAAAGATTACATCATCGAACCTCAACTCTAGAGTACGCTAGGCTGGAAAAGTGTATTGGAAAAAAAAATCTACTGAAGTGACGAATGCCGCCTCTTATATGTATGGCGGACTGCAATGCACCGTTAAAAAAAGGAAAAAACGACACGAAAAAAGATGACGAAAGAAAATTGCCAATTGTTGAGTTTTATCGATGTTTCTTTGTATTAAAACACCAGTTCGTAAAGTGCCCATAAAGTGTAAAGGTATACATATAGATTCGTATGAGTGCTAAAACACGGAAGATAGCCGCAAAAGGACAGGTAACGCTAGTGAGCGTGATACAGCCAGCGAAGCCTAAATCAGCCGATCAAAGCAATCCGCCCGAGAAGCAGTCGAGACAACACCATGCAACACGTTCGCAATCAGACAAAAGAATGACCGACAAAGAAGAGAATAAAAAATTCGGACAGCATCAGGAGGTTCTGAAAAAGTCGACGTCGCAAGAAGGGGCAGTGAGAAAAATATCCAGGGAAGAAGCGAACATAAACATGGCGCAAGAAAACAACGTGTTGTAGCATCTTGCTCAGTTATTTACTTTAAAAATTCAAACTGTTAATGTTAGAAGGGATGAAAGCAAGCTAGTTGTAGAAAATTTTGCAAAGCTTATCGGTAAATTTGATGGTGAAAATATGCAAGTCGAAACATGGCTTACGAATTTTGACCTGAACGCCAATGCCTATGGCCTAAATGAAAAACAGAAATATGTGCAGGCTCCACCAAAATGACGCGCACAGTTGCTTTATTTTTGGAATCAACGGCAGTGTATGAGCATGCCGTATTGCGCGATCTGCTGAATGCCGAATTCAAACGAGAGAAGTTATGCAGCGCTGAAATCCACAAACAGCGGAGCGCGCGTATAAAACTAAGAAACGAGTTTTCATGTATACATGTTTCAAATGAAACTCATTGCTTCTCGGTGTGTGATTGACACAAAGTCTGTGATCAGATATGTGGTTGCTGGCTTGAATCTAAAGAGTGACCTTAAATATAATTTTTATGGGTGCACAACGTTTAAAAAGCTGATGGACAAATCTGAGGTGTACGAAAGTGTAAGGGAAAGCAATGAGACAAGAAGTGTACAGAAGAAACAATCACACCAGAATCGAAATGACCACAACAATACGAGTACGCAAGCGAAAAGTGAAAGGAAGCGGCATTGTTTTAACAGTGGCTCAGCTCAAGAAGTCATATGTCAAAATATTAGACATCCTCGGTGGTTGTTAGTCTCATTTATGAAGGCAGACGCTTGAAAAATTTTAAAATCAACAACGTGGCAGTAAATGCACTTGTCGACTCCGGAGCTGACGTGTCGATTGTGAGAAAGGCTGTTGTTATCAAAATCGGTTGTGTGCATCTGAAGAGCAACGCGTCCAACCGAAGAGGCCTGGGTAAAATTTTTTCTCGCCCAGCTGGACAGTTCAAGGCAGAAGAAGAAATCGACGATGTACATATGACCCACAAGTTCCTAGTCGGTGACGATGATGTAGACGGAAACGAAGCTTAACTGGGCTAAGATTTTTTATGCAAGTTCAGTTTGACAATGACGGAGACCGGATATGAATTTGCTCCACCTGCCGTGAAGGAAATTAAAAAAACACCAGCAAAAATTTCATGGAATTCTGCACTATGGAGGGTCTCTTTAAGTGTAACAGAGAGTCTTTTGGCTTTCGTAATTTGCCAGCGATTTTCATTCGCTTTGTAAAGGATTTGTGCTAAAAGTTAATAAATGAAGATATGGATAATATTATCATAAATGCAGTCACAGCTGAATAATGCCCTAAGAAGATGAGTATGGATTGAAGATAAAATGGAAGAAGTGCCATTTTAAAAATAAAACCTAGCATGGAAAAGACAAAAGCTATCAGCAAGTTCCAAGACCGCAGAATGTCCAGGTTCTAGATACCTACAATCGCTCTTGGAATTAACTGGGTTTTTCCGCAAATTGATAAATGGGTAATCGCTTATAGCAAAGCCACTGACCAATTTTCTGTGTAAGGATGTACATTTCTGAATGAAACATGCAGAGCTGCAAGCACATCAGCGGTTGGTTATGTTCAGGAAGTAAAAGCAATTTTCCTCTTCCTGTGTAAAGTTCAGGCAGTATATACTGGACGTATGGTTTACACTGGTTACAGATTGCACAGCTTATAAGCACACTTTGAGCAAAAAAGATGTACCAAGAAAGGTTGCACAGTGTTTCCTGTATCTGGAGGACATTCAATTTGTTGGTGGAACACAGAAATGGGGATCGCCTTAAGCATGTTGACTGTCTCAGTCGTTACCCGCATGTTATGAGGACCTCGAGTATAAAGGAGACCTATTGTTTAAATCCGCATGGATGGATGTATTTGTTGGTGGTACCACAGATAGAAAGAAAAATTATTGTAAACACCCACAATATTGGATATTTTCGCACACAGAAAACGATGCACTTAATACAGTAAAATGACTGTATAGTATTTAATGCATTATCCATAATCAAAAGCTAGGTAAAAGGGAAGGATTCTTGTATCAGGTGGAAAAACGGGTGGAACCATTGCACACGTTGCATGTGGACCATCTTGTATGTATCCGACAATGGCAATGAGCTGTGAAGTGGTCCTTAAGAAGGTGTGTTCAAAAGGTAAGGCGAGTTTTGAAATCTCGCGGGCAGTGTACTTTTGATTATCGATTTTTTGTTTACTGTTTTGGTATATTATAAATGTCACGAACAAACACATGTTCACAGTTTCAAGTAAAGGGTGATTCATCGTGAGGTTTGAGTTAAAATGTAAAATAAAATACATAAATTTGAAAGTGAATTCTTGCACAAGTTGAATTTTGTACGCTTTTAGGCCGAGATCCTCACGTAAAATACACCAAGTTGTTGAATATGCCAAGCCAAGCTACTGAGAAAGACGACGAATCGATTCGTCACGGCCTTCGCGTACACTCTCAGCTACAGCTGCTATAGTCTCTTCGCTACGTGCTGAATGTGGTCTTACCGGTCGAGTATCATCCACTTATGTAAGCTGGGACTCAAATTTGCTTATGGTATTGTTAAAAGTGGTTTCAGTAGGTCGATTATACACACCTTAAGTTTCTCGAATCGCACGAAAAACATTTCTCACATATTTTCATAATACAGCTAAACAATTTGGAAACGCTGTTGTGGTGTGAGTCTTTCCATAATGATTACCAAACGATATTGAACAAAAATGATAGATCAGTTTGATAGGAATCACGCGTGATCTGTCAAAAAGCCTATTGAAAATCAAACCTCACGATGAATCACCTCTTATACTATATAGTGGCAGTTATATAGCAAGCGAATAATACAAGCTCAAGCTTGTAAGGTGTTCAATTGAAATTGAGCTAGTTAACGCTTCAGTTGCTGATTGATTTTAGTGGTTTGCACAACATGTCCTTATTTTTAGAAGAAGAAATGTTATTAACACAAAGTTTAGTTTAAAAAAAAGTATATGTGTATATCCTATAAATAAATTACGGTCTGAATTTGGTGCACAAAATGCTTAAGGACGATGAAGAACGGATTTTCCTATATTATCGAATGACTTCCTCAACATTCGAGCATATGGTGTACTCGATAAAATATGGTCAACTATACAAAAGGGAACACCAATTTTAAGGAAAGCATTTCAGCCGAGGAAATACTTTCTGTTATGTTAAGGTAGGTAATTAAAAAAAATGTAATGGTTTTGTTAATGCATACATATATAATTCATCTGTTTTTTTTTTATAAAAGGAAATATAATAAACATAGATTTAAATAATTTTATTCATTAATAATGAATGGTAGAAACTGTCCATCAGAAGGCGTTGGCTGCAAAATGTTTTTAGGGTCTGCTGGTGAAGGGTTTACTAGATTAGAAACGGTTTCTTCATCTGTAATGCTTACCCAGGCAATTGATGAATTTCATTCATATTCTTTATAACAGGAAGAAAACTCAAATTGTAATCTCCATCCGCGCTCATATCAACATTGTTCATTGATTTTGCGTCGACCTCCTAAAGAATTAGCTGTCTTTATATCTCAGTTCTAAATGAAATCATTTTCAATCGGTGGTCTTTTGTAGTCTTCCTGCGAATGATAAAAATTTGTTTCGTTTGAACTATCATCTTGAGAAGGAAAACTTCCAAACATAGATACTGGTGCTAAAATATCTTTTAAAAATGACATTTGTTTCAGATATACCCGTTTCCGTTTGAAAACTTGAGATGAGTCACTGCTCTATCCTAAGGTTATCTCGTTGGCTTTTCCATTTCTTTCTTACCTCTTTCTAAAACCAATCCTGAGTGAATATTAATTGGAATATTATTATGTCGATACACTTTAGGTTTTTAGCATCGGGATCGTCTTATAGAAAGCTTAACATTCAATTCAAAAATGTCACATTCTGCAATTTTTTTGATTGTAAAGGAAGCTTGCGAGGCAATTTGGGACATTTTAGCAGCAGAGCATATGTCACCACCTTTTGTAGAGGAAATGAGAAAAACTGCGAAATGTTTCTTCAATATATGGGGATTTCCGAATTGCGTAGGTGCAATTGACGAAAAACACATTTGAATTAAATGTCCTCCAAAATCTTGCACCATTTACTGTAATTACAAGCAGTATTTTTCCATTATTCTGCAAGGAGTTGCTGACGCAAGCTATAGATTTGTTTGCATAGAAGTTGGAGCATTTGGCAAGCAGAGTGATGGAGCAGTATTCGAGGCATCAAACCTTCATTCCTTGCTTGAAAATGGAAATTGTAATGTACCATCACCCGCTGGTACTAACATAGAAGCTCCGTTTGTTTTGATTGATAGTGAGGTTTATCCGCTATAAACATATTTATGGAGTCCTTTTTCTAAAAACAATTTGACGGAGGAAAACGTTGTATTTAATGAGAGACTCCCTAGGGCTCGAAACTCAATTGCATGTGCTTTCGGATTACTTTCCAATAAATGGTGAATACTATTTAAACCAATAGAAACAAATGTAGAAACATCAAAAACAATTACAAAATGTGCATGCCTTTTGCACAATATAATTATAGACAAAGATGGTTTAGACAAAGCGGGACTTGTAACACATGTGCTGAAAAGTCAGTGCCGTTTTATAGTAAAACACAACTTTATTTATCAATATAGTTGACTTCGAGGGCGATACACTGATTGAAACGATTTTTCAATCTTTCGATACCAGTTTTGTAGTAAGATTTCGGTTTAGCCTCAAAATAGGCCTCTGTTTCGGCGATTACTTCTTCATCGGTCTTAAATCACTTTCCGGCGAGCATTCTTTTGAGGTCTGCGAACAGGAAATAGTTGCTGGGGGCCAAATCTGGAGAATACGGTGGGTAGGGAAGCGATTCGTAGCCGAGTTTATTCAATTTTGCCATCGTTTTCATCGACTTGTGACACGGTGCATTGTCTTGATGAAACAGCACATTCCTTTTCTTCAAATGCGGCCATTTTTCTGCGATTTAATCTTTCCAACGCTCCAACAACGCAATGTAATAGTCGCTGTTGATAGTCTGCCCCTTTTGGAGATATTCGATGAAAATTATGCCATGTGTATCCCAAAATACAGATGCCATAACCTTGCCAGTCGACTGTTAAGTTTTTGGTCGTTTTGGACGAGGTTCGTTCGCTCGCCACTCAGCTGACTGCCAACTTGATTCTGGTATGAAGTGATGGAGCCAAGTTTCATCCGTTGTCACATACCGACGCAAAAATTCAGCTTTATTGCGGTTGAACAGCTTTAAACACTTCTCTGAATCATCAACACGTTGTTGTTTTTGGTCGACTGTGAGCAAACTCGGCACCCACTTTGAACAGAGCTTTCGCATGTCCAAATATTCGTGTATGATATATCCAACACGCTCTTTTGATATCTTCAGAGCCTCAGCTTTCTCGATCAACTTCACTTTACGGTCATTCGTAATCATTTTGTGGACTTATTGATGTTTATATCTGAAACAGCCTCTTTTGGACGTCCACTGCGTGCATCATCTTCGGTGCTTGTATGACCACTTTTAAATTTTTCAATCCACTTGCGAATGGTTCGTCATGCTGGTGCAGAGTCCGGGTAGCACTTATCAAGACATTTCTTTGCATCGGCTGCATTTTTTCCCATCAAAAAGCAATGATAAATCAACACGCGAAATTGCTTTGAATCCATTTTTTTCACAAAAGTTGTTTCACTAACAACGCTATATCTCAAGAGCTAATAGTCCGACAGCTGTCAAATTTATACACATATTTTTTGAAGGTCAGTACTAACTGAAAATGGTACGGATTTCAAGTGGTGCCCTCTCTTAGAAACGGCACGGACAACCCATGTGTTACAAATACAGCAATCTTACTAAGCAACTGAACAAACAAATGAAGAAAGCGGGGATCACAAACTAGTTTTACAGCATTGGGTATACGCAGTTTATTCAAATCTTATTTTTTTAACATTTGAAACGTTCAATTGTAAATACATGTATATACAAATTAAAAGAGAATTATTTTGATTAAATAAAGAAACAAAACCAAAACAACTCACCGGATACTTGCATTTCATTCGCCACTTCTTCCCATAAATTTTCCATTAGATGTCTTATGCTATATTCTTTTGTTTTCATGTCCCAGAGACAACGCCGTTGGAATCCCAATTCTCGAATAAACTCGCGCTTATGAGTTGCTTGCACTTGTAAAATTTTATTACGAAACCATAGCGATCTGATAACATGCCATTAATTTCAAAGCGCGAGCTCGCTCGAATTCGTGTTTCTATTACTCGTTTGCTAAATTACCGCCGCCTATAGCATACTTAGTTTATTTTTGACAAATAGAAAGGTTAGACGTGTTTTGGTATGCTCGGCGATTACCAATTATTATAAAAAATTGAGCAAATTTTGTAAATGAAAATGGAAATGCCGTAACACACGTCTCACTTTGATTGCTCAGCAGTTTACCTCAAAGCCCTCTTTCGAACGTACTCTAAAAAGTTGTGATTCGTTTCTAAGCTGTATAACTCGCTCAAAGAACGCCTTGTCGGGCTCATTATAACCTTTAAACATTTAAAACCAATGTAAATTTCCTTCTCCTTAGTTCACCAAATAAGCCGAGACCAAAAAAACCACGTCGTTTTCAGTCAAAAAAGAAGGCAATGCTCACGATTTTCATGGATTACAACACGAAATAGTGCATCACAAATTTTTGCCAGAAGGCCAGCCAGTACACAAAGAGTATAATTTGGGCGTTATGAGACGTTTGGGTGAAGCAATTCGCCGAAAGAGACCAAAATTGTGGGCAGAAACCTCATGGATTTTGCACCATGATAACGCACCGTCGCACAGTGCCATCATTATTCGTAATTTTTTGATGAAAAATGCAAGAAACACCATCCAACAGCCGCCGAATTCACATGATTTGGCTACCTTTCTGTTCAATTGAGTTAAAAAACCACTACGGGGAACGAGAGGAAGTAATGGAAAAATCGCAGGAAATCGATGGACATACCGAAAACCAAATATAAAAAATATTTCGATCAAGCACTGGCATAAGTATGTTGCAGTCGATGGGGATTACTTTGAAGGGGAAAATAAAGATTTAAATGAATTAACTTGTAATTTTAATTTTCTGAATAAAACGGGAGCTTTTTGAAAGTATATTCTACTTAAAAGGTGTAATATACCAGGTGTACCGGCATGAAGTGAGCGTTTTATTGTGAAAATAAAACACTAATTTTTAATGGGAAAGTAAAAAACATTTTATTCAAAGTATTGGCCATTGCTAGCTACATATCTTTCCCATCTTTCAGGCAATTTATGGATTCCACGCCAATAAAACTGTTCGTCTGTTGAAGCAAACCAAAAAGTCACCCAATTTCCGAGTTCCTCGTAGGATTCGAAGTGCTGCTCAGCTAATGCGTGTCCCATCGATGAAAACAAATGGTAGTCGAAAGGAGCCAAGTCAGGTGAATACGGTGGGTGGGGTAGCAGCTCCCAGCTAAGTGCTTTGGTTGTATCCTGAACCAGTTTTGCTTTGTGCAGGTGCATTGTCATGGAGCAAAATTACCTTGCCGTGTCTTCTGGCCCATTCTGGTCATTTTTCGATCAAGGCATTGTTTAAATTAATCATTAGTTGTCGGTAGCGATCTGTATTAACATTTTCAGCAGATTTTAGGAGCTCGTGGTGCACTACACCTATCTGGTCCCACCAGACACACAGGATTATCTTCTTGCCGAATCGATCTGGTTTTGCAGTCGAAGTTGTTGGTTATCCCGGATTAAGCCATGATTTTTCCCGTTTAGGATTCTGAAAATAAATCCATTTTTTATCGCCTGTAACAATTAGATGAAAAACTGATTTTTTATCGTATCTTTGAAGCAAAATGTCACAATTGGTTTTTCAGTTTTCCATCTGTCTTTCATTCAATTCATGTGGCACCCATTTTCCAGACACAAAATGGCACTCATTTTGGATCTTTCCCATAGCTTTTGCATGGTCAGATTATGTTTGTTGTGAAACATTTAACATTTCTGCCATTTGTTTCTGACTCAAAGTGTCATCTTCGTGCAACATTGTTTGCAATTCGTCGTCTTTGGTGGACTTCCACGTTCTTCATTTCACACATCATAATCGTTATCTCTGAAGCGTTGAAACCATCTTTTACATATTGCTTCTGATAGAGCATGATCACCATATGCGCATATAAAATATGTTCCCACACTTTCTGGGATCACGGCAATCTAATATCAGCAACAATGTTGCAAAGAAAGTATCTTATGTCGCAAAAGGTCACACGCGCTGCATCGAAGATAGCTGAGATAGAAATGTGAGAATTGATGTAAAGGGGTGACGAATGTTCACCAGGTAATTAGTAAGAAAATATTTTGGAATAAATAAAAATATTTTTTCTAAGCAAACTCCGGTACGAGTAGTATAAATTAGACGATGAATGGAGGAAGAAACACAATGACGAACTATTGAAGAGTGGAGGTCCAAGGACTGAGATATCTGGGTTATGTAGAAAAAATGGACACTAATTCTTCGGTCCAAACAGTCATAGAATCCGAATCCGCGTAGTAGAGGAAGACCTCGACTCAGTTGGCGAACGCAAGTGGAGGAGAACTCATCCAACATAGGGTTCAAAAGTAAAGGCAGCCAGCTTAAGATCGAACTGGCTTAAAACGCTTGTTAGTAGAGGCTCACGTCCACTCCAGAATGTAAATATTCCACTGTCCTCACATGTCGTAAGTTATTCTTAACGACTAATTTATCACAGCTCTATTTTTTAATCCGAATGGACAAAGAGATTCTGCATGAAGCAGACCTTTTAGAATTTTAACTTCGTGTTGAATTCATATGATGATTAGCTTTCGCTATTTGAACAGTTATTTCTATTTCAAAAAATAAAGAACTAGAGTATGAAATTATCCCGAATGTTTGGATAGTGTTCATATGAAGTGTGAACTCGGACTGATAATAAAAGTGGGTGTCTTCTTGGAAATTCCTCCACCATAACCCAAGATCAATGCGTTAGTATGTCTACCTTATTCAGTTAAAACCCTTATTTTCAGACATTAACCTCGTTGTTCTTAAGCTCTCCTTACGCAATTTCAATCTTAAAAGTTCTGCGACTTACAGCTCCTATATAATATATACAAGAAGTTGGAGAATAAGAATGACGAAATAATCTCCCACATATTTCTGAGCACTTTCTCATCCATCGCGTTAACGAACTATTCCAGTGGTGTCATAGCTGCATTGAAACACCCTTTCAACTTACTGTGCTATCAATACTTCTTTCTCGAGCCTGCTCATTTTTTTTCATGCCCTTACTGAGTTAATCAGTCTCCTGCTGTGAGTCTTTATTTATCTTGATGTCACGTAAAGAGAAAAAAAATTCAAGTGCTTTGTGTCATACAGTCTCTGGAGACATTTTCATCGCTTTATGGTAAATTTGAGTCACATTTCTCCCATTTAAGCTCTTCAAAGAGTTCCTTAGCACTCCCTATAAAGCACACACCTGGGTGGTGGAGGGGGTGTACAGTAAAAAGTCATTCAATGCTTAAGCCCTCGTGATACAATACAATGGCATATACCAAAAGTATCATCTGTGTAAATAAGGGCAATATCCTGGAAAACGTAAATAGAACAGTTCACTAGACATCATTGTCAAGTTCATCCCGCTCGTTTCAAACCTGCTGAGCTGCAAATCGTCAAGTAAAACATAAAATCGGCGTTATTTTCGTGAAAAAGAAATGACTCGTCATGGTTAAGGGTGGAGTACATATTTCCCCCCAAAAAAATGAGAGAAGAAAGAAGAAAAATATTCGACTCCTCGTCAAGCGCTAACAACCCTCCCACCGATTACGAACACGTCATCAACTTGACGACTCCTTCGCGAAACGCGTAGCTGTGGGAGATCCCCTTACCACTGCCATGACTAGGATATTTTTCATTGCCTCTGAAAACCAATTTCTTTCCTTTATAGACGCGGTAAATCTGGAACTGAAAAAAACATCAATTTTGTCCCAAATTTTCATGAAAATCATATTGTACATAATGGTACGAATACGATTACAGTGCTGTGGGAGTCTGGTGTTCTGCAGCACTTAATTCATAGTACGGATCCATCCACTAGACTTTATTCGGCACACAAAGTGAGTACGCCTTCAATAAATCCTTTTCGTCACGGCTTTGAGTCCAAAGCATTGAATAGAAGGCATTTAACAAAAAAAAAAAAAAAAAAACGAGGTGTCACAAGAAACACAAAAAAAAAAAAAACAAAAACGAAAACGACATACAATATATAAAAATTCTTGAAGTTTATTTGCCATTTTCAGTGCGCTTTAGCTGGCACGGGTTAACACTTTGTTTAATGCTTTCCACAGAGCCAAGTGGTCTACATAGATGTGCAGCTATATACAGATTCTCTGACGTGTTGGGTCCATTTAATGGCTCAGAAGATTTAAATTGCACTTTTCAATTCCCACGGATGTTCTGGCAAGATGCCGTGCCGGCCACCAGAGCTATGGCAATTGCAATATATCGGAGATGCATGGAGACTGTTCCATATGGTTGCACAATTGGGCTACTGCCAACTATCCAATTTACGGTGTACACCTCATGTGTTCTCCCACTGTTGAAAAAAAAAGAAACACCTAGGAAAACCCTAAAGAGCGTATCTTCATTAAAATAAAGTGCCCACCCAAGTTTAAAAGGGTTCAGCAACTTTATTAATAAGTATCCGGCAGATAGCAGCAATAGAGGGCCTGAGTAATACGAATATGTATTCAAAAATGTTCTTAAACCTTTTTCTTGACTTTATTTTTTATACACATACAGAGCAAGTATTGTGTTCGTGAGAAATTATAAAAATTTTGTTTTATCTTCACAAAATTCGAGGTAAAATTAAAAGTCTTTCCTTACTTAGGAATTGTCACATCTTTTTTCCTATTTCATTTGTTAGCTAGATGATGGTGTCATTTTCGTTGTGAAGTAAATCATATTATATTTATAATTCCTGATAAGCTGCTCTTAAACCGAAGATTCTAGTCTTTAAATCGGAGTTTCTATTCTACAAACCTACATAATACATGGGCTGAAAAGTCCATGTAGCCGTTTCTAAGAGAGGGCACCACTTGAATTAGATCCATACCATTTTCAGTTAGTACCAACCTTTAAAAAATACGTGTATAAATTTGACAACTGTCGGACGATTAGTTCTCGAGATATAGCGTTGTGAGTGAAGCAACTTTTGTTATTGCGAAAAAATGGATTCAAAGCAATTTCCTGTGTTGATTTATCATTGCTTTTTGATGGGGAAAAAATGCAGCCGATGCAAAGAAATGGCTTGATAAGTGTTACCCAGACTCTGCATCAGCCGAACGAATCATTCGCAAGCGGATTGAAAAATTTAAAAGTGCTCATACAAGCACCGAAGATGATGCACACAGTGGACGTCCAGAAAATGATTACGAATGACCGTAAAATGAAGTTGATCGAGATACCTGAGGCTCTAAAGATATCAAAAGAGCGTGTTGGATATATCATACACGAATATTTGGACATGCGAAAGCTCTGTTCAAAGTGGGTGCCGCGTTTGCTCACAGTCGACCAAAAACAAAAACGTGTTGATCATTCAGACGAGTGTTTAAAGCTGTTCAATCGCAATAAAGCCGAATTTTTGCGTCGGTATGTGACAATGGATGAAACTTGGCTCCATGACTTCACACCAGAGTCAAGTCGGCAGTCAGCTGAGTGGCAAGCAGGCGACGAACCTCGTCCAAAACGACCAAAAACTCAACAGTCGGCTGGCAAGGTTATGGCATCCGTATTTTGGGATACACATGGAATAATTTTCATCGACTATCTCCAAAAGGGGCAGACTATCAACAGCGACTATTACATTGCGTTGTTGGAGCGTTGAAAGGACTAAATCGCAGAAAAACGGCGCATTTGAAGAAAAGGAAAGTGCTGTTTCATCAAGACAATGCACCTTGTCACAAGTCGATGAAAACGATGGTAAAATTGAATGAATTCGGCTACGAATTGCTTCCTCACCCACCGTATTCTCCAGATTTGGCCCCCAGCTACTATTTCCTGTTCGCAGACCTCAAAAGAATGCTCGCCGGAATGAGATTTAAGACCGATGAAGAAGTAATCGCCGAAACAGAGGCGTATTTTGAGGCTAAACCGAAATCGTACTAAAAAACTGGTATCGAAAGATTGAAAAATCGTTTCAATCAGTTTATCGCCCTCGAAGGCAACGAAATTGATAAATAAAGTTGAATTTTGCAAAAATTCTGTGTTTTACTATAAAACGGCACGGACTTTTCATCCTTTTCAGTTATATTAAACTTATATGTTGAAACATTTTTGTATATTCGTCGGTTATGCCCGATCAAGAATAGTCATGGTTCTTTTTTAAATATTCGACGAGAATTTATCTTTCGAAAGACGTGAAAAGCTCGGCTTTCTACAGCAGAAGTGACAAGATTGAGGCTTTGCAGATTTTCAGAATAAGAGTTTTGAACGCATATTTTTTGAAAAACAACGCTGATTCCTATGGTAATTCTTCATCGGATCTGTTCTAAATTAAACTGTATAACAACTTCAAGTTGCAGTTCTCAGCTGTGAGGTCAGCTGTTTTACTTTTGGTTGCTATTTAGTTTCGAAATGGGGCAATACCAGTGTAGGTATCTCAAATTTGAGGTTTTAATGGTACATGTACTCAACGTTTTGTTTTACGAGTTCTATTCGCGATTTTTACAGAAACTTGCAAAATTTATCTTAGCCTAGAAATGGAATCAAATTCTGAATATTTTCGTGCGATGATTTGTTATGATTTTCAACGTATATTTACGCAACAACAGTGGACCGATAAACCGTTTTTCTTTAATTTTCCGAACTTTATCGTGGTCGTTTGCTCCAGGGCGAATTTTGTGAAAGTCGGCTAAAATCGGTTGTAGTGCCACAAAACATCGATGCTGTGTGGAAACTGATATTGCAAGATCGTCATGTGACTCGTGCAATAGAAGCATGCTTGGGTATTAGTTTATTGTCAATATTAAGACTAAATCGTTGTTTTTGTAATTTTATGTCATTGAAATGGGTTGAAGATACACATTTTGTTGGCGGGAAAAAAAATAAAAGAAACTGTTTAGAAATGTTTGAAATATTATTCTTTCTCTTTGCTTGTAATTAAAATTTTTCATTTGATTTGTAAGATCATGGGTAAGAAATCCACTATAGAATTTAATTTAGCACATTCTATGTTTTCATTTGCATTTTCTCTTTGCTCTTTGATTCTTCTATCATGTAATACTATGTTATATTGTACTTTTGCTTTTCTCTTTGATTCGAATTTGGACCATACGGATAATAACACACATTGTAAGACACTTAAGCAAATTCGTTTTATTTCCCCCTTTGGCTCTTTCTCTTAACGCTGAAAATCGTGGTTCGCATTGAGATTTATCGTTATCTACACGTTTGCTGTTCGAACCGAATTTCGTTGGTTGATATCGTTCGGTTATTACCATACATTAGTGGTCCAGAATCAAGCCGGATTCACATATCATTTACCAGACTTTTAAAATATTTTCGTTGTGAACTCTTTTGCTATACTCGGACTTTTTGTGGTTTGATAACCTTCGTATGTTTGGCACGTGTTTGCTATCGTTAAGAACATTTCGCCCAAGAAAGTGATACCCCTGATTGTTAAAAGAAATTAACTGTGTCCAGATCGAATTCATTAAACCCTAATAAAATCGTGTAAAATGCCTAACACAGTCTCCCTTTCTGCCCTCCGTCTTACACGTGGTCACATAAAAGGCTCACTTACCAAATTATTAGCTTCTTATGCAGAATCAATTAATGAGACATTTTCGATCTGTGATCTGCAAGTTCGGCTACAAAAGGCAGAAGATCTTTGAAGTGAGTTCAAGGATATGTACATCCACTTTTAAATTTGGTTCCAATCGAAACACCAAATAAATCGATTTCTTCTGAAAGCAATTCGGATTTCTTTCTTCCCAAAAATTCGTATTGAACCATTCTCAGGAAACTACAGGGAATGGCCAGCTTTCGGGATATGTTCGAAGGTGCAGTCCACAAGAAAACTAATCTAACACAGGTACAAAAATCTTATTTCTTAAAATCCTGCCTTCGTAGTGAAGCGCTTAATCTGTTAAGCCATTTACCGGTTTGCGATGCCACTTATGATCAGGCTTGGGCTAGGTTAAACAAGCGGTAAAATAGACCGCGGCATGTGATTAACAGTTACATAAAAGCATTTATGGATCTCCCATCGACACATGTAATAAATGTTAGCTTGCTTCGCAAAATATCAGACGCTGCTGATGAAATTGTGCGTGGTCTTTCTTCGCTTAACTCGCTCAATAGGGATCCGTGGCTCATTTACATTTTGCTCAACAAAATGGACCCGGAAACTCGCCAGGCGTGGTCGGAAGATAGTGTGAATGAAGACTACCCTAATATCAATGAATTTTTAGATTTTGGGGAACGTCGGTGTGATGCATTAGAAAGCTGTAGGGTTAATTTTCGTGAAAACAATCGGTCTAAGAATCCACAAGTAAGAAGCATGCACGCTTCGTCATCGACAAATTGCACAAAATGTAATTCAGCTCATGGTCTGTCGCAGTGCCCAGAGTTTTTAGGCATGGAAGTCCAGTTGCGCAGAGATTTTGTCAAATCCAACAAACGTTGTTTTAATTTAATTTAATCCTCCGCTCGGTGTTAATCAAAATTTCGGTGCAAGTCCTGTAACTCACGCCACCATAGTTTAGTTCATGACAATTCAGTGAACGTAAGCAATGATACATCTTGTTCGTACCCAGGAAGATCGTTCGGTCATGATCAAATTCCAGAACTTGTTCCTCGACAAAATTCAAGCACAACACCTTCCGCACATACTACTCCACGAGATTTCGTAGTTAGTAACCATACAATCAATATCGCGCGTCATATATTACGGACCCTTCTTTCAACAGCAGTCGGTAAAGTCTTGGATCTGAACGGTAAAACACACCTTGTTCGTATTCTCATCGATTCGGGCTCGCAGGTATCCTTCGTAACAGAATCATGTGTTTAACGCCTAGGACTAAAACGGAGAAATGCGCGTATACCCATAAGCGGTATTGGATCTACCAGCGCTGGTAAATCTAGAGGCCTTATTTCGTTGGTAATAGCTTCACGCAACGATTTATTTAGTATCACCGTTGATACATATATTTTACCAAGCGTTACTGCAAATTATTACCAACTTATTCGTTCTCCGTTGAGGACTGGGAGCATTTACAGGGCCTGGATCTAGCTGACCCCTCTTTTAACACTCCTAATACTATTGATATTTTACTAGGAGCAGATAAAGCCTGGGAAATTTTACAAGGAAATGTCCTTCGAAGTAGCAAAGGATACCCACTAGCACAGCAAGCAATTTTCGGTTGGGTTTTGGTGGGACAATTACTATGACTTTCAGAGTCTAGCCTTATTTCCCATCACTCGTTATTGGACATTGATTCGATCTTACAATCATTTTGGACCATTGAAGAAGTGAATATCAAAGGCATCACAACAGAAGAAGACGAAAGAATTGAAGAACACTTTCGAACAACTCATCGACGTAGTTCGGACGGGAAATACATCGTCGATCTTCCCTTTAAAACGCGTCCTCAGTTCGGCAATACGATTAATGATTCCATAGCGCATCTTAAGTCAATCAAAAGAAAATTTTCTAACAACAAAGAACTTTTCGGTAACTATTCGCAATGAGTACCTTAATCAAGGACATATGTTCAAAGTTCCTGACGCAGAAATAGAAAGGTCTAATGTTTTTTATCTTCCTCACCATGCCGTTTTAAAACCGGGCATCACTTCTACCAAACTTTGCGTCGTATTTGACTGTTCATTTAAGGACACCAACGGCAATAGCTTGAACGATTCGCTCATGATAGGCCCACCAATTCAACGCAATTTGTTCGCAGTTTGCGTAAAATTTCGTCGCCATCTGTTCGTTTTTACCGCGGATGTAGTTAAAATGTTTGGGCAGATCTGAGTTTAGGAAAAGGATTCAGACTTTCAGTGTATTGTTTGGCGAAAGTCACCGTTATCGCCACTTGAACACTACCGGTTGCTCAGAGTCACGTATGGTACTTCTTGCGCCCCTTTTTTGTCGGTACGGGTATTAAAGCAAATCGCTGAAGACTATGCAGAAGAATTTCCAATCGCGTCGGAAACAGTGCTCAATGACTTTTACGTTGATGATGTGAATTCAGGCGGAAATACCAAAGATGACACCATTTACAAACGTGATTCTCTAATCAAACTTTTATCTAAGTGCGGTATGGTGCTAAGTAAATAGCACAGTAACTGCGTAGAACTTTTACCAAATAACGAAATCGAATCTCGGGATAATGTTTCTTTAGACAGTGACGCAAACATATGGACAAAAGTGTTAGGGTTATATTGGAACTCAAAATCCTATGTGCTCAGTTTTCGTTTAAGCCACACCCTTAATGAAACCATCACAAAACGCCAAATTCTTAAGGACGTAGCACGTATTTGCGATCCCCTCGGGTTCCTCGCACCTTCGGTCGTTTTATTCAAAATCTTATTCCAGGAATTGTGGCATCTCAAACTGGACTGGAATGAGACAATTCCAGAGTCGCTAAGATGTAAATGAAGAAGATATCGCAATGAGCTTCTTTGCTTAACAAAAATCGAAGTTCCTCGCACTCTCGGCCTAGAAAACCCATCGTTTCAAATTCACGGTTTCTCAGACGCATCGGCGTCAGCATATGCTGCAGTAATTTACTCGCGATATCAACTTCCGAATGGACAAATCAAAACGAATATCATCGCCGTTAAATCTCGGGTTTCTCCACTAAAACATTTAAGTATTCCTCGCTTAGAGTTGTGTGGAGCGTTGTTATTTACCAGGCTTATCGTCGCAGTAGATATATACGTATATACGTATACAGATGTGTATGCATGGTCGGACTCTAAAGTTGTTTTTTCGTGGTTATCGTCTCCGCCTCGTCGCTGGAATGTTTTCGTCGGAAACCAAACTTCGAAAACAGATGGTTCCATGTAAGGTCAGAGTGGGACATAGCAGACTGCGCCTAGTCGCTGGAATGTTTTCGTCGGAAACCAAACTTCGAAAACAGATGGTTCCATGTAAGGTCAGAGTGGAACATAGCAGACTGCGCCTCTCATGGAATCCCTCCTTTACAGCTTCTTGAGCACCCGATTTGGTCCACTAGCACACTTTGGCTTCAAAAAGACATCAAAAACTGGCCAGTTGAAAGTGATCTAACAAAAGATATAAGCTGTAAGTCAGAGGAAAAGAAGGCTACGCAGCAATCTTACATAGTCACAACTACAGACCATCCAAACCAAGTACTTTCGTCTCGTATCTCTTCGTGGTATGTATTGATAAAAACAGTCGCTACGATGCAACGGTTTAAAGTAAAATGTCGAAAACTAGAGCGATCATCTTCGTTTCGCTTAGAACCATCAGAAATTTATGCTGCAAAAATATACATAATCCAATGGTTACAGCATCGTTTCTTCGGAGGATCTATTAGGTTTATCGCAAACATGGTACCCTTGACAAAAAATGCAAACTAACTAACCTCTTTCCCTTTCTAGACAGTGGCAATATACTTCGAGTTGGTGGCAGAATTCAAAAAGCAAATCTTTTGTTCAATGCCAAACACCCAATTATTATACCAAAAGGACACATCATAACAAAATTAATCGTTCGTGAGGCATATATTTGCATGTTACATCCAGGTGTTTCAACCCTTTTTGCACTTATCGTCAAGAATTTTGGATTTTTGGTTCTCGTAATTTAATTCGCAAAATCACCCATGACTGTATTCACTGTTTTCGTCAACGTATGGTAATAACAAACCAACTTATGGGAAGTCTCCCTCCACAGCGAATACAAACAAATAGACCTTTCGCGCATTGTGGTTGAGATTACGCGGGTCCTATAACACTAAAGGTAAAATCGGGTCGTAAGTCAGTGTATTGCAAAGGTTACATATCGCTTTTCATTTGCCTAGAAATATACATTCAGAAATCGTGAGTGATTTAACCACGGGCGCTTTTCTTGCTGCGCTTCGTCGCTTTTTGACATTTTGACATTTGAGCAGTTATATACCCTTTTAACGCAAACAGAAGCAATTTTAAACTCGAATCCATTGTGTCAATTATCTGACACTGACCTAGATCCACTAACACCTGCGCATTTCTTTTTAGGTGAGTTGTATGTCATTCTGGCAAGCAATTCCATCAAAGGTACAAGGGTACTGGAAACGCTGGCATCTGGAGTACTTGATTTCGTTACAGCAACGTCCACGATGGCAGCGAACACAAGAAAACATCAGCGTAAACGATCTAGTAGTGATAAAAGACAACAACCTACCACCTGGAAAATGGGCAATGTGACGAGTTATCGAGGTTCATCCTGGAAGTGATGGTCATGTTCGTGTTGCTACGCTAAGAACAGCAAGCGGAAACCTAGTTCGACCAATTCATAAGTTAGCAGTATTGCCGGTGTCCTGAAACCTTGTTTTAGGGGTGGCGGAATGTTTAGAAATGTTTGAAATCTTATTCTTTTTCTTTGCTTGTAATTAAAATTTTTCATTCGATTTGTAAGATCATGGGTAAGAAACTCACTATGGAATTCAATTTAGCACATTCTATGTTTTCATTTGCATTTTCTCTTTGCTCTTTGATTCTTTTATCATGTAAAACTATGTTATATTATGCTTTAGAAAAACTGGAGAAAGATTAAATTGTTTTTATCGAAAAATTGTTTTCAGTGATACCGTATTTGGTCCGATGAGCAACCTCAGGCATATTTGAAAAAAAAAAAAAAAAAATGTTTCGGTTTATAGTCCGACGAAATCATTGGGTCGTATTTTTTAAAATATGACCGTGCGCACAATGTTCAATGATTTCGAGCTTTTATTTACCCAAAATGCAGGAGTTGAACCTGGTCGACATTTGGTTCCAGCACGACGGCGCTACATGTCGCATTGCATGCAAATCGATGGACCAATTGAGAAATGAGTTCGGTGAGCAATTTATCTTTCATTTTGGACCAGTAAATTGGCCGGCTAGATAGTGCGATTTGACACCTTTAAGCTATTTTTAATTAATTAGCGTTTTATTAGCAAGACACCACACGTATTACCATTATACTCGAAAAAGTTATCTTTATCTTTCAAAAGTAAATGGCAAACATTGGTTTATCAATTCAAATAAAAATTGTATACACTTTTGTAATTTTCAAGAGTTTTTTATTGACAAAAAAAAAAAAAAAAAAAATCACAAATTACAATAATAGTCTGCTCTGTAATAATCATTGAACCAATGACCAACAGAACCTTTGATTTGAGAGGAATGAAATGACGGTTAAATTCACTTAATTTATGTCTTAATTGAGATAGGCTAACAGTCCTGGATTAAACTGACTCTCAATAAACAAGTCTCATCTACCTTGATCGAGAGCAGGCTTCCTCCAGTTATTAAATTTGAATAGGTTGAAACAATCTTTCACTTAAGCATGTCACAAGGGTTGAAAATCCGAGTTGGATCATTAGTGTTCATCCTCTCCACATATGTATCCACCCTATGTAGACATTTAATTCTCATCTGAGTATGTCCATGCCAGCGTATTGCCAGCACAATTCGTCATAGAAGCTTTGAAAAAAAAAATAAAAAAATAAAAAAAATTCCTCACTATAATTTTAACGTATTTTTTGTTCAGCGGCTCGTGGAAGTTCAATACTTTTTCGTTCAGACAAGGACACATATAGTATAAGGCTGATGATAGACAATTAGGCTTGGCACAAACTGTGATAACGCGCTCGTTGACATGTCGAAAAATCTTGACCGTTTCCAATAACAAATCGACATTCAAGTGCGCGTTGTTTTACATATGTACTTGTATTTTATTATGTCTTCTTTACATCAAATGCGTATCAGTAAATGCGTCCTTATATAAATTTAATATTGTTTCACCATAGTGCCAAGATTTTAACGCGTAGGTAGATTTTACTGGACATATCCACATTGACGTCAGCAGTAAAATATAAAAATAACGAAATCCAGAAGCCAAGGGAAGAAGAAGACGAAAAAAGATGGAGACAATTAGGGTGAAACGATCAAGGCAGATAGAAGAGAATTGCCGCGAAACAATCAAGACCAGTTGAAGGCAATTTCTTTGCTACGAACGACGAACGACATTTATGAATGGAACTCGACTTCGTTCATATGGCCACCGAGGGCACGTTTGCAGCGGTCGATTCGTTGGACAAAATTTTCGACGACTCGGCCACACATTTCGGCCGAAACGGCCGCTATTTCGCGTTCAATGTTGGCTCTGAGCTCTTCCAACATCGTGAGCGTGTTGGCATAAACCAATGACTTAACGTAGCCCCACAGAAAATAGTCAAGCGGTGTTAAATCGCACGAACGAGGCGGCCAATCGAATGGCCATGTCTTGAGATAACACGCTCACCATACTAACTCTTCAATAGATCGATTGTAGCGTGTGCTGTGTGGCTTGTGGCACTATCCTGTTGAAACCACATGTTGTCCAAGTCCATATCTTCCAATTCTGGCCAATAATAATCGGTGATCATGACGCGATAACGCTGACCATTCACAGTAACGTGACGATCGTTATCGTCGACGAAAAAAAAAGGCCCAATAACGCCGCCGGCATGCAAACCGCACCAAACAGTTATTTTTTGTGTATGAAGTTGTAATTCATGAAGCACATGTGGGTTTCACCCGACCAATAACGCATGTATTGCTTATTGACGAACCCATTGAGCCAAAAATGAGCTTCGCCACTGAAGATGATTTTGCGATAAAATTCATCATCTTGGCGCATCTTCTCCAGAACCCAATCGGCTTCAATTCTTGAGTCAGCTTGATATTGTTTGGGTGTAAACCAAGATCCTTACACAAAATACGCCATAATGTGGTGTGAGCGATGCCCAATTCTTGAGAACGCCGTGGAATTGACTGATTTGGATCGTTTGCTACGGACGTCTGAACGGCAGCGATATTTTCGACACTTCGACCAACCCGTTGTCTTGCTGATACGACAACATCACACAACGAATATGTAGACTCAAATTTTTGCACTTAACTTGTTATTGCCTGTCTACTAGGGCGAGAATTACGACCAAAAATTTGAGTTAACGCTCTTAAAGTTGCAGTCACAGATTTCGAATATTTGCAGAAAATTTATATATATATTAAATATAAATTATATATATGTATATATTTTTTAATGGTTAACCTAAGCCTATGTAAGCTATGTACAGTGCAAATAGACTGGTCAGCTCTGCCTCATTAGTGAGGCTGATCCGTAATTGACGGAAACGACGACGAACTATCTTCTCCATCATTTAACCACCAGAAATGCTGGTGCTGCCGAACGACACCTTTTATCGCGATTCCCCACCGCCCTACTGAACCTGAAACGATCCACACTGCTATGTGCGACGTCTCTGTTGTAGTTGAGTCGCCTATTCCCAGCTGTCCGAGCGACATGGAAGATTAACGGGACCGCTGTTTTATCCTGGATTAACCCTATCTGATCTAGTTAGAGGAATGCTCCGACTCTGGTGTTCTGTACAAGCGAAGGCAAGCCCTCTCAAACAACCGAATCTTTTCCATTAAGCTTGCTTGTACATTAAACCACACGGGTCATCCAAATACCAGCCTGAGTCTGATAAGTTCCATGTAGCAGATTACTTTTACCCTCGCATCGAGTTGGCTGCTATACAGTTTCTTGTAAGGGCAAAAGCGCCCTTAGCTCTGGCCAGAGCAGCATCTACATTTTTGTTAAAATACAGAAACTGATCCCAAGGTATCTGACCGGCAAGAGGCTGTCCGTGTTGTCCAATGATCACCAATTTAGACAACGGTCCTAAAGAGAATGGTTTCCGACTTTTGAAAGTTGATTTTCGTCTTATCTTATCGAAGTCACGCTACACAAGAGTATTAATGACTCCATTCATGGACCTGTTCTGTACGCTATCAAGTCGTCTGCATACGCAATAGTATGGGGAAGTGAACCTATCTTGTATAAAAGTTGAATAGGATCGGCGAATTGACCGCGCTCTGCTGAAGATCATTTGTAATTTGAAATATTCCAACAGAAGTCACTCACCATTCTTCACGATGAACTGTCTTTTTGTTAGCATATTGTAAAGAATGTGCAAGTGTGGTTTACTGATCCCCAGCCTATTCAACTCATAGAAAAGAACCTCTAACCATATGGTGTTGGAGGACTTCTTCTGTTAACAAGGCAGACAGCAGTATATTGGTTTTTGTCTTTATTCTATTGGATATCGCACACCCGCCTTAATACCGAATTGACTATCCGGAACTATATATTTGTCCTTAACCCACCTAGTCAGGGCTCTATTGAATACCTTTTCAAACACCTTACTTATATTCGGAAGGAGATATATTGGATATACCTTTTCCTTTTTGAAGATAGGTTGAACAACCGCCGTTTTCCAATGCGCTGGATAATGTGCATTATTCATTGCATTGTTAAACAGGGTGGTGTAAATGTCAACCGCTTCTAGGGTAAGTGTCGTAGCACAATGTTCGAAATACCATCGGTCCCCACTGATTTATTACTCCTGATTGTGTCGAAGATCTCATGGAGTTCTTCCTTCGAAATGAACGAGGGTAGGTCATTCTCTCTGGCGATGCCATATTTTGCCATCTTTTTATCTCTGATTTCATTTCGAAAGCCGAAGTCGTGCACCAAGACGCGACTGTCCAGTTCATAATTAGGGCCAATGGTATCTGTGGCCTTCTATAGTTCCTGGAAAGTCGCCCCTATGGCCCCAATCTTTCCCTGTGGATCCTCGATCACAAAGAAGTCGTCATCATCAGCGCTCTCATTTGGATCAATACATGCTATTGTCTGTTGTCCGGGCTATTTTAAGACACTAAAGGTCGTTTTGATTTTTTCTCCGAAATAGTTTATTTATTTGCGGGAACATATTCGGGTTGCTGGTGTTTACAGCACGAACCCTGTTATTCCAATACAAACTTACAGAAATTCTGTTATTCTCTTTTATTAACGTTTGAATATTTTTAATCGACGACTTCATTGTCCTAATCTCCGTCTTGACAAAAGTCTACTTTTCTGTCGGTGCAGTGCGTCAATAGTAGGACTGCGGAACAAGTCTTCTCGTTTGATAAATTCCTATTGGACGGTGGGTGGAGCGTGTTCGAGGAGAGTGCTCTTGTTTAAGTTGCAGAGAAGCGTGTCCATCGAGTCTTACTGTAGTTGTAAGAAAATCGTTGGACAAACTTCTTCAATTCCGCAATTTCGTTGGGAACTGTAATTTCGGTGCTAAAACCGCAATGGTCGCTGTCATACACGAATGTACGCATACAGTTAAGCGTTTGTAAATTCGTACCTGTCAGTCGTATACGTTCACCGTATAGCAGTAGATCCAAATAAGACCCGCCCCTGGGAAACGACGGGTTATCCGTCGCTTTAAGACAGAGTCTGTACATGATATCGTGCTGACCCCATCAATCGAGTAGTAGGTTCCCTTTAGTATTTGGCAATTTATTTCCCCAATCTCTGTGTTTAGCTTTGAAATCCCCGCCGATTATGAAATAATTCTCCCCCGATTCCAGCATCAGAAGACGAAATAGCGCGTCGAGTTCTGTAATAAATAAAGTGGTTTGTGAAGCTTCAGGTGAATAAACAGAGGCCAAGTACAGCCGCTTTCCACTGCGGAGCGGGATATAATGACGACTGCCTCCAACACCTTTAACCTGTACACTCTTGTACACTCTGTGAAATTTTATATCTTGTTTAATGAAGATCGCGACACCATCTCCATGTTTGGATCTGGGCAGGTTTCTTCTTCTAATAACGTAATTATTCTACTCCAGCTTGTGCTCATCGGTTAACTTGGTTTCGCTAGCGAAAAGCACATCAGGAGCTTGGTCTTGTAGCAATTTAAACATCTCGGCTCTTCGTTCGATCCTAATCAGTGAAATAACATTCACCGCAAGGACCTTCAAAGTTTGCTCCACCATGTGCTCACCCACTACAACATGTGTTGCGTTAGGCCACACTACCCGCTTGTCCAGTTCTTGTACCTGCTGTTGCAGCTGAGCCATCTGCCCTTGGATTGCGAGCAAGATGGCCAGCATGTTAGGTGCAGCTTGGCGCCTGAGAAGCAACGGTCGCTTGATGAACCGTAGTCCCCTTACCTGACGCCATTTGGGCGTAGGAAATTGAACTTGAACGCTTGACCTCCACCTTCTGCTGCCGAACCAGTTTTGCTTTTTTGATGTCAGCGAACTTAGGACAATCCCGATAGTTTGCGGTGTGTCCCAAGTTCCCACATAACACGCACGAGAGCTGTGTTATATCGGATGCTCCGTCCCTACCCAGAGCACACTCCTCGGAACTATGGTTCTTTGCGCACTTCACACATCGAGGCTGCATTTGGCAGTTCGACGCGACGTGCCCGAACCTCTGGAAGCGAATGCATTGTATAACAACTTCGCTCCTCTTTAATTTTTCCCAGCGAACCACCTGGTAGTCTAGGACAGTCATACTCCTTAGACTATCCAGACGGCTTTCGGGACTGAGCTGCATCAGGAAGAAGGGCAGACTCCGTTTCTCCCGCCTTGATCTCGCTGTAGTAAATGGCTTTACCCCCACAAATTTGAGCCCTTCGCAAATCTCTTAATGCTAAATTTGTTACCAATGACCAACCTACACAGGTCTTTGGTTCCATTTACCTCTAATTTATAGGTGTTAATAGGAGGCACCTTCTCCTTCTTCTTATGTTGCTGCTGTTGAGCCTGCTGTTGTTGTTATTGTTGCTGTTGTTGTTACTGCTGCAGTTTTTTCAGCTGCTGTAGTTTCAGCTGTTGTTGTTTTTGCAGCTGTTGCTTTCTTTGCTGCTGCTGTTGGTTCTGTTTCTGCTGTTGCTGGATTTGTTGTTGCTGCAGTTGTTGTTTCTGCTCATGTTGCTTTTTTTGTTGGGAGTTCTCTATTTCTAAGTGCTCCCTCTGCCTGCGTGCAGCTTGATATTGCTTAATAGCAAGCACTTTTTCCTTTAGATTTTGGATGTTGCTGTTAATCTCTTTTATGAGTTCATCCTCGTCTTCCGACTCAGATGCCGCTAAAGAGGCAAAGTTGTTGTTGCCCACCTTAAAGCAGCACTTATTTTTATTTTTGTAAAATTAGGAGTGGTTTTTAACATCCTCCTCCTTTGTATGTCAGAGGGCATGAATCAGGTCAACTTTTCGAATATCTACGTATCGATGTAGAGATGTATCGAGATTGTGTCGATATACCTGTTGTTAATTGTGAAAGTTTTCACAATTTTCACAATTTGCGCCGCTGAATATGACTATAACTACTTATTTTATCCTTGTCTCGACTGAGGAAAGTGCAAAAAATTACTAACGTTTAAAGAAATAAAGTCTGCAATCCTCAATTGTTTCACAAGAATTTAGGCCACTGCCACTGCAACAGTTATTAGAAAAATCTATCTGTCTTTAATTAACTCCTGAGCTTCTAAAATTGTATCATTATATCATTGTATCATATACTCTTATATTATTATTGTTATATACAATATTATTAACTTCTTCATGTCAACATTCTACCAGCCTTCAGGTATCTGATATTTCTTACTAGAAACCACTATCGAGGTGGAGTCTTATCGTATCATATTAGCCCAATCAATTTTATCACCTCTGACGAGCCCTGCTATTTTTCTAGCCCTTAAGCCTCCAGAACATATTCCTTGGTCCACTAGTTCCAGAAATGCTGTTTTAGTTCTGAGAGTATAGTGAGTTTATCTTGTATCCTATCACCAGTCGTTCCGCAATTCCATTCAGCTGTTTTTCAATGAGGAAATAGAATAGAGTGAGCTCGGCGTTTAAATTGTTGAACGTAACACACATCGGTTTTTGGCGGCTTATATTTCCTTTTTTTTATGTAATCTGCGCGCTCTCAAGGGATATGAGTACCCTTGAAATGTTTGCAAACAGCGTTAAGTTAAGTCTTAAATATTTGCAAGTTAGTATTCCATTCCATAAGAATCATAATATTCCACAATACGTCTAAAAGTAGACTTAAGGGTATACTGATGAGCATTTATAGCGAGACGGGTGTTACGGTTGAAGGCTTTATAGAGAGGAATGCCACTGGCGATTTCAATAAAGCACTGATGGTGAAAATCGCTATTGCTTTACGACAAGCTAAGACAGAAGACATTACGTCTGTGTTCAAGAGTGTTGAATGACTGTGTAATATTGTAATCACCTATGAGTTTTATCGCACGGTTTTGAAACCTATGTAGCAAGTGCAAGGAGGTCTTACGAGCACTTGACCAGAAGTGAGCATTGTTCTCCAATTTCGGGCGAATAAGTGCCTCATATAATGAAGTCAGATCAGAGGGGATGAAATATTTTTTAAATCGTTTGATATAGAATATGTGTTCATTCCAACGTAACATATATTAAGTTGTCATTGGAGTAAACAGTTTTTCGGTTTCGACGATGTAAGTGCCGTTCGTAGATAATGGTTGGGTATTACGATTTCGCGTCGACAGCAAACAGCATTGTGTTCTAGAAGCAAACTCTGTCAAATGCCGTAGAAATATCAAATGCAACTATCTTGCTTTCGACAGATTGGAGTAGACTTTTATTCCATTTTTCGGTGAGACATACCATCAAATCACCAGTGGACCTGTTGTTACGAAAATCGTATTGCTGGTCATTGAAAAGATTTCGTGTTTCGAGATATATCATAAGCTAACGGTTTATCTGCGTTTCCTTTACCTTGAAAAGAAGGATTGTAAGTGCAATGGGTCTGTAGGAGGAGAGGAAAGAAGATTCACCTTTCTTAGGGACGGGCTGGACAAATGCTGTTTTCCATCTGCTCGGAAAGAGCCCTAAGAGTAGGATGCATAAAAAAGCTCACGCAGTATTTTTGCCAGCGTAGAAGAACGTCTCTTCAGAATAAAGGGAGGTATACCATCTGAACCAGCGGATTTGTGAATGTAAGGATCGTTAAGTACTCTTGCTACTACACGAGTGCATAAGTGGATTCGTCCCATTGAAGGTTCGACACACTCAAATGTAGGCGGAGACAAGGCAGTGTTAAGCTAGCTGCAATATGTTCAGCAACTAGGCTGGTCTTGTCAAAAAAATTGACAGCTTGAATATGATTATAAATAAGCGTTGGGATGGAAGATGAGAGAGACTTTCTAATTTTCTTGATGAAAAACTAACAATTTTTATTATCTTTGGAACATTATAGTATTTTTGGATCAATATTTGGACGTATTGAAATTCCACATATTTGAGAAAGGCATTTCAATCATTCCTGGCTCGTTTGAACTCGATTTTCCTCTGTCAAGTTGGTTTTGTAGGACCGGTAGCTTCTTTACAGCTCGGGTCATACCACGCCTTTCCTATTCGTATGATATGAGTCCAGGATGTTGGCGGTATGATAATAAACGTCTGTTATTCTAGTGCTCTTCGGGTGGTAAGGCTTCGCCTAAGTATCAAGGTTTCATAGATTATCGATTTTGTCTTATAAAATGTGGGGCAGATCAAATTACTGGTCTTGTCGTAACGGTTTTTTTTTTAACTAAACACCTATGAATGTTGCTATTTTTACAAGCTGCCGGTCATAGGCCTGTTGGCGGCACGACCACCGCTATTACCTGCCCGGACTTAAATCACGGTACCATAGGAGTCAGGAGGAATAAGTACTGGGCGATGTGACCCTAAGATCAGCAATAGGCTTTAGATCTGCTTCGACTCATACCGAGGGTGGAACTTGTACCTCCAACACAGCCAGTTCCGAATTGATACGCAGGATGCAGGCAGCAGGCGATGGCAAGGCGCATCCTTGCTCCCATGGATGTGTGAACATTCAATAAAATTAAGTCTTCTACAGACAGGAGTTCACATAAAATACTAGAAACATCAGTTCTTCGGTATGTGGCTGTAAAGAATTTCGAAGCCATTCAGAATTATGTTTACTGAAATCGTAAGTACGGGCTATAAGGATATACGGATCCTTTGTATAGGGTCAAAGAGCGCATCACTGCTGATGAGCGCTGTCCACTTTGAGGCTTCTGTAAATAAAGCACTAGTGGATAATTTGCTTACGGAGATGGAATTTTAACCATATAAAGTTGAATTCCGCATTGAAACATGAATTACATTGTGGTGGAGTTTGGTAGCCTACATCACTATGCATGTAAATATAGAAACCACGGTGAGAAAATAATAATGCCAGGTAGCTTCAAATCAGAGTGATCTACTAAATGTAGGCGGAGATCTTCCTGTGTTTCACTAAGCGCCAAAAAACTGGCTCAGGTGGACCGACTTTACTTCAAAATACACTATTTCTTTTTAATGTTGCACCGTGTTTGCTGGTAGAATGCCCGAGATCTGGTTCATCGTTCATGTTTACATTTGAAACAGTGCAAATAATTGTCGACGGTCTTTTTACTTAGTGTCTTAGGTTAGGTTAGAATGGCTGTTGGAAAAACCAACTCACTTTGACTTATTGGCTCATTTTGATGCTACATTAATGTGTGACCCTTTTAACCTTGGAATCGATTTGAGCGTATGACGAAGCGTAAGGGACTGTTAACGTCTATATTGTTTTAGATTGGTGATTATAGAAGAAAGCTAATTAGTTGGACATGTACAGGGCATGTACAGAGTTGGTGGATGATTGTCTCTTAATTCTCCTCGTCCATGCAGCTCCTGCATAAGTCGTTTGAAAAAACGCCAGTCTTCTTGGATGCTACCCAATAAAACAGTATCCAGTGATATCTATCTATATCACCTATAATAGCGCTGAGATGCTTCATACATATTTAGAAAGATCGATCCATATCCAGTTCTGATCAGATTTGTCGGTTGATGCAACAGCTCAGGCCAACAGGGTTGTTCTTCTCTCGTCCTTCTTTCCAATTTTGGCGAGTTCTTCGGCCCTAATATTCCCTGGGCCCAGCAGCCAACATAGGCAAATGCTGAATTGTTTTTTCATCTTCCTGGGAGATTATCTGCAACGAAGGGCGGTTACAGAATTTTATGAAATAGAGTTTAGAGATTTGATGGCGCTTTAGCTATACGGAAAAATGTGAAGGGCAAGATCCTTTAATCGCCAATCTTTCCGCCTGGAACACACTATAGTGATTTGGAAGGCGAAAGGAGAGGTTAAGGTTAAACTTATCTGAGAAAATACCGCCACCAACCCGACTATCTTGAATACATCCGTATAGAAGTAGATTAGTTATCTATAAAAACATCTTCATCCCAGAAGTATCTAGGGTATAATTTAGTCGCTTTTCTCTAGAATTTCCAAATGAATTAAGAATATTGGCGTGGCCAAATAAGGGAGGGAAGTAGTACGTAAAGATCCTTCTATGCACACACATGCTGTCCTTTGGACTTTGCTTAATTTGCTGCAGTTATCTGCATTGTCAAAGGCCGTCCACAAGACAACCATCTCGTAGGTGAATATTGGTTTTATAACCGAGATGTTTAGCCAGTGGGTAATGCGAGGTTAAAAGCCATATTTGTTCCCAATGGCTTTTTCGCAAGAGAAAAAAGCTAATGTAGATTTTTTGACTCTTTCATGAATGTTAGATTTCCTATTTAGTTTCCAGATATCCAGATATTTCGCTGTATTAAAGAAGACTAGAAAGGTTGTTGAGGGATGCACTACAATTGGAATTTGTATTTCCTGAAAAAAAAAAACAAGATCAGTTTTATAGAGGCTTACCTGCAGTCCACTTACTTACTTTCTTCCATTACCCGCTTTAAGGTATATCAGCAGTTGGTTTACCATTAAGTTCCAAAGAAGGGTTGAATGGATACGACCTGGGCAGAAGCCCAACTCAGTTTGGCGTTAATTAACCTGCGTTTTAACATAACACTGATCAACTCTCCAAGTGAGTCGACTGTCTTCAGAGTTGACGGCATAGTCGTAATTGCGGATGGCTTAACGTTGTTAAAGGCTCCTTCTATGTTCAAGAAAGCGACCATTGTGTACTCTATATATTATAGAGGACGTTCAATTAGGCTATTCAGTGAATGTAGAACCATTTTCATCGATATTTCTTTACAGTGGATAAGTTGTAGACAAAAGTAGTGGATCAATTTTGAATGGTATATGGATATCAATCTGTCGTTCTAGAGTTTTTAGAAGAAAAAATGATAGAGTTATAAGTCTGAGGTGCTCTGGAACAACAAGAAAATATTTTCAGGCTTTGGAAATGAAAACTGTTACTGGCCGTGGATAAGGAGCTACCTGAAAAGTGGGTGACCAGTAGCAGGTTGAGTGATACATCACTTGAAGTCGTCCAATAGCTATCGGTTTCTTTCTAATAGCTAGGGACCGTGGATTTTTCTACCTGCGATGCCTTCGAGGTTTCTATCATTTTGTTACAGAATGGATATTTTGGGAGATTTATAATATGTTAAGCTTTAACTTGACCAAATGCCATTGCTAAGATGTAATTGATCTGACGGCTTCACTTCACATTTTAGCACTTCGCTAAAAAACCTCTGAAATGTGACTTTAGGGAGTTTGGCTACTTTTGATTTACCGGCACGGTTTCCGCCGAACGATCTTTGGCGCTTGGATGAGTTTTTCAACTTGCTGGTAACGGTAGGTAATCCGTCTTTTAGGATGCTGTTAATCCATCTTATCTTGTTCCTCATGTTCGCAGTTCTCTTGACCACTGGAATGAATCAAAGTGATTTGATAATGCGTGAAGCATTTCGGCATTTTGTGTAAAACACCTTGGATTGGGCTTGTCGACGCCTTCTCTGCTGCTGCTAGGTGGTAGGACCATGGATTTATACAGATAAATTTACCTAATCCCGAGGTCGACAGTTATTTTTAAAAATAATGGGACCTCAGCAAGTTTAATCCTCGACAAGGGTCATGCAACCCCTTGATAACGCCCAGGCGCCTTAAACACGACGTGTTTAGTTAATAATTAATTGTTTGATTATAATTGATATTCTTACAATCGGGTTAAGTTAATCTTGTCATAAACTTCACAATGTAAAGGAAGGTGACTAAATTAGTTGTGAAGTACATTACGATCCCATTCGCCCTATAAGTCAATCTCTCGTACTTGGAAATTATATCTTGGATTTGGAACACTTGGATTTTCCTTTGATTAAATCAAATAATGTCCTATTTGGGCATCACAGAAACTTATATCAATACATCTAGCTGCTTATATCTTTCTGCCAGATAGGAGCAGAGTTTTTGGATGCCATTTCAACCTGAAATTTAATTACGAAGCAATGCGGTGCCATCGATTTCTCAGTGTAAAATTTCCTTCAACAATGTATCGTATATCAATATTGTATATCAATATTCATTTCTGATAGGTATGTTAGATAAGCTTAATCAGTATTAATTGAGCACTGTCTCGGTCTCAGGTAATACTAGATATAATTAATTTGAAAGAGCCAGTACGTACGACCAAGTTGTGTTATCGTTTTCTTAGTTTTTCTTACCCCTACATAAGTCCTTCTTTAATTATTACAGTGGTCAGGGCTGAAAGAAAAAGGACTATAAATGTAGTGATAGGCTTCAAGGCCTATCAAGGGCAAAGGGAAAGCTAATTACTTTCCGCTCGTTAGGCTTCGGTGGGTGTTATCCCGAGGAATTGGATGCAAACAGATGTAAACGAAAGGGTGGAGATAAAGGTTTTGTAATTTATTTCCCCATCTCACTACCACCCTGCCACTTGAATTTTGTGAAAGAGTATCCGTAGAGTTTCTCCCGGCTTTTTCTCCCTTTTATAAGAAACAATTAGCATTTTACACGCCATGTTATTAACGCGGATTGTGAGATTCATTTATCTTTGTTTTCGTCGTCGAGATTCTTAGCAAAGCCAACCAACACAATTATACGTGGTCCTTTATTAAATTTTAAGATCCACGGGTGTTGTAGTTTTTTTCTTCTATCGTTTTGGGGAGAAAAGCAAAACCTTGAACAAAAGGCGGAAATTCTCATCGAAACTCCAAACGAAGATGAAAGATGCTCTACTAAGTATGAACAATTTTTCATTGAGTCCCAAGTTAAGGGCAGGAGATAAGTTAACACGACTGGATTTTGCCGAGAAGACCCTTGTATCTTGGAAAAAGTTTCAAAATTTTAACAAACAGTAAATCTTATTATTAAATTGTAAAAAAATCACAGCAGGATATCTTTATGCGGAGCACAGCTTAGGAAACCCTGGTATTTTGCTTTTGTTTCAAAATAAATAAAAAAAAGTAAAAATCTATTATGAAAAGGCGTAGAGAAGAGGAATAAGTGAAAGATACCCGGAGACGGACGATTTAGATTGGAAAGGCGGCTCTAAGGTGGGTGTAATCCAAATTTGGACGAAGTTGCACAAACAATCAGATTTTCGTTTGTTTTTTTTGGCTTGTTACTATGTAATACTTAGGCTCAGTAAAATCATTTGTAATTGGAAGTTATCCTTCGGAATCTGTACTCTGACACACTGTTGTATTAGATAAAAGTTGTTGATGCCATTGGATTTCGGGTAGCTTAAAATGTTAGCAGTTTGTGTACATATTATCATACTTCAGAAGTTCATCTGAAAGTAAAATATACTAGGTTTGTTCTTTAACAACTTAATGTTATGGAAAAGTTACAAAAGTTAGACAATTTTTTTTTTTGATAGAACAGTTTCTTCAAACGAAAAGTATACTGCTTGCTAGGACTAATTTGCTGGAGGCGAACAAACTACTTTGTAAACACAAAACTAAATAGTTGGGATAGCTAATACTCGTAATGCAATCCCAACAGAGAAATCTCTAGTATCCTTTTAGTTAATATGGATGTTGTAAAGTGTTTTTAGGAAAGAATCCAATAAAAAGTTTTTGGCAACGCTGTTTCGTGTTATCTTATATTTCGTTGGGGTTTAGACAAAAAAATAAATCACTTTAGCCCTTATTATTTTCTTTTAATGTGTCATCTCAGTTTTTCGTAGACGAATAACTATTCGTTTCAATTGACTGATTTTATTGCAATTCAATAACTACTATTTACAATGTGATGAGTAAGTCAAACCGTCGCAGAAAAAAAACTCTGCAATATCTGTGCAACTTAAGAGGTCAATAGAATTGATTTTTTATTATTGTTTATGGGATTCGGTTAAGAATTTGTGAATTAAGCCTTCTGACTATGTTCAGAGACGTTGAATTTTCTAGCTAAACTGGAGTTGGTTCATAGATTAATAACAGCTTGTTTATAAAGGCATATAGTTAAATAATTTTCCCCTCTTCCAACTTATCTTCGAAATATAGTCCAATGCCCTACAAGTTAGGAACACATCATAGAAGATACCCTATTTAGGTTCGGTCGAAAATCATCCAAAGAAAAGCAAAAATTTACTGCGCCGTTTTAACTACCTGATAATTTGGAGTTATCAGATCTTTCTTCTTGTAAAATAAATGACTTAAGTTGTAAGAGTTTTATCAGTGAACCCATTCCTAGTACAAATGTCGTCGATTACACTTAAGGTTACAGATTAGAATAAATAGAAGGTAGGGGATCTACGCGTCTATTGATCTAGAAACTGCTGACTGTCTCATAATTTGGGTTAGGATGGCAGCGCCACAATTATGTTTGTACTATAGTGTTTGCCTGAACCCCATTTCTGGTCCATATCATGAGTAAATCCTTACTCATGCAGGTTAAAATGGCAAATATCTGCGCGACGAGTAGCGTCACAAGTCTCACAACCCAATACGAAAGAGATAAAAAAATCTCTCGACCTGACGACCCTGGAAAACGATTTAAACCCAGATCCTCGACTGCTATCCAAGAAATGCGATGGAATGTACCAAATAAAAAGAAGATGAAAAATTTTGATATCTACTACTGGAGAATGTTATAGACAATTGGCGTGATAAAGAGGCCAGACACATCGTGCATTCGGAATTGGATCCGCTGTAAGATGAAGACTTAGAGAACCGTTCTTGAGCCTTAGGCATGTAAGCCTCAGGCATGTAAGCAAACACCTGATCACGATGCAAATGAAGGTTAAATTCGCCAACATAAGGCCCATAAACGCCCATGTTTCAACAGAGGAAAGGGATGACCTTACCAAAACAGATTATGTGAGTTCGTCTATAACACCTACTAGCAATGCTATAAATATCGTCCTGGGAGATTTGCAGAAAAGTGGGTCTCCCAAACTCTACGAGCAGAATAGAATTGAAAAAAAACAATCTCTTCAGAGTGAGGCCTGGAAGAGGTACTACCAGAAGAATGAAGTTAGGAAGTTAGATATATGTAAAAATAAAATGAACATGGAGAAGCTGTAAAACCCGAACAGAAATCTTAAATAATGGAGAAGGAAAAACCTCATAGTAGAACCAGATTCGGTGCTGAAAATCTGGATACATTATTTCCGCAGATTTTGAGCAACATCCCACCTTTAGATAGCATTAAGATTCACTTGCATGAAGACAGACAACATTTCCATCCACCGACCAATATGAAGTCAGAAGAGCCATTTCCCAACTTATGTCCAACAAAGCTGCTTTACTCGCTTAACAGCCGAGTTATTTAAAGCAGCAGGTGATGATTGGGTACGGAGCATACATCAACTCATCTACAAATTTTCGGTCGCCGAAACTATGCCCCCCAAATTGAACTTTAGCATTGCTTGTTTGATCCTAAAGATGGGAGATCTCATAAACTGCGCAAACTACAGGATACCGTTGTAGAAGTCACGTTGCATCGTCAGAGCCAATAATGAATACAAAGACTTTCAATGACAGAAAAGGACCTAAACAAGGAAATGCATTGTTATTATTCTTGAAAGAATTGTGCAAAACTTATAACTAATCTCCGGAGGTTCGATCTTTTAAAAGTTTGTTCAAAAGGTGTTTCTACACTTAATGTTAATCTATTAGCGGCTGGAGAGAAAATGACTGATAAGTCTTCAGACATTTCTTTGCAGACTACCAAGGTGTTTTATGTCTGGGATGGCCAACATTAGATATCAGTCTGCAATAGAGAAATTTAAAACTCTTCTATTTAGCCTCGACACCGACCGAAAAAACTTCTCCTAAGCATAGATCGAGTGCGAAAACATCCCGTATAGACCAATCTAGCCAAAAAAAAACTAAGAAATTCAATACAACATTAATAGGTACATTAGCTCAAAAATATACCAATTCATCTAGCGTACCAGAGATATTTCATTTCAAGTTCTCTGAAATAAAAAAAAATAAACTCAAAAATCACTGGCAGGTCAAACAAAAAAAAACATAGTGTTAGGTCTTCAAAGAAAATAATGCACAATGCCATTCTGTCGACATATAGCTAGGTCATTTCTGCTGAAATATTGCAATGCAATACTATAACCCATATGACTGAAGGTAAAATAAAAAACTCTAAAAAAAACACGCGATCTGCACTGACCCCTTTTCATCCATAGGAGCCATAACTAATAAGAGATGATTCATCGTAAGGTTTGACATTTAATAGGCTTTTTTTGACAGATCACGCATGACTCCTATCAAACTCCTATCAAAGTTGGCAAATTATCATGGAAAGACTCACACTAAAACAGCGTCTCCAAATTGTTCAGCTGTATTACAAAAATCAGCATTCTGTGAGAATGTTTTTCGTGCGATTCGATGAACTTACGATGCTCATAATATATCTCCCGCAACCACTGTTACCAATACCGCAATACCAATATCGCAAATTTGAGTCCCATTCAACATGGGATGTATTCGACAACTTGGCATATTTTACGTGAGGATCTCGGCCTAAATGCATACAAAATTCAACTTGTGCAAGAATTGAAGCCAGGCAACTTGAATTTGTCATATTTTCAGTGAATGGGCTCTGGAAAAACTCAATGAAAATCCGGTGTTATATTGTGAAATTTTGTTCAGTGATGAAGCCCGAATGAATGAAGAATGAATAAGCTAATAAACAAAATTGCCATATTTTGGCTGATGAACAACCCGAAGAGTACCAAGAGTTACCATTACATCCATTTAAAACAATGGTATGGTGTGGTTTATGGGCTGGTGGAATCATTGGTCCATATTTCATCAAAAATGAGGCAAATCAAAATGTTACCGTCAATGGTAACCGTTATCGCGCCGTGTTAGCGGACTGCTTCCTGAAATTCAAGCACATGGTCTCGGTGAGCTCTGGTTTCAACAAGACTGGACCTTCCGAATATGCCACCTCAGACGTAGTCGTGGCCATCATTTACATGATATCATTTTCAAAAAGATTCCATAAACTTTAAGCAACGATAAAAATTGTAAGGTGGCTTTCAAATTTATGTGCTTAATTTTACATTATAAATTAAACCTCACGATGAATCACCATTTATTATTTCTAATTGCGATTATTATCCAAGCCTTGTAAGAAGCATTATCTCTAATTATCACTCAAATATAAAAATAATATGGATGTCTAGGCATGTTCAAATACATGTAAATGTCAAAAATGCAATCAACTTACCTTTCATTTGCATCTCAAACTACAAGCCTCAGGACATAAAAAATAAATGGTTAAGCTTCCAGCACAAAACCCAGCTTCAGCAACAGTGGCTAAATTACCCTGAGCGGTACAAAACAAAACTCCACCCAGAGGACTACATCAGTATAAAAGAAATCAATGTTGGCCAATTTTATTCGCTTTAGACTAGGACACATCACACTCTGACATGAACATACATTGACAAAAGCTTCTCATCGCAAAGCATCTTGCTAAATTCAGGCAATTAACCCTATTTTGCACATCTCTAATACATGCCCCTACTTCGGTAATATCGGGAGACGCATATTTGTTAATACGGAGCCAATAACCTTACTTTCTAACTCTGGTTAAAAAAAAAAAACCTTAACACCGTAACATCATAATTTAAACAGTGTCACTTTATCTAAGCTATGTATAAAAAAAAAAACAGAATTGTATTTCACTTTACTGTGAAAAGCCGGAGAGGCTTTGTTATTTTATAATGCAATAAAAGTCTGCATCAACACCCTAAAAACGAAGACACCTACCGTAAGCCAACAATGGACTCAGTTCAACAACACAATAGTAGACTTTTCGTCGGCTGAGAATTACAGGGTTCTACGACCCAATTTTTCGAAAAATGAGATATAAGTATCAGGTGTTTCGTATTTTCAAACACTTCCAAATGAACCCATACACATTAACTTTTATTCAAGCTGTACTCCTTAAATTCTTTAGAAAACCAGGCTCTATCTTGCAAAATGCAGTTCAAATTGACTTTTAAGCATAAGGTACTATGCAGCAAAATTAGGAGATAGAAATTTGTTATTCTATTCCTGAACATTCTTATAGATATCCAATCAAACATTGTGTTCCTTAATTTTGAACATAGAATTTTGTAACTGTTATGAGTCTGACGAAAAATACAACAAAGTTCTATATCCATCAGCTTATTTATCATCAGTCACTATTACTTCTAATGGAAACTTAATTCCCGAGTTGTAAGGATGTTGGTGAACAGGAATTAACTAGCGCCGTAACATCACCTCTCAACGAACCCATTATCTCTATCCTGAACATAGAAAATAGAATAACATGGATGATCAAATTGTTCAACCGACGAGATAATCCAGACCGAGTTACAACACGCTCTTCCATACATCATATTCTGACTTAAATTTATCTTTATCGAAACAAGTAAACGTGGTTTTGATTCCTAAAGCAGGAAGAGCTTACCACTGCTCTGCTAAGGGTTATGCACCCATAAGTCTCTCATCGTTTCTATCAAAAGCACTGGATAGAATTCTAGATCATCATATAAGACGAAACCTCAACAAACACAACTTATTCAGAAACCTTAAAGCAAAAAAGAAGTTATAGCTACCGCAGAAAAGAATATGCGCTACAAAGAATAGTGGCCGTCTTCCTAGATATCCATGTTAAACCAAGCAATGGATTCAGAATGTGCTAAAGAGCAGAATTAATAATTTTAAATTTGGGAGAAAAACAGTCAGGAAAACGGTTGTGAACGTCATCTTTACAAGTTTCGAAAATAAAGTGTGTTAAGGCAGTAGCCTATTTCGACAAAATAATCATTCTGATGGGAGTAAAATATCTTCCAACGATTAGCGAGCTAATGGAACTAGCTTGGAACACACTTGAAAAATGGACAACACAAAACTGATAAGTCCATCAAACGGAACAAGTGTTATCCCCAAGAAAAGAAAGCTAAAAAAGTTTAATCTTTCTAGAATCAAGGGTGTTAGAATACAACCTTAATCCGAAGCTAATTATCTAGGTAACTTTCTAGACGGTTAATTCAGTTAGAACTTTCAGCCAATGTTAACTTAATAAAATTTTTAAAAATTTGATGTACAATTTTTTTTTTTTTTCTTTTTTTTTTAATCTCAAAAATATCCTTGCTTTTGGCGGTCACATTTTGAATTATCCAACCCAATGGACGACTGCAGTGTTGCATCCGACCTCCAAAAGGAATAAAAACACGTTCTAATCTGGCGAATCTTCGGTCGATAATTCTCCTTCCGAATATCAGCAAGGTACTAAAAAAAAGTGATCATTAGAGAAAGTATGATTAAATGGTTTGAGGAAACAAATAAAATTCCCCATAATCAATTGGGTTTTATAGGGAGGCTTGATACCTAACAACTCACAAAGCGATGTGATTTTTGCTGAAATATTTGTCATTAAAAATGGCTTGCAACAAGGTGCGGTTAATTATCCGTTCCCACTTAACGTCTAAATAAGTGATCTTATGGGTTCACTTCACCATGTCATAGCGTTCGCAGACGAATTGAATTGATCAGATCCAGATTAGATCTATACACCGAGATCATTCAAATGCTCCTACAAAGTGATTTCGATAAAATTAAACGGTACTGCTATGGCTGGAAGCTGAAGATAAACTTTCAGATATCGGAAACCATTCATTTTAGGACGCCTTTGTCTGGAGCCTTTGCGGATTGATGAAAGGTTTCGATAGTGGGATAATACGAGCAACCACTTGCTTGTCAAAATGTAGTCAGATCGTAATATGGGATGTGGTTAAACCAATGTCTATATTTTAAGAAACGTATATGTAGGTGTTGCTGTGACCAGAGCCAAAGGTGCATTCGCCCTTACAAACAAACTGTTTTGTAGCAGCCAACTCGATGTAAGGGTGAAGGTAATCTGCTACATGGGCCTTTATATGTTTGTAATGCGATATGCTGTGTGGTTTAAGCTATTTTAATGAAAAATATTCGGTTGATTGAGAGTGCCTGTCTTAGGGCTTCCTTTTACTTGTAAAGAACAAGAACAGTCGGAGTACATAAAATTCTATGCTAATGAAGTTTTTAAGGGGTGATTCATCGTGAGGTTTGATTTTTTATAGGCTTTTTTGACAGGCGTGACTGCTATCAAACTTGTCATTGCCTTTACGTCCCATCTTTCCAAGGTCATGGAAACGCTGGTAAACCGTCAGATCATGAAATATCTCAAAGCACGGAAACTTCCCAATAACCGGCAGTACGATTTTCGTAGCAACAGGTTCACAAGTGATTTGATGGCATATCTAACCGAAAAGGGGAACCAAAGCGTACATCAATCTGGCGAAAGCAAGATAGTTGCACTAGATTCTTCTAAGACATTTGATAGAGTTGGGCAACAGTCTCTTTTGACAAAAATGCGTGGTTTTGGGATCACTGACTCTCGTCTTCAATGGATTAGAAATCACCTTTCGCAACGTTCAATTTAAGTTGTTTTGAATGGTTTTAAATCTGATGTTCAAAAATAAATGCTGGTGCCCAGCAGGGCTCTGTTCTGTCTCCGACGCTACTTTTAATTTTCATCACTGATCTCTTGTTTGCTACTTATAATTCAATATATTCCCTTGCTGACATCAGTACACTCTGCTTTTCATATTCTCTGCTCTTCGGCTGTAGAACATGAACAGCAGCTTATGTTTAGTTCTAAAACTAAATTCTGATTCTACTGACAGAGTAGAATTTAATGCTTTCGAAACACAATGCTGCCTGTTGTCGTTAAAGAGAAATTTAAACACCTAGTCATTATCCATCAATAGCATTTTCATCGTCGAAACTGAAAAGCTTTCCATTCTCGGTATGTGTGTCAATGACAACTTACGTTGGAAATGTCTAGGATTTTTGAAGAGATGTAAGAAATACTTTACCCCCTCTCTTCCAGCCTCAATATATATCCGACCGAAATTGGAGAAAAATGCCCACATTTGGTCTGATGCGTCTAAAACATATCTGCACCTACTAGATTGGATTCGTGTGACAAGACTCATAGGTGATTAAATATCACACAGACAATGGACGCCGACCTAATGTCTCAGGTCTCACTCCGTTTTATTGCTATTTCCACCACCAGTGCTCCATAGAAATCGCCAGCATCATTCCGCGCCTTTAAACTTTTAATTATTACACCGGTCTTGCAATGAAAGCTCATAAGTATACCTTCAATCCCACTTTCGGACGAACTCTAAGATATCGTGATTCGTTCCCAAGCGGCACAACTCGCTTATGGAATGCCCTGCCCAGCTCTTTATTTTATAGTCACTATAACCATTAAACATTTAAAACCAACGTTCGTCGGTAACTCTCTTTCCATCCTATCTGAATTTCGTCCACGCTGTGTACAAACATTTTAAGGGTATTTAAATCTTTTAAGCGCGCGCAAAAAAAAATATACTTAATAGGATATTGTTGGTCTGGATTTAAGCTACTTATAAGTAGTTTTTGCTAGGCAATTCTTATAATTATAAGTATAGGGTTTTCTAAAAACGACTTGACAACTTTTTTTTTTCAAATAAAAGGCAAAGCATTTGAGATATTTCAAAAACTTTATTATTGGCTTGAAGTACAATCAAAACATTTATGAATGGAACTCGACTTCGTTCATATGGCCACCGTGGGCACGTTTCGCGGGCAAATTCAATTTTCAACGACTCGGCCACACATTTCGGCCGAAACGGCCGCTATTTCGCGTTCAATGTTGGCTCTGAGCTCTTCCAACCTCGTCGGCGTGTTGGGATAAACCAATGACTTAACGTAGCCCTACAGAAAATAGTCAAGCGGCTTTAAATCGCACGAACGAGGCGGCCAATCGACTGGCCCATGTCTTGAAATAACAAGCTCACCATACTTACTCTTCAATAAATCAATTGTAGCGTGTGCTGTGTGTCTTGTGGCACCATCCTGTTGAAACCACATGTCGTCTAAGTCCATATCTTCCGATTCGGGCCAAAAATAATTGGTGATCATGTGGCGATAACGCTGACCATTCACAATAACGTGACGATCGTTATCGTCGACGAAAAAATATGGCCCAATAACGCCGCCGGCATGCAAACCGCACCAAACAGTTATTTTTTGTGGATGAAGTGGTGATTCATGAAGCACATGTGGGTTTTCACCTGAACAATAACACATATATTGCTTTTTGACGAACCCATTGAGCCAAAAATGAGCTTCGTCACTGAAGATGATTTTGCGACTCCGAATATCCGTAGAAAATTTTTATAATTTGCAGACGTTGCTCGTTAGTGTACTTTACAATGATGAAAATGTTGAGCTTACTGAATAAATTGACAGTGACAGTTTGATGATTAGTGAAAGAGTGCGTTCAAAAATTAAATTCAAAGTTGTCAAGTCCCTACTGGAAAACTCTAAAGAAAAGGTGAAAGTGGACATTGATGTTTTTGTATCCATTTCATTCTGCATTCTTTTTTTTTGGTTCTTGTCTTATTTACTGCGTTTTCTTTATTTTTGCGGCAGTGCTGGAGAAAGAGGACGCTTTTTTTTATAAATACATTTTTTTATATTATAAATCCATTATTACTTACTTACATATATGCTATTAATTTCACAATCTTGTTATAAAGGGTGATTCATCGTAAGGTTTGATTTATAATGTAAAATTAAAAACATAAAGTTGAAATATTAATTTTAAAAATAATATCATGTAAATGTTGGCCACGACTACGTCTGAGCTGGTCCATTCGGAAGGTTCAATTTTGGACGACTCGTTCGAGCAAAGCGACTGGTATCTCGCGGATAACACGAGCATTGTCGGCTTTCAAAGCGTCAATCGTAGCTGGCTTATTCCTTAAGACCTGAGACTTTACATATTCCCAGAGAATATAGTTTAAAGTGTGATATTGCACGATCTAACCAGCCAATTTACCGTAACAAAACGTGAAAATAAGTGCTCAACAAAATGACTTCTCAACAAGTCCATTGTTTCACGAGCTGTTTGGCTCATAGCGCCGTCTTGTTGAAACCAGAGCTCAGCGAGACCATGTGCTTGAATTTCAGGAAGCATATAGTCCGCTAACATGGCGCGATAACTGTTACCATTGACGGTAACATTCTGATATGCCTTATTTTCGAAAAAAATATGGACCAATGATTCCACCAGCCTATAAACCACATCATACCGTTGTTTTTAATGGATGTAATGGTAGCTCTTGGTATTCTTTGGGTTGCTCATCAGCCCAAATACGGCAATTTTGTTTATTAACGTATCCATTGAGCCAGAATTGGGCTTCATCACTAAATAAAATTTCACAATAAAACATCGGATTTTCATTGAATTTTTCCAGAGCCCATTTACTGAAAATATGAATCAAATTCAAGTCGACTGACTTCAATTCTTGCACAAGTTGAATTTTGTACGCTTTTAGGCCAAGATCCTCACGTAAGATACACCAAGTTGTCGAATGCGCCAAGCCAAGCTGCTGAGAACGACGACAAAACGATTCGTCATGGTCTTCGCATACACTCTCAGCTACAGCTGCTATAGTCTCTTCACTACTTGCTGGATGTGTTCTAGCCGGTCGAGTATCATCCACTAATGTAAACTGGAACTCAAATTTGCGAATGGTATTAGCAATAGTGGTTTTAGTAGCTCGATTATGCACATCGTTAGTTACTCGAATCGCACGAAAAACATTTCTCACAGAACGCTGATTTTCGTAACATAGCTAAAAAATTTGGAGACGCTTTGAATCTTTCCATGATGACTTGCCAAATAAAACTGTACAAAGAGACTGGTGCCCAACTCTGTGAAATGTCTTATAAGAATCTAGTGCAACTATCTTGCTTTCGCCACATTTATGTACGATTTGGTTCCACTTTTCGGTTAGATGTGCCATCAAATAACTTGTGAACCTGTTGCTACGAAAATCGTACTGCCGGTTATTGAGTAGCTACCGTGCTTTGAGATATTTCATGAGCTGACGGTTTACCAGCGTTTCGATGACTTTGGAAAGATGGGACGTAAGTGCAATGGGTCTGTAGGGACGGGCTGGCTAAATGCTGTTTCCCATCTGCTCGGAAAGACTCCTTAAGAGTAGAATTGATGAAAAAGCTTACGCAGTAGTATAATATAATAGTATAAAATAATAGCTATTGCCACTACACGAGTGCGAAAATGGATTTGTCCCATTGAAGATTCGACGCGCTCAAGTGAAAGTTGGAGCAAAGTACAAGTTGTGAGTGTTGAAAGTGTGCAGCAACGTGTCTATACAACGAACTGAACACCATACACATTGCATCTACACATCGGCATCTATTATGTGAAAATTTTAGCTTCGCAAATCAACGATTTGGTGCACTTGTTAGAAGGAATTTCAGCACGTCAAACGATGTTTGCTCTTCTTTTCCCCATTTCCGCAACGCATTTTTCTTTGTTAGGTTACTTAAAAATGTGGATACGTCAGCAAAATTTTTGATAAGTCGCGGTTATCATGAGCAGGTTTGCAAAAAAGACAAAACTTGTTTAGCGTTTCTTAGTTTCTTTAAATTTAAAACGGCCGATTTTTCTGGACTTTGACGCATTCTTCTCTGATAAGATGACTCAGGTACTTTAGTTTGCTGCAATAGGGGATTCGTATTCTTCGATGATTTCGATTTCTAACATTTTGTTAGTCCACTTTTCTAGTAGGTGAAAGGCGGTAAGATATGAATTGCGAATGGCATCGGCTCAGATATTAGACCGAAAATATCTTCTTTTACCAGTAGCTGATTTAGACAATCTCTTTCAATCGAACTTAGCTCAACTGGTTCATTTCCAAGCAGTTCGACATCAATTGCTAGCATTTCGGAAAATTGTTCCAATTCGACATCATCTTTTATGCCAAACAAGGCTGGGAAGATATTTGACTTGTTCTTCTTTCGATCAGGAGGTACCTTATCGCTTCTTAGTGAATTTGAGAAAATATGCTGTATTGAGTATGGACAATATTCGTTACTCTCTGTCTTAAGCCTTTTAATAGGTCTATAATGTTCGTCTAGTCGTTATGTTGAAGCAAGTAGTGAAATTTTATTTTTGCTTTTGAACCAGGTCAGAAAAACGGATTTTGTGATTTTGCTTGTGATTTTGAAGCACTTACTCAGGCGTTATGTCTTCCTTTGATTTTAAGTGTTGGATATATTTTGGAGTAGCACCAATGGGTGAAATTGGTTTAAACTTACCAATATTGGGAAAGACAGTTACACCATTTAGGTTATTTTCAAGATCTTTAGTCTGAGATGTGTCCTGGAAATTAAAGACTTTCTTCCCTTGATCAGCACAATACCACAATCGCTGGCTTAAGGTCTATGCCATTTTCTTTCAAGAAATCGATGAAAATCAATATCCTATTATCAGTTGCTTGTGGGCTAATTTAGATACTTTATTGGGCTCAAGCGATTTCCAAAGATAATGGTGGCGTCTCCAATATAAATTTTCTGCTTTACCATAGGCAAATGTAATATCAGCGTTTGCTTTTCGGAATCGAATTCCATTTTTAAGAACATGTAAAACTAGTGCCTTTCTAGTTACACTTGTGTGAGCCGCCGTGTCCAAGTAAGCTATTCCCGTCTCTCCGTGGGAAACAATGAAAATTGTTTGTAGATCTGCACATAAACTTATGTTATCTTCATGCAATTAAGGGGTTAAGCCACTCTAGGCTTTTAAAAAAATTCTTTTTTTTTTTTATTGGATTCAATGTTCCCTTAGAACCTCAAAAATTATATCCCAACAATTAAGACCGGTAAATATCTCGAAATACTTGTTGTTTAAAGTACTCGTAGAGTACAAGGCCTATGACCGAAACGGGTGACGGTATTTTAGGGGACTAAAGTAAGTATACGGCAGATGTTCTTGGAGCTATTTGCTACGTGTTCAGGCTATTGCTTGTTTCGTCTTTAGAAACTTCGGTTTCAGTCAGTTGCGTGCAGTGAAACATTCGAGAAGGACGCTATTTGAGGAACGTTGGTATTTTGTCGAGTGTTATTAGTTCGTTTTTATAATGAGTGACTGAAAATTATCTGGAAGAAGAATGCTAAAACCACACGAGTTAAAAGCACCAAATAAACAATCGAAGATATGTATGATATTGAAGTGAATCCAGGTTTTAAATATCGTGTGATAAACTTTATTGCAATTTTTTTTTAGCAATTTTAAACATTATCGTTTGTTAAGTGTGCAAATCTGTATGTAAGTTAAATGTGTATGTAAGTTAAGCTGTACTGTTAGTTCATTTATTGAAAAAGGCAACAAAATAATCCGCAGAATCGTAATTTCCATGCGATTACTTTGAATTGGTTTGCACGGAATAAAAAAGTTTTGTGTAGTCATGGAATTACCTCGGCCTGTATTTCACTCTTTCTATGATAAGGTTTTCAAAAGAACTTAACTGCAACTAAACTAGTTTGAAAAAACAGTATGATGATGGGACAACTATTTGTATTGAAAAACTAGAAAATGGAACTATGGTACCAATAGATAGTTCGTGGAGAAAACGTAGGCTTACGTCCTTGTTTGGCTTAGTGATTCTTATTGGCAATTACAGTGTAAAAAATATAGACTATGCGATGAAGTCAAAGTACTGGAAGTCGTTTGAGTACTGGAAAAATAAAGGGGATACCGAAGAATATACGGATTGAACATAGAATCATAAAGATAAATGCGATTTGGATCACGATGGATCAACAGGAAAAAGGAGGTCGATGCAGTTGCTGAGATCTTTAAGCGATCGGAAAATTTACACCATGTAAAATACACCCATCATATTGGTGACGGTGACTCTAAGACTTTTGAAGGCATTACTTATGCTAAGCCCTATGAGAATGTCACAGTACTCTAAAAAAGAGTGTGTAGATCACGTTCAAAATCAAATGGATACCCGCCTACATGCGAGGGCTGTTTGATGAATACCCGGATTGCAGGAAAGGTGGCTACTGAGCCAAAATGTATAGTTTTACCTCTTTGAGCCCGCCTGTCAAAATTTGGTGACAGTCCGACTCTTAGGTCTGTTTTGATACCCAGTTCAAAACATCGTGTTTGTGTTTTTTACAACAATAGAAAAAAAGCAGTATCGCTCCGTGATCCGATTCTTGTTTTTGAGTGGCAAAACCTGCGAGGAAACTAAACCCATTCTCAATGGTGTGTATGGGACCCATTTACCTTCCCATACAACCGTTTATCATTGGTTCGCAGAGTTTCGCCATGCCCGCACGTCGGTTTGTGTTGAACCGCGCCCAGGTGGCCCAAAAATGGTTACCACAGGAGAACCATGATCTCGTATTGGCGACCAGCCGAGTGAAAACTCGCGAGTTGGCTAAGATAGCAGGTATCTCAACTGAATTCGTTTCGAAAAAGAAGTAGAAGAAAAAACTACCACATTTGGCTAAGAAACGCAGCTAAATTAGTCGAATTGCTCCCCCATCCTCTGTATTTCCCGGATTTGACTCCTTGTGACTTCTTTCTGTTCCCAAACCTTAAAAGGTCGCTCGCGGCTGAGTATTTTGCAAGGCAACAAAGGTCGTACTAAACGGAGGGGTTAAAAAAGTTGCAGCACCGCTGGGAAAAATGTATCGACTTGAAAGGGGATTATTTTGAAAAATAAATTGTCAAAGTCTAAAAAATTTGCGTTGTCAATTGTGATCCGGGTATTCATGAAACAGACCTCTTAATTTGAAAAAGAATACAAAAGGTCTCGGTGAAAGGGGCAAATTGACGGGAAAACTAATAGTCGAACTCTCTATTTATTATGGATTAGCCATTCTTTGAAACCTCGATTCAGTTGAAAACATGAGAAACAGTATATGGGCTACACTTGATCATACATTATCTACTGATGCAAAACAGCAGCACGATAGATATCCGATCGGAGAGGATTCATGCTGTTTAAGCTTAAAATAGTTTGGTTGCGTACAAACATAAGACAGCTCTTCCAATTGAAGTGCATGAAGCTACAAAGCCAGTCTACGAAGAACTGACCAGAGATGATCTTCTTACTTGATGCATCTCGATTATACTCAAAACTGCAATGAAAGTTTTAACTCGACTGTGTGGGCATTGGCCCCAAGATACATTTCTAGTGGTAAAACTGTGTTTGATATCCGATCGGAGAGGATTCATGCTGTTTAAGCTTAAAATAGTTTGGTTGCGTACAAACATAAGACAGCTCTTCCAATTGAAGTGCATGAAGCTACAAAGCCAGTCTACGAAGAACTGACCAGAGATGATCTTCTTACTCGATGCATCTCGATTATACTCAAAACTGCAATGAAAGTTTTAACTCGACTGTGTGGGCATTGGCCCCAAGATACATTTCTAGTGGTAAAACTGTGTTTGATATTACGACTTTGCTTTAATTTTGAACATAATGAAAGCTGAGGACTTATAAATCAGCCCGAAAATGTGCTTGGAGATTGACAAAGAGCGCATAACGCATTGGAGGATCGCCTTCAAATCTATAGGAAAAGATATGAAAGAGTACAACACTAAAGTAGAAGACTAATTATGTGGTGCAGACATCGCGGACTAAAGGTATTACAAAATTTTTCATGACTTTCGATAACTTAACATTTTAAACGCGTTTATCTTAAAAATGCAAGTTGGCAGCACCCATAACTTGAACAATTTTCAACCAATTCGCTTTAAATTTTAACAAGATATTTAAAAATATATTGTCTAAATAAATGCGTAGGATTATTTTTTGGCATAGTTAATTTGTTATTAACAATTTTCTGGCTATTCGGCCAAAGATCAATATATCGAAAAAATCATATGTTGTTTACTATACCGGGTGAGCTTTTTAACTTGAGACATCCAAATTACTCGAAAAATACGCGATATCGCGAAAAATGTTTCAGACAAAATTCACAAGGTTCTGAAGGGGACATAAGATGGTGACCACGAGTTTGACCTTAAGACCCATTTTCAAGGTCAAACGAAGGTCACTTTTGACTTTTCAAATGATAATTTTCATTGCTCAGCCGTATTCCTCAATGGGGCACAGGACTTTGTCTCAAAAGTCATTCATTCAGTGCTAGATACCACTGCACTGGCACGCCTAAATCATTAATCGGTTTCCAACGTTGTTAGGGTGTTAGAAGGTCGAGATTTGTTTTGAGGAAGTCATTATTGTCTCGAGTGAAGTTAAAACTCAAAGAAGTTTCAGATAGAGACAAATTGTCCTAAACTTATCTGAGAGTGTATGATGTGCACTCTGCCCTTTTTTTCTACTTGGACGGAACTGTACTTCAATTAGAAGTTCGATATTTGTTTTGAGGAACTGATTAATATTAGTAGCGTTTTCCAGATTAATAATGCAGGCTATTTCAATTCAAGAGAAAACTGAAATGATATTGATTTGTGGAGAAAGTGGAAGAAACATCGATAGTGCTGTTGCTTTTTACGCCCAACGTTTCCCAGACCAGATACCATCGCGCGCTTCCTTTTATCGGGTCATCCAACAATTCACTGGTGAAGGAAGTGTGCAACCAAAGAAAAGGAATCGGTCAGATAGGGTGGCTGTTGAGGACAATGAAATAGCAGTGTTAGCTGCCGTTGCACACGATCCTCACATTAGCACTCGCCAAATAAGTCGTGAATCAGGAATTACTCAAACGACTGTCTGTAAGATATAACATCGGCATAAATACCATTCTTATCATGTTTCAATGCATCAAGAACTTTCTAGTGAGGATTTGCGCAACCGGGCTTACTTTTGTCAATGCGTACTTCAGCAAATTGAACGAGAACCCCTTTTCTTCGCCAAGGTGTTATTCTCTAATGAGTCGACTTTCACCAATCACGGTATGGTCAATCGACATAATATGCATTACTGGGCTACCGAAAACCCTTTTTGGTTGCGACAAGTTGAACGCCAGCACCCTTGGAATATTAATGGTTGGGCAGAAATTATTGGGGATAAATTAATAGGTCCATATTTTATTGAAGGCAACTTGAATGGCGAAAAGAATGCAAACTTCTTGACGGATCACCTTCCAGTATTACTAGAAGAACTGCCATTGGAGCTGCTACAAATAATGTGGTTTTAACATTATGGTTGTCCATACCATTATTCCTAAGTAGTCTGGAGCGTATTAAACAATTAAACAATGTTTACCATCAACGATGGATCGAACGAGGGGGTCCGAGGCAACGGCCTACTAGATCACCTGATCTTACGTCACTTGATTTCTTCTTGTGGGGCTACTTTAAAAGTGAGCCTTACAGAAAAAAGCCAAAAACACGTTAGGACATGAAAGACGAATAACTGAAGCTTGCCGGAAGATTACACCAGAAATACTTCTCAGTTCTATTGGTTCATTTAGAGCGCGGATAGACAAGTGTATTAAAGTGAATGGTCATATTTTCAAACATTTGTTGAAATAGTCTCGGGAAATAAATGTCGAAATAGGAAGAATTCAATGATTCAACAGTGGGAGGCAAGGAGACCCACTCTAATTAATCACCCCGAAGGAAACAAGATACAGCTACGTCCACGTCATTGTTTCTGGGTTATGCTCAACGCAGTATGTAAAAACAAATGACAATCCTACGAGCAATACGACTGAGCAATGAAAATCAGGAATTATCATTTGAAAAATCAAAAGTGACCTTGTGACTTTTGTCTGAAAAATTTTTCGGGATATTTCGTACTTTTCGAGTAATTTTGATGTCTTAAGTTTTATGGCGCCCTCTGACGGGAAAAGAACGCATTTTTGAAGAAAGTGTTTCATGTAAAAGAATTATAATTTACGAATTATAAAAAATCCCATTAAAAAATCAAAGGTGACCTTCGTTTGACTTTGAAAATTGGGCTCAAGGTCAAACTCGTGGTCGCCATCTTATGTCCCCTTCAGAACCTCGTGACTTTTCTCTGAAATATTTTCGCGATATCGCGTATTTTTCGAGTAATTTGGATGTCTCAAGTTAAAAAACTCACCCTGTATAGCTGTTATGTACAATAAAAAAATCAAAATTTACAGGAGCTCTTGATAACCCTTCAAAAAACCGCTGTTCAGCTGCCATTTTTAAATAAATTGATCTATAAAAATTATGTTTTACAGTAAATCATATGTATAATAAACTTCTATCTTTGTAAACTCGATTAATTTCATATTTTTCCTGAAAAAGAAAAATCACAAACAGCCTATTTTTACGTCTTCTAGAGTGGTCTAACCCCTAACCCTTAAGCCCTTAACCTAATAATTTTAATAATTTTAGGCCTAGCCACAGTTTTGTCGAAGTAATATGTAGTAAAGTTTTTTTTTTTTTTAAATAAATAACCAAAAGGTTATTTAACTTACATCTACATCTGTTTTCCCAATTTTCTACATTTTATTTGTGCTATCTGTTTTTTATTTTTCATTCGAACCCCCCCTTGCTTTGCAACCGGTGTTCGTAGGTAACCTACAGCTGCTTTCTGTTGGTTGCGATTCCCTTTTACGCTTTTTCACATATCTTCGGATTTTCATCATTCGTCTACCACCCACCATCTGTGTGGTTGCGGTCCTATTTTGTTATTTTGTAGTCCGGCTGTAGCACATTGTTATTTTTAATTTTTGAATTTTTCTTCACCGGGAGAATTTGCAATAGTACTCCTCAACTTTAAGTTGTAAAATGTTCTCAGATATTGAACAAAATTAGTAAATTTATTTTCTTTGGTGAAAAGAAAATTCACAAATTCGCAACTTGTAAATTACAAAAATATATAACTTTTAATGAAGCGAACAATTTAATATTCACACAAATTTTCCCTTGTATAAAGAATACATCTAAAAATTTGTAATACCCAAAGTTTGCTGAATCAATGTGAATCAAGTAATTCACAAATTTTGTTCAAAAATGCTTGTAAACACAAATTTTTAAAGTTGGCGAAATAGGCCACAGTTGATTTATTTCTTCACAGTAACGCACCAGTTCATTCGGCACGTGCTTTAAAAGTTGCCTGAGAGATTGTAGCTTATAAGAAGTTAATCACTTATGCTGTAGTCCTGGTCGGGCACCAAGTGACTATTTGCTATTCTCTACACATTGTATTGTAAATGTGTAGGAGTGTTTTTTGCAGGTTATTATAGAGTACAATAAATTTTTCAATATAACATAATATATTTGTTAAATTGAAAAATGTACTTTATGGAGGAAGATTACACTGAAAAATTTTTCTTTTAAAATTTTTATAATTTTTCCTTTTTCATAATGATTCCAAGAATACATGAAACGTTCGTTGTACAACCGCCAACTTTAAGACCTTGATATAGTCTGGAGAAAAATTCCGTCGACCATATAACGGTATGAGCGTTTTTGAATCCAGCCAACCACAGCGTTCAAGATCTAGAGATCATGACATCGTGATCTAGACATCGGTCTTGTTACATGGAATTAGCACTTCTGGGACCATGAAGTTGTAAAACAACGTCAATTTGAATTCTATTCCAATTAAGTTTTAAAGCGTCCTTTTTTAGCATTTTGCCTTGTTTTCTCTTTAAAATTATAATGTAAGCAGGGATTTTAAAGGGTTTTACTTTCTGCTGGGTGCCGCTCCTTGTAAGAATTTAAGAAGCAAATTTAACTATACTTATAATTGTTACCAGAACTTCAACGTGACTCTTGTGTTCTGCCACGATACTGTTGCTACTGATACTGATTATTTAGCTCTAAGCAAACTATATACTACATATTGTACAATTATAATGGCTATGTACGCCATCTAATTTTTTCTGACTTTGGTACAGATATCATTGAGTACAATGATAACATCGTACTCTGGGCAATATACACTTGCGTTCATAAAAACCGCACCACCTAATAAGTTCTCAAAAAATGCCTAATTACATCAGATCGTAAGGGTTTTTCCCTAGTTTGAATCAGTTTGAATTAGGTTGTGACGGTTACAAGTGAAAAAAGTGAAATGTCTGGTAAATATCATTAACTGACTCGAAACGAAAAAGTTCAAATATTGACTTTAGTCGAAGAAGGGTTTAGCCGTCGTGAGATTGCGGTTAAAATAGGATGCTGTCATTCAACTCTCGTACGACTGGTGAAGAAAAAAAGAAAATTTGGATCCACTGGAAAGGAAAAAAAGCTCGGGACGAAAACGTAAAATGTTCCAGAAGACGGACAATGTATTATAACGAATTAGCATGAAAGATCGCTTTAAAAGTGGAGCTGAGTGAATTTCATCAGGTTGATCTAAGCGCCGAAACCACACGCCGACGGCTACGGAAGATAGGTTTATATGGAAGACGACCAGCGAATAAACCTAACCACAAAAATGAAAAAAGCTCGATTTACGTGGCAAAAAAGTACGAAGATTGGACGCAGGATGATTGGCGATGTGTGATATGGTCCGATGAAAGTAAATTTAATTTGTTGTGTGCCGACAATTTGCCATACGTACGACGGCCAGCAGGTGGAAGGTTCAAGGACGAGTGCATAGTCAAAACAGTGAAGTTTCCTCAAAGCCAGATGGTTTGGGGATGTTTTTCATTTTACGTTTTGGGCCCTTTGCACTTTGTTAATGGAACTATGAACGCTCAAAAGTATGGAGATGTAGCAAGGGAGTTTTTGGTACCAGCAATTGAACAGCATCATTCGTATACTGAGAGTACATTTTTCAAGATGATTCTGCACCTTGCCATCGCGCCAAATCCGTAAGTAAAGTGTTACAAATTAACTTTAAGATGTCTTATTTATAAATAATAAACAGACAAGTAACTAGAGTCTTTCAATAATTTTCAGCTCAAGACAACGTTTGATGACCTCGGAATTACCAGACTAGACTGGCCAGCTAATTCGCCCGACTTAAACCCAATCTAACACTTGTGGCATGTAATAAAACGTAAGATGGCTGAACATAAATTAGAGAGTAAAAAAAAGCTAAATAAAGTTCTGGAACATGTATGGAATACTGAAATTTCAAGGGATATTACTGAACTTCTAGTAAACTCGTTGCCTTCTAGAATAAAAGCGGTTATAACCGGAAAAGGAGGAGCAACTCGGTATTGATAATTTTTTGGTAAAAGTGGCATATCTAAACGTCTTATATACACATACATAAATAATGTATCGTTTGATTTTGTTAACCAACGACTGTATTAAAATATTTTTAAAAAATAAGAAAATTAACTGGTTTTTCTTTCTTTGTTAATATATTTTTTCAAACATTCAATAAACAGATGGAAATTAGATAGAAATACTTATAAACTACTGCGGAGTACTTAACGAAAATTTCATTTCATCATAAAAATTATTATCGTAGTTATTAACAATTTTTCAATCATTTTGATATGGTGCGGTTTTTAAGACCGCAATTGTAGTTAATCTAAAAACGAGAGCAACAACTTTAAGCATCGTGTGTTTGAAATTTAACACCAGAAACTATATTTTCAAAAGCAAAGTATTTTTAATCGCTAAAATTCAAATTAAAAAAAAAAACAAAAATCAAACTAGATAGGACTTGACTGTTGCTTGGCTAAAACAAGAAGAAACAAAAAATGCCAAAACAAACTATGAATATAGTTCAATACTAGACTTTCGAAAACAAAAAATTATAAGGTGGAATCACAAGAAATATGTTTGTTGAATCTCAAACATACTGCCCGATTGGACTGTCAGGTTCAAAAGATTCCACAAGTCGGCATAATTTCTGAACTACCCGAGTACAAACTCCATGTGCGGTTTTCAAAGTTGCGTTTTAATATAGTCCATCGATGCCTGGATGAGTCTCGGTACTGCGACCTAGTCGCCAGTGGGTTGGCTGTAAATTTTCATGACGAAAATTGTTTTATGTAATAAAACGAAAGAAAAATGTGTGAATATATTTTATATTTTATATTTCAACTTCAAACATATTAATGACTTCACTGTCAAACATTTTTTTATAGTTTACTGGTAATTTTCGCATTAGGCTGATGAATTGGTCCGACGAAATCAACAGAAGATTCATAATATTAATGATGTTGCCAGTTCTTGTCGTTTTTCTAGCGAAAAATTCCTTGTAAATTTTGAAGTCTTTATTGCAAGATTCTTGGGCTTCTTCACTTCACATGCCGATAGATAATAAGACTTCTCGAACTATAACAGATTCATGAATAAGTATCTTGTGAATAGTTGGTGTCATAGGCATCCAAGGATGCAAGCCGTCTCAAAACAATACCGTTCAAGTTTTTCTGAATTTATCTTATATCCGCTTAAATTGGTTTGTAAGGTTATGTAAATTCTTCTAATGAGTTCTGGATCGATATTTATTATATGCGAAGAAACAATGTGATTTTGGAAAAATTTTCGAGCTACATTGCCATCATAAGAGTTTCAAAATCTCAGCTTTTTTTTGTCTATAATTATTGAAAGTTGGCTCTTAAATTGTTCTTGAATACCACATTCTTCTTTGTTTTCTCAACTAAGTCATTATTTTTTTTTTTTTTTGATAAGCGCCAAGTGAGCCTTGGTTATTTACAGCTCAAGTGCAGCTATGACTCAAACAGTCTTATCCAGGCATGAAATAGAGAAATAGACGTTTAAGTTGCTTTATTGTATCAATAATTACAAATATTTCATAGTGTACATTAAGAACGCTTTCTTTTCTAGCAATCAGAAACATATCTAAGCGTAGAAACATTTCTCGTAGCATACAATTTAGAATTTAAAAATGTCAAAAACAACATATAATATTTGTTAAAAAATTAAAAAAAAAATTAATTAATATTAACTAAGAAAAAAACTTAAAAATACAAAAATTAGATACAAAATAGAGGAAAAAGGAAAAGTAAATTTGTAAAGAACACACAAGGAATTGAAGAAGAAATAAAACATATAGGAGCTAAGATTGAAGAGAAAAGTGTAGGTAAGGTTAGGTTAGAGTGGCGGTTGGAAAAACAATCCGCTTAGGCCTATTGGCCCGTTGTGCTGCCACGTGGATCTATGATCCAATCACTCATGGAACCAATTTGAGCTTACGATAAGACGCAAGTTACTTGTAACGTTTGTATTTTTTAGATCGTTTAAGTCGTTGTAGAATGAAACTTCTAGGTGGAGTTTTCTTCTCTGGGAGAGAGCTGGACATGTACAGAGAAGGTGGAGGATTGTCTCCTATTCCTCCTTGTCCATGCAGCTGCTACAGAAATCGTTTGTAAAAGCGCCAAGCCTTCTTACATGATTGCCAATAAGGTAGTGTCCAGTAATAACACCTATAATGGCGCTGAGATGTTTCCTATTTAGAAGAATCAGATTCTATGAACGATTCAGATCCAGCTTTGGCTAGATCTGTTTTTTCGCAGAGAGAAAAATATAAAAGAATTTCATTTTTAAAGTCTATGGCATTTTAAATGCCTCTGATGTGTTGGGGAAGGGAATTCTATAGTCTTATAGCGTGAACAAAAAACAGACGTGACAAATTTAAGTACTTATAGACAGGTTGTATAAGGTTTCTAGTTTTTTAAGATCTCACAAATTGTATTTTATTATATTTATTTTAATATTTAATATTAACGATCTGATGTAGGTAAATGCAGTTTCGTGCACTAAGATATTGTTTCAAGGTACATTTAAATAAGGTCATGTCTATGAAACCCATGTATATGTCGGATTGAGTCATTGAAACCTACTTAAAGTTTTCGCTGAGATAATGAGTCAATGTCACTATATACCATATATATATACTATATACCCAAAATAGCTTATAAAAGATACAATTAAAGTGCTTACCAATTTCTGTAGAGTCACTATTGGGGTAAAGCTATCTGTTAGCCAGAGCTTTCGTAGACATCCGTAAATGCGACCAATGACAAGGTTTGTATGATCATACCCGAATAAGTTTCTAGTTAAGATAAAACCGAGGATTATTGATGACTCTACAAGTTTAATTCTAGATTCAGAGAGCCATAAATCTGGTACGACGTTAATGTCAAATTTTCGATTTGATATCGAGAGAACTTTTGATTTTGCTGGATTAAGCAGCAATCCGTAAGTAACCGACCAATCATATATTTTTGATAAGTCTTTATTTAATTTTAATGCAAGTTCAGCGATCAAATTCATTGGACAGGATAGATATAGCTGAACGTCGTCAGCGTATAAGTGGAACCTTGCGTGCTAGCATACTGATGGCAAGTCGTTGATGAATTCTAAGAATAAGAGAGGACCAAGAGTCGATCCTTGCGGTATACCTTGTGCAATTATTTTCGAGGCTGAGGACATGACACCAATGGTAACTTTTTGCGATCTATTGGAAAGATAACTTCTAAGAAGCTGAACAGCTTGTTCACTGAGGCCAAACAAGTTATGTAATTTCCAGCATAAAATGTCATGATTTACCTTATCAAAGGCTTTTGAGAAATCGAATAGGCATATAAGTGTTACGTATCCCTTATCAAAGTCATGCCTTATATCACCTAAGATATTATTCATAGCCGAGTAACAGCTATGGTTACTTCTGAACCCAGATTGGAAAGAGTTAAAGAGATTATTTGAAGAAAGATGACTTATTATCTTCGATATAAGTTTCTTAAAAACCTCTGATAGACACGTTAAAATATTTATGATCCTAAAGTCACTGACGATGGTTTCATTCGATTTTTTGGCAATCGGTATAACCTTTGCAATTTTCCACGACTGTGGAAATGTGGATGTCATTATACAGTGGTTAAGAATATGAGTTAGGTGGGTTATATTGTAATTTCGGGTAATAAAAGCTTAATGAAGCGAATGGGTACACCATCAACGCCAATCGAGTTAAATTTAATGGCCGTTACATAGTTAACAGCTTCACCTTCGGTAACCACTTTCAAATCACCAGACATATACCATAAGCAAGTGGACCAGATATTTCATATAGATGAAAGTCAGGCGTGTCGGGGTTACTTCCCAGGAAGAAGTCATTAAAAACATCAGGATCTAGGTCACACTTAGTGCCGTTCATACTACTAGGGACACAAATTCGATGCAAGTTAGTCGAGAGTTGTTTTGATGTACTCAGCTTACTAGCATAATAGTTTCGCCTGGAAGTCCGGATAACTAAGGTTACATTGTTACGCGCTCTTTTATATGCGGCCAATTTAGAATAGGAAGGTCGTGTTTCCATTTGCTATAAAGTTTGTTCCGATATTTATTTTGGGCAACAGCTTCACTCGTAAACCAAGGACAGTTTTTATTACAAACAATTACAGATTTAGTGGGTTTACGGTTAGTAAAGCTGGGGTGTCAATAGCGTTAAAATCATTTATGGTAAAGGGCAGAGGTAAAGAGGAGTGAGAAAAGTCAATATTGTAGATGCACAAAAGAAGCTCATGGTCAGAAATATAGTCCAGAGAAAGTTGGTCAAAAAGTACTTCAAATGATGGTTCCAAAACAATATACAGTATAGAAACTTAATTGATAATTTTGATAGGTCTCTGGCAAATGCTTTCGAGATCAATAAAATATTTGGATGTGGCATCGCATAAGTAACATTTCATACTAGATTTTGTTTCAGTAAGTGTGTTTTGATGTGCAACAAAAAACTTTTGAGCATCTAAAGTTATTTCTGTTTTTTGGTCATTGTTTCTTTTTGGTTTTCAAGACTTATCGGCCGACAAAATCTTGGGGAAGACGGTTTGGAGTTTTACGTTATAACTAAATTTTTTCCATTTGTTAGATATAATAGAACAAGACAAGGCAAAACCATATATGGTATACTTATCATCTGCCACTTCAGACAAGAATTTCTGTTTACTATATATTGAGTAAGACTCGAACTGCCATGAAATGAAGAAATTTATATGCATCGGTGAGTTTTGACTGAGTTCTGTGACATGCAGATCTTTAGAATACGAGTTCAGTTTTTCTTCTTGTACCAATTTATAAGATGGAAAATGTCTTTGGTGTAATTCCTGATTATATTATATTGATTTCTCATCGGTTTAGCTTCAATTATAATTAAAAGTGCCTCACGGGGTAAAATGTTCGCTATTTTGGCAGAAAAGCTTAAGTCCATGCAGTCTTTAGCATATGTTGAAAAATGAATGGCTTTTTTAAATGTATTTGCTGCAACTATCTTAATGTCAGCCCTAAAGTTCATTTGAGCTGCACATGACAAAACATCTGGATTGAGTTCGGAATGAATATATTCAGTTTTTCTGAGTTTAGAATTTTCGCTGCTATCGTTAAATGAGCTCGAAGGCCTATCGCCTTTCTTAACCGCGTGGATTGTGAATTCACAATTTTCTCCTAGCCGTGAATTTTCATTTGATAAAAGTCTCTCATTGGCCTTAGAGGTTACGCAACTCCTTTAATAAAATGTTCGTTTTTGCAGCCAAAAAAATTCGCGCAATAGGCTTTTACTTTTGACTTCATATCAGTTAAGAGAATATAGAGCTCCAAATGCCTGCTGCGTAATTTTTAAATAAACTGCTGTGTGTTAAAACAGGCTGCTTAAATACTGTTTATAACAACTTCAATATCACACCAGTTTTTCTTCACAGTACCTAAGTTGATATCTTTGAACACGTTGATTGCACACAGTAGTTGATACTAAAATGATGTAATACTTATTAAATGAAATAAGAGAACCTATAATAACGAAAAAAAAAAAAAAATTGTACCAGTTTTCTTTTTAAATTTTAAGTTTTGGGCATTCTTCTCATAGAGGCGGCCCCAGTGTGCGCCGCTACCTCTTGTCTCTCGTTTGCAACGTTGACAGATATTCATCACTTTAACGTTGTCAGAAGTGTTGATGAATCTTCCTAAGCCACCACCATTGCTTTAGACGGTTGGAGGGGATTTCAAGAAGACTTGGCTCCGGAACAGCAAGAAATTGGTCTCCTATCAGGAAATCTCCTGTTAAATCGAATTTGTCATCTGGCTCAATGGCAATGGTATAAGAAGACGAGACATGCCCCGATACCTACCGCTAGAGGTTGAAGCTACAAGAAATGTTGTCTCCCAACAAGACGAACTAAATGTCGCTTCGCCGACGTCACTGAAGCTTCCCATGATCCACCTTGATGGGGTGCGCTGGATGTAATAAAATGCCATCTGGTTCTCGAAGAATGCGGTTGGCACCTACAAACACTGTGCCATTGTACTATTCAAGTCCTAACAGGGTCCACGATGGCCAGTAAATCGTATAAAAGCATCTAACAATGCTTGTGATGAGAGGTCATCCACCGCCTCGATGTGTACATACATACATAAATGTTTTGATGGTCGCACGTGATCTTTTCGTTCCAGTGCGGAGTGTAAAAGGACCGTGGCAGTCGACATCTGCTGATGAAAATGGTCGAGCAGCAACAACTCTTGTCTAGGCAGTGATGCCATTTGTTGTTTAAGTGTAGCTCTACGTTGACGACGACAAACGACAAAATTATGAAGATAACTTCCCACAGCTTGACGGCCTTGTAAAATCCAGAAACGACTGCGAAGAGTTTGACGCATTAGCTGGCTACCATTATAGATTATACGATCATGAGCATCTTTGATAAGAAGCCAAGTTAAGACACCGGCCTTCGGTAGATTTATAGGGAAGCGATGATCATGTGGCAATGTTGCTTTGTTGATTCGACCACCAACCCTTGATAAGCCATGTTCGTCCAGGTAGAGATTTACCGAAAATAAGCGACTGGAACTAGGCAGACTGGAGTTGTACCGCAGAAGATAAATGTCCGTTAAAAATACATTGCTTTATTCAATACGCAAAAGGACCCTCATCGTCTTCGTCAATTCATCAGAACCGCTAATGGACACAAACGTAAAATAAACACCAGCGTATAAAGAAGCCGATTAATGTTGCTAAAACGCTTGTTGACTGTTATGACCATCTTTTCTTCTGGTGATCACAGCTGCATAAGCCCGAGTGCTGGCATCACAAAAGCCATGCCGTGATGTAACTTCTGCATACTTCTCTTTCATACCCATCCATCTTTCAACTAACAACAACCGGTGCCAGAAGTCCTGTAGGAATAGCTGTGCAATTTCACTCTTTGTAGGGAAATTGGTCGAGGCTCACGGAGGAGCACAGGTCGTCGCTCGAAGGATTCCATCTTAGTCCAAGTAATGAAGATGGCGTAAAGCCGATCCTATTGTCAATGGAGTTGCAGTTCTTCAAAAAGTCGTCGACATAAATCGACCTTAATATTGAATCCCGAGCTGCTAAAGCCTGATAACATTCAACTACCTTACTGTAATTGTCATGTGTATATTGATGGAGAGTTTGAACTGCATTAAATGGGCTTCAAGCCATACCATAAGTGACTGTGTTCAGCTGATAAACACCAATGTTCATTTTAGATGATTCTCGCTACAGAATGCGCTGGAATTACCGATGCTCCAGACACTAGTATTTGGCGGAACATTATCTCACAATCCGCAGTGAGAGCGTTGAGAAAGCGACGAAAGCGAAAAACAATGTTATTTAATAAGTCCAGCCAACCAACGCTCCAGGCATTGAAATTGTCGTAATGCCCCACGAAATGAATCTTTAATGTCCTGTGCGTTACTGTAAAATAGTATACGAACGATGTATCGACCATCCCTTTTTCGAGAGTGAGTCGTTGAAAAGAACTGTTCACATTGGTCATCGATAGGTTCATTCTCAGGGACCTCTTCAAATTTCCAAAAGCCGCGGACGAGCTCTTTTAAGTTAAGATCCTCCTCAGATACTTGCGTTTGAAGTGTTCAAATAGCCGGCGCTTATACAGGTATTATTAAAGCTGGACCAAAAACTATTCATTCCAATCGGGTTAACTGAGTATGTGGTTCATATGCAATACCACTGATGACGTCACCTTTGACAGCCAATCCCCACACATCAGAATTAATAAGAGCATCTTTAATACCAGATTTTCCAAGGTTCGGATCCGACAGCTGTAAGAACGTCAAGCGTTGCCATTGCTTGATGTCGACGTGAACAGCTGGAATGACTGATGCGCTCGAAGGAATATAATGGGTGATTCATCGTTAGGTTTGATTTATAATGTAAAATAAAATACAAAAATTTGAAAACGAACTTAAACTTTTTATTATCAGGTATAATAACAATTTATGGCAATAAAATATATCATATAAATATTGGCCACGACTAAAGAGGTGGTCCGTTTTGAAAGTCCAATTTTGAGCGAATCGTTCGAGCATAGAGACTGGTATCTCGCGGATAACATGACTAATGTTGGCTTCCAAAGCGTCAATCGTAGCTGGATTATTCTTGAAAAGCTGAGTTTTTGCATATCCGCAGAGAAAATATTCTTAAGGTATGATATCGCACGATCTAGGTGGCCATTTTAACGTAGCAAAACGCGAAATTAAGTGCTCACCATAATGATTTCTAAACAAGTCCATTATTTCACGCGCTGTATGGTTCGTAGCGCCGTCTTCTTGAAAGCAGTGCTTGAATTTCAGGAAGAACATAGTCCCTAAACATGGCGCGATAGCGGTTACCATTGACGGTAACATTCTGATTTGCCTTATTTTCGAAAAAAATATGGACCAATGATTCCACCAGCCCATAAACCACATCATACCGTTGTTTTTAATGGATGTAATGATAGCTCTTGGTACTCTTCGGGTTGCTCATCAACCCAAATATTTCAATTTTGTTTATTAACGTATCTATTGAGCCAGAAATGGGCTTCATCACTGAACAAAATCTCACCATAAAACACCAGATTTTCATTGAGTTTTTTCAGAGCCCATTCACTGCAAATATGATGCAAATTCAAGTCACCTGACTTCAATTCTTGCACAAGTTGAATTCTGTACGCTTTTAGGCCGAGGTCCTCACGTAAAATACGCCAAGTTGTCGAATACGCCAAGCCAAGCTGCTAAGAACGACGACGAATCGATTCGTCACGGTTTTCGCGTACACTTTCAGCTACAGCAGCTATAGTCCCTTCACTACATGCTAGACGTGGTCTAACCGGTCGAGTATACACCACGAAAGTAAGCTAGGGCTCAAATTTACGAATGGTATTGGCATTTCTTGCAGAACGCTGATTTTCGTAATACAGCTGAACGATTTGGAGACGCTATTGTTGTGTGAGTCTTTTCATGAAGATTTGCCAAACGATACTAAACAAAAATGACAGAGCAGTTTGATAAAAGTTTGGCGTGATCTGTCAAAAAAGCCTATTGGAAATCAAACCTCACGATGAATCACCCTATATGTAGTTTCCGTCTGCTCCCACAACTGATCATGAGTAGATAGTTCTTCGGCCTTAGCTGCAGCAACCTGAATAACGTGGTTATGTACGAAGAGATTATAGTGCACCATTACAGACTTGATGTCCTGCTTCAACTCAGAAATATCACTCCAGACGAGTTTCGACTTTCACTTAGCCTTTTGAGTGCGGTTACCGCTGACGATCTCCATTTTAACTCTGCCATTGAACAAAAAAAAAATTAATTTATTTTGTATAAAATATAAATATGAAAACCATGAGTTTCACAACCCAAACTTCTAGCTCGTTGCCAAATGTTATCTTGCCCTATATACAAGATCCTCAAACATGAAAGCTTATTCCAAAACCAAAACTATTTGAAATTAAACTCTAGAAACTATATTTTCGAAAGCGAAGAAATTTCATTCGCTAAAATTTAAACTAAAAAAAAAGCAATATTCAACAAAGCCCAAATTTGGTATACATTTCATCGAAGTTCAGGATGTCGGAAGCAATGACACCAGGTAATTGAATCACGCGTAAGGGACTGGGCTGTAAACGAATTATATTATTCGTTGTTCGAATAAATGTGTGATAGTTTACCTCGTATTGCTACAAAACGGCGCAGAGCAGCTAAGAATGCCTCGGTGGTCAGATCACTGACTAGTTCTAGATATATATTATACATATTAACAGAAAGATGTACCCTTTTATTGCACATTTTTTTTCGTCCGAGTTTGGATCATATTTGGATGGGTCGAGCATAATCACACGCTTAGTGTGTGAATGGTCAATCCATCTGAATTCGTGGTGGAGGTAGATTTCCCATAAGGTCTTCCTTTGCCGAAAACATTTCATGCATTTGTGTGTTATTTGATGAAGTAAACTTCGATAGCCGAGAATTTAGTATTCCTGATGGATCAATGTAAGCAATGTTGTTATTCCAGAATGTTTTGTAAGAGTCGAATTACAACTTGCCTCTTCGGAATGATGATGGAAAGGTTTGCGTTAAACGAAAGGTTAGCTTTTTGGATTCGACCTCCAACACGTGGTATTTTCTCGTCATCTAAAAATAGGTTTAAGATAAGCTTCATCAAAATACAAATCAAACGATGCCACGACGACCAGATGCGAGTCGAGAGAGACAGAATCTATGGGGTGGTCAGAATGAGAAACGAAGAAGGTTTGATTAAATTGCGATTTCTCTTCCTGGATATTCTTCGGAAATGTATGTTATGGGCCAATTTTCATAACTTTATTTCAACCATTGTGAGCCACTCCACCAAACAGTATGGAAGATTTTTTGCCGAGTGAAGCACAATCTACGGGGTTCTGATCCGACTTGACATGTTATCCATGACTGCGAGGTATGATAGTGAGAATTTAGGCGATTACGTTTGCAACGAAAATTAACCATCGTTGTGGGTTTGCCGACAGCTAAGAAAGAACTACTTGAGAGTCGCACCAAGAGAAGACGTTCGAGAAGGTTATGTTTGCAGATGTTTTAACAGCAACAAGTAGGTGCGAAATCAATAGCTGTAGCCGAGGAAAACTTAGTTGCTTAATATGAGCTAACCGTAACGATGCTTGCTATGATGACTCCATCAAGATGACGATTCATCAGAGAAACCGTCCAGCTGAAATGATGAATCTGTCGTGCCGACTGAAGGAGGGACACTGATTTTAGGAAGCATGGGAAGTTCTTTCTTTCACAAGAAGATCGCCCTAATCGAGTTTTTTTATACCATAGTTCTTGAAACATTATTTTCAATTGTACGACCGAGGGGGAAATAAAACCTATAGGATCAAAGATTCCTGCAATATGCTTAAGAGAATTTATTTTAGTGACAGGATCACTAGCAATCAAATAAAAGCGGTTCGAAAAGAAGTCTAGTTTTAAATTCCAGTTTAAGACAAGCGCCTCGACACACGAATCGGATTCATGTCAATGAAACATCATTAAGAGGTTGGCTTTAAAAATTGAATCTCCGCCTGGCACAACATTGTCAATGTAAAAGTCATTAAGAAGAATTTCAGACGCGGCGGGAAATTCGTCGTTATAATCTTTTGCTAGCTGTCCTAACACGCGAACCGATAAATATAGGACACACGAAGTCCCATATGTTACTGCGCACAGACGAAAGTTTTCTAAAGGATCTGTAGATAATTTTCAGTGTAGTTTTTTGGCACCCAAGTTTGACGAAACATTTTCACTATGTCAGTGGTGAAAAGATATTGTAGCCATTAAAGTAGATTACGCTGAATGGGAAAACCGATTATAAGAAAAACATTCGGAGAATCATTCATTAGAATACTTAGGTTAGTTTAAATTGATTATATGTTTCCAGTCACTAGTATCAGTGAAAACAGTTGGCAATGATAAAGTGATGTTAGATAAAATGTAGGTACCTACTTACAAAGATACCAAACGTATCAAACTGAGATGCCATTGTCATCGAAACTAAGCCCTTGGACTTTTCTGCAGACGTGAAACCGATTCCTCTCTGAAGTCTTCTTCTAACTAGTCTATCCCAAGATAAATCATACGTAGAATCAGAGACTGAAAGATGATTAAGTAAGTTTAACGCCTCTCCACGAAGGCAAGAACGCAAAAAGTTGAACTTTTGAGTTAGATGCAAACTATCTTGATTGTGAACTTTACTCAAATACATGTCATGAAAAGCGGGCCACTTGCGATAAATACCAGAGAATGGTTTCGAAATTAATTTGTAAGGAGTCAGTTGGTCACGGAAGCATCTATAATGTAGAAGTACAATACATGGCAGTAGCATGCTGCCGATTGCACGGCTCTAGTTCTACGGATGGGGTTGGTTCTTTTCACTATCCCGTGCATCTTATCTAAATACCGAACTTAATTTAACGAATAAAACTAAACCTAAAGCTAACTTGACCCTATGTACCCTAGACGGAATAATACAATACATATCAGGATCAGCTTGTACGACCTGAACTAAGCTGGGTGTTGTTGGCTAAGGATGGCTAACCCACTCTTATCGCACTTTAACGCGACCAATTGCTACCATTCTCCCAGTCGCCACATGTAAAAAAAAAAAAAATAATAATCAGTGAAAGCCAGTCAGGTCATATTTGTTATGTTGTCATCGTTCGTGAGTCAAATGTGGTCACAGTAGGCTCCATCGAGCCATCGGACGGTCAGTCCGTACATCCACACACACGAGACTTACTCCATAATTAAAACAAAAAAACCGTGCTTCAAATCATTACGAAATCCATTATAATTTTATTAACTAAATAAAATTCTGAAAAAAGGAATTTACTAGCTAATTGATTCAAAAGAAAAAAAAAACCTTACTCTTTTCCTTACACGCTAACCTAACTTAACCTTCCTACGGTCCTCGGGTCATTTTTGACCTATTTTAAGAAAGAAATTAAGTTTTCTCTAAAACAAAATTTTTGAATGACTTTATATTTCTTGACTTTTTTGCGTACAAACTTTTTTACGTCTGCGTTCCTCGGATCAAATTTGACCCAACCAACGTATGAATCGAACGGTATTTGCAGTTTGCTTTGATTTCAACCCAACCAGCATATTGTTGTTTCAGCTGCGATTTTGTGTGTATTATCTATCCTTGCATTGTGCATTTGTACCTTTTTATCAGATTTACGGAGAAAAACTTATTCATCAAAGAAAAGAGATCTATTTCGCATTCTTGTTAGTTACGTGTCGCGGGATAGTTCATTTCATAATATTGAATAATACTAGATGGGGTAAAAAGTAACCTTCTTGGGAATGAAAAAAAAATTTAAATGTTTTTTTTTTATTTTATTTTATTCAATATAGTCCCCTTTTAGTTTGATACACTTATTCTAGCGATTTTCCAACTTATTGATCTCATCCGAAAAGTAATTTTCCGGAATGCCTGCAAAATACTCCTCCATGGCGTCGATGATTTCCTAGCGTGAGCTGAATTTCTTATCGATGAGCCTTCTTTTGAGATTTGGGAAGAGAAAATAATGGCCTAGGGAGCCAAATCGGGCGAATACGGTGAATACGACAGGAATTGGGGCTGTAAGTCATTGGTTTTAGCCATGGTTGCGATGGTCTTGTGCGCCGGTGTATTGTCTTGCATGTAAGGCCGTTTTGCAGCAATTTCGGCCTTCAATCGCTCCAGTAATGCACAGTAATACTCGCTGTTGATGATTTTTCCTTTTTGGAGGTAGTCCACGAAGAGTATACCATTACAATCCCAGAAAACTGACGCCATAACCTTTCCGACCCGTCGAGCCTCCCTCGCCCGATTCGAAGCACTCGTACTGGCTTCAGTCCATTGTCGGGCACTCATTCTGTTCAAGTTCAAACACTCTTTCGAAGTGCTCTCGCGTTCGTGTTTTTGGTCAGGAGTGAGTATGCGCGGCCCCCAGCGGCAGGATAACTTTTCATATGCAGAATATTGCACAAAATATGGCGTGTGCGCTCAATACTAATCTTTGTGGTATTTGCTAGCTCGCGCACCTTCACTTTTCGGTCAGCCAACACCATTTCATGTATCTTTTTGACATTGTCCTCTGTAACCGCATCGGAGGGCCTGTCGCTGCCATCACAAAACTCTTGAAACCAATATTTGACGGTGTAGTCTGACGGAGCATTAGCCCCATAATATTTATTCAACTTTTCTTTTGTTCCCTTTGCCGTTTTGCCTCTCAAAAAATAATGTTTTATGACCATACTCATACTCCATACTCAACATGATGCCAAACACGTCCACAACAATCAGCTGTCAAAACAAAACTAAGGACAGTATCGCACTGAAATTTGGCATGTCTGCCTAAATATGAACGGATTTCAAGGCACCATAACCTTTTTTGCAGTAGCAGTGCATTCTGGCGGTCAAGGAGGTTACTTTTCACTAAAGCTAGTATATTTAGAATACTGAATTTTTGAATTTATTATAATCCACACAATTTCAAAGATGCATTGTATCAGTTTTGGTTGTGCAGTTACATTATTTGACTTATGGTGCTTTTTTAGTATTATAGTAAACATTAAGTAATTAGTACGTACATTTGTTTAGAAATTGTACCTTTGTAGCTATGAGTGATAGCGAAAGTGAATTCTCTTTGACCGTATTTTCGGGTGAAGAAAAATCTTGTTCTGAGTTGGAGGATCTTGTCGAGGCACCTGATTCATCACACAGTGATTTTAGTGGTTTTGAAAATTTCTCTGTGCCTACCGAAACAATGGCGTCAAAAAATGGTCAAAAAAATTACTCAACAAAACCTAATGAAAATAGTGCCGCAAGAGGCTCAAGAAAAAATATTATAAAATTGGTGCCAGGATTGACAGGTTATTCTTATTCTAGAATTACAGAAGTTGAACTTTCCAGCTTTGAATTATTTTGGCCTTTAACCACCTTGAGGGCAGACGCTTATATGGTAAAGAATGGACTGATGTTGATAGCACCAAACTATTTGCATTCATTGGACTACTTTTATTGGGCGGCGTTTTTCGATCAAACAACGAAAGCACTGAAAGTTTATGAAACTCTGAAAAAGGAAGACCAATATTTGCTGCAACCATGTCATGGAAGATTTTCGATAAAATATCAAGGGTTATAAGGTTCGACAACAGAGAAAATCAAAGTGAATGACGACTGTTAGATAAATTTGCTCCTATACGTGCTTTGTGGAATCATTGGTTGACTAATTGCCAAAACTTTACAATGCATCCGAAACTGTGACAATAGATGAGCAGTTAGTAGCTTTCAGAAGAAGACGTCCCTTCCGGCAGTACATGCCATCAAATCCAGCGAAATATGGAATCAAGTTTTGGGTACTCTGTGATTCTGCTACGAGCTATGTTTGAAATATTCAACCTTATACTGACAAGGAAATCAGAAGTACTCCAGGAAAAAATCAAGGTATGCGTGTCACAACCGATAACTTTTTCACGTCTTATCAATTGACACAAAAATTACTGAAGAGACAAATTACACTAGTACGAACAATACCCAAAAACAATCCTAAATTACCACCAGATATAGTATTTTTTTTTTTTTTTCCTGGGAAGGTGAGAAATTTTCATAGACACTATAGGCACGGAGCCTATAATAGTGTGAGATTCTTACTCACTAAAAAACACCTCCGTTATGCAAAACCACGACTGAGTTCACACTTAACAAGCAGTTCTTCTACCGCATTTTATTTTGTTTTTATAAGATATCCTGCAGGCGATTTTCTATTGAAAATTCCTGTGTACTTTAGAAAAATTACGCGCTGTTAATTACCGCGCTAGATCGAGAGGCTTAGTCCTTTTCAGATGGCGCAATAAATTTGTCTCGTCGAGGATCTGTTGAACAGAAATATTCGTATGACCTTGTAATCGATTATTATGTTTTCGCGCAAACATTTTAATTACGTTCTGAACTTTTTCGACTCTTAAGTCTCTGTGAATATCATCTTTTCTAATGTACCACGGCGCATTAACAATACCTCAAAGAACTTTGTTTTGGAATGTCTGTAATACATTAATGTTACTATTTTTAGTACAACCCCAAAGTTGTACACCATATGTCCAGACCAGTTTTAGCATTTGCTGGTATAACAGCAGTTTGTTCTCTAAGCTAAGCTTGGAATACTTTCCAATAAGCCAGAAAATATCTTTATATTTGATTTCAAGCTCTTCACGTTTTTTCTTGACGTGTGCTCTCCATTTTAGTTTAGCGTCGAGTGTCATACCGAGATATTTGGCCTCGTTCGCGTAAGGAATTCGTACTGCGTTGATAAACACCGGTGGATTTTCAATTTTCTTGAGAGTGAAGTTCACGTGGACAGACCTGTTTTCATTAAGTGCGCTTCGCCAAGTCTTTGTCCAATTGTTAATCCGTGTAAGAGCACGTTGCAACTTGGCAGTTGCTTCTTCGACTGTTTTAGCCGTTGCCAAAATGGCAGTGTCATCAGCAAATGTGGCTAGGACAGTGTCGTCTGTTTGCGGTATAACGCGGGTAAAAAGCAAATATAGCAGAGGGCCAAGTAATTTTCCTTGCGGCACCCCCGCCTTTATTGTCTTAAAAGTGGAATATTCGTTTCCGTGTCTCACACGAAAGAGTCGGTCTTCCAGGTATGAACCTAAAATACAAGACAATTGCTGGGTTAGGGCTTGTCGGAGTTTATATTTTAGGCCTCCATGCCTTACCTTATCAAAGGCTTGCGAAACGTCAAAAAATGCGCTTGAACAGACTAACTTACACTCGATTGCTCGTTCAATTACATCGGTTATTCGTGTGTAGAGTGTTGGCAGGCAAGAGGGAATTTGTGTCGGTAATTAGTTTAAGACGATTATGAAAGATTGGCTCGAAGACCTTCGATGTAATCGGGAGAAGCGATATTGGTCTATATGACTTGACTTCAGTCAGCGGTTTACCGGGTTTCGGAACCATAATACATGCTCTAATCTAATGCTGGCATTTACAAGATAGAGCAGCTTTAGCAAACCTTTTTTGGCAACGCTTTAAGTATCTTTCCCATTATCATATCCCGGGGATTTATTTGGCTTAAGCGTGTCTATAACTTGTCTAAGTTCCCTAAGTGTAGCCTTTTCTACTGGAAAGTTTGTCGTCACGTCTAGCGTATTGACATTTTCTGGAAGTACTTCGCCGTCGAATGGTTTAAAAGTTTCTGCAAGATGGTCGGCGAAAACATTAGCTTTTTCCTTATCTTCTTTCTCCCGGTCATCCCGGTTTCTTCTTATTGGCGCCACGCGTATTTGGGGCTTTCGAACACTTTTACGACTCTCCATATGGAGTAGTTGGTATCCTTTGACGCTGTGGGTTTTTCAAGGTAGTTATTAATACCTTTATTATTGAAGTCCTTGATAGACTTTTTCAATAAGTTGCAGAGCCTATTGAAGGACGTTTTATATTGTGGTGCCCGGGTTTAATGCCACTTTTTCCGCGCTCTTCGTTTCTTCCTTATCATTTCTCTGATTTCCGGTGGGTATCTCATGCCGACTTTGGGAACTATGTTCGATTCGCGGGGAGTGTTCTTTCAGGCCGCTTTCTGTATGACTTCAACAAAACGTTCAACTTCTTTTTCAAGTTGATACGGCATTCTAAGTGCTACTTTCAACTCAGTATTGTCTACGACGTCTATTCGGAAATCTTCCCAGTGAGTTTTGAAGTTAGTTAATCTGTGTGGTCTTTGTTTCTTAACCAAGGATTCGCACAGTGAGGATAACTGGAGAATGATCGGAGGAAAGATCGAAGCCCTCTTTAACTTTGACGTTACTAGCGTTTACTCCTGTTCCGATAAAGAAGTCTATTAGATCGGGTGTTTTGGCGACATCCGATGAAATGGATGAAACTTGGCTCGATGACTTCACACCAAAGTCAAGTCGACAGTCAGTTGAATGGCAAGCAGGCGACGAACCTTGTCCAAAACGACCAAAACCCAACAGTCGGCTGCCAAGATTATGGCATCCGTATTTTGGGATAAACATGGAATTATTTTCATCGACTATCTCCAAAAGGGGCAGACTATCAACAGCGACTATTACATTGCGTTGTTGGAGCGTTTGAAGGACGAAATCGCAGAAAAACGGCCGCATTTGAAGAAAAAGAAAGTGCTGTTTCATCAAGACAATGAACCGTGTCACAAGTCGATGAAAACGATGGCAAAATTGAATGAATTCGGCTACGAATTGCTTCCCCATCTACCTTATTCTCCACATTTGGCCCCCAGCGACTATTTCCTGTTCGCAGACCTCAAAAGAATGCTCGCCGAATGTAATCGCCGAAACAGAGGCCTACTTTGAGGATAAACCGAAATCGTACTACAAAACTGGTATTGAAAGATTGAAAAATCGTTTCAATCGATTTGTCGCCCTCGAAGGCAACTAAATTGATAAATAAAGTTGAATTTTGCAAAAATTTTGTGTTTTACTGTAAAATGGCACTGAGTTTTCAACTCATGTGTTATATCTTAGCCTAGAATTATCTAATGAAGCTACTTCAGGGATTTTATGCTTCTGTGTGTAGATCAATATATGTACATATGTATCTATGTATGATAATATATTTGACTTAAGTTCTTATTTTTCTTTAATACATTTTGTTTTCCATTTTCTTTTTTTTTTTTTAGTCCCACGTGGCATTTCTTCTAGGCAATGTAGCTTGGAGTCCGAGGATCACAAGGTTGTTTTTAACGCTTTTTGTTTAGTTTTGTCAGGGTAGAATTTTCTTCCGACTGTTGGGAACTTATAATAAAACGGCAAATAATAATAAAAATCCGAAACTAAATGTACAACGTATGTTTTATGGAAAATGTATGTCCGCGTATATCCAAAGTGGAAAAAATACGTTTTTCGCGCCGGTTTCCTTAAGACAAAGAACTAAAAAATATGCAAAACTTTACTCCACGACGTCTCCAATCCAAAAAGAGAAAAAAAAAAAAACGAATCCAACAACCTTGTCGTTGTAGTCTTCTGACACCAACTCTCGATCACTATTGTCTGATGATCGATCAGCTGATTCCACTTCCGCAAAGGTTATTGACCGAGTTCTTCCACTTTTCTGCATTGCCTTTCATAAAAAAAATCTATTTTCTTCGTTATCCCCTTTGTTTCTTACTCTACATTCTTGCTCACGAAATATGTTTATTCCTCATCAAAACCAACAACTTACATCCATACTAACATTCATACATACTCGTACTTCACTTACTCCCACACCATCTGCAACCTCAAGCAAAGCTTTCCTCCTCCTGAGTTTTAAGTTCCATGAAATTATGTAGCATATGTACCATATAGGGGGAGAAGGAGTCTCCAAAAGAATGAATAATGAAGGAAATCGGAAACAGAGGGACAACAGATCGTAACTACTTGTGAGAGGTTTTGTGGTGAGTATGTAATAAAAGTTAGTGGGCATAATTGAATGATTGGAAGGGTAAAAGTTTTAGTTTAGACAAAGGGTCACTTTATTGTATTCAAGTACGAATATACAATATTTTTTTGGTTCAAAAGGCTGACGCTACAAATTTTCGGAAGAAGTTACTTTGAGGTTGAGTTTGTTCAAGACTAGGTGAAACTCTATGAACGGTATGTAGCGATGGGCGTTGTGTCATGTTCAATTTGTCGTGGTTGTAGAGCATGTTATTGAATAAAGGAACTTTTGTAAACTACACATGGTTGAAACTTACTTTTTTCGCGAGCTGAAGAAAGAACAACCGATTTTAAATCTAAGATTAGCTTCAGTATCGATGAAACCATCAACATTAACAAAATTGTAAATCTGTTCTTGTGTTGAGGTAAACTTATCCCATAGTTCTAAGAGTTTTTCTAGCCATACTTAAATTTTTCTTGACTACCCACACCCAATTTTTTTTGGAATAATTTACTTATCTTGCTAGCGGTCCTTTTAAATAACCACGATATGTGCGCAAATCTGAAAGGTTATGATGATTATGCACTATTTGGATAAATTTTTTGATGCACATGTATACCTACAATGTTCGGAATATAAGTTTTAATTAACTCAATAACGATAGAATAACTAAACAAGTGATCAAAGTTTTCATAGCACGTGTTAACAAATGCGAACCATTTCATGCATAGACAAACTTGATCCTAACTGTCCTCGCAGATAAATTATTTTAAATCTAACACTTTTCATTACTTAAGTAGGAATTGCATGGAATGCATTATATTATAGCAGAGGTAGAGTAACGCGATTTCCGTTAAACAGCTACGAAAGGTACGTTGGTGCATTGACGATTTTTCACGAATGAGGTATCCAACACCCGGTTTGATGTTAAGTTCCACCGATGAAAATAAAACAACCAATTATGCAATAAATTCATATAATACCAAATTCAGCGACCAGAGGTCGCTGTTATACTCGTACAGTGAGTGTGAATTTAATGATTGTCAGAATGGGATTAAACCTAATGAGAAAAGCTCAGTTATGAATATGATTCAAAATAAGATAGTGTAAAGTGTAGAATGTTTGGCGAATAAGATATTAGTTCAATCAAAATAAGTAAATTAATGAAGTAAGCAATTAACGATCGACAATATGTATACTAGTTAAAGTCAAAATAGTCCCAAACAGCATTTGAGATGCCCTAACTATTGCAGTACGCGAGGAAGCTAGTCATCTAGCTACGTGTTTTAGTCGACAGCAAATAAGAATAACAGGAGTTTCTGTGTGGGATGATGATGACGAGCTATTCTTCGGAATATGAGAGCTATGCAGATTAGGAGAGCGTAGGCTGCAGAAAATGTACCCAAAAGAACGTACGCTACTGTTAACTGCTATCGATGAACCACGACGGGTAATTTAAAAAGAAATCAGGTGCTCCTGAAACTCATAGGTGATGCTAATATCATTCAGTTAATTGACACCCTCGAAACCTATGTGATGTCTTCTGTCTCACTATCTTTTATAGCTATTTCCACCAGCAGTACTTTACTGAAATTTCCAGTGGCGTTCCGCCCCTTCAAACTTTTAACCATAACATCCGTCTCGTTATCCTCAAGTCGACTTTTGGAAGTACGAGTACTTTGAAATATCGTGATTCGTTCACAAGCTGTACAACTCGCTTGTGCAATGCATTGCCGAACTAACTATTTCCTACTCACTATATTATAACTTGTAAACACTTAACACATTAGTATCTCTATTTTTTTCCTATCCTAATTTTCCTTCACCTGTGCTGTCTACAAACATTTTAAGGGTACTAAAATCCATTTGGCTAATTAGATAAAATTAAATCCATTCACAAGTCTGGGTGTGGGTTATTTAAACGCTGTAATATTAATGAAGTAGCCAACATACCATGCAGTGAATTTCGACAAAATTCAAGCCTTAAAAAAGAGGGAAATGAAAAGGAAAATGAACAAAACATTGATTGTATTGATGCATTATCGGCATGGATTTCCTGCGCCGGTACTCATGTGCATTCAATTTTCAGACAGATTTTGTGTAAATCGACCATGCCAATATTATGTTGGAGATATGCGGTTACCAGCTCTATCTCTATGATTGGCCACAACTGCATTCGCAAATGTAACAGTAATTGCCTACGTCAGATTCGTCAAAAATCGTAAAAGATTGAACGAAGGGATGGGCATGACTAATACTTCGGAAGATGATATTTGTATAGTTAGGAATACGGCCTCAATCCAGGCAGAAACACAACTAGAAGTTTTCAAGTGTTTTTCCATCCTAGCAGACATAGACGCTGGGGAAAATTTAATACCAGAACCCGTAGAGATGATTCAAAGTATTGCTTCCGACCTGACTACTGAACAATAAAAAACGTTAAATTTGGTAGTTTCTCAATATAATTCTGTATTTGCAGGCGCAAGTGATTCACCAAGCACCAAGGACGTCCATCACCCTGCATCTAATCAACACAGGAAAGACTCGAATCAAACGACCTCCAAGAAAGCTTCTTTTTTCTTGTCGAGTAGAAGCCGAATCCTGAGTAACATGAAAACTCAGAAAGTTGTATAACCACCTCGAAGCCCTTGGTGTTCCCTCGTGGTCTTTGTGCGCAAAAAAGATGGGTCCATCAGATTCTGTGATGATTACCGCGGACTAAATGATGCAACCAAGAAAGATTCTTACTTTTTTCCACGGATCGATCTTACTTTGGAAGCACTTAGAGAATCCACTTGATTCGCCAGGCGCAATCTTAAATGAGATTATTGGGGGTGTTGATGGATGAAACCTCTTAGGAAAAAACGGCTTTTTCGATTGGCACTGACTTGAATAAATTCGATGTTATGTCACTCGGCGTAACCAATGCGCCTGCCACATTCATACGACTTATGGACGACATCCTTCAAGATATTCCACACTTAGTTTGTATGGTTTTCCTTGACGACATTAAAAAACTAATTTGCGATTAACAATTGGTATTTACCCCTTGCCAAACCCTGGTCTACGACTTTCGCCAAAATAATAAAAAAATAAGTCAACTTTCAGGCACGTCGTTAGAGGTGAAGAGACAGCATTTGAACCAAGGAAATTGTCGGCAGTCCGCTAGTAGCCTTCGCCCACGAAAAATACCGCAGTTCAGTTGTTTTTTGGCGTTACTGCCTACCACCGCCGCTTCGTCTTCGATTCTTCAACTATTGCCAAGCTTCTTACGAGTTTTACAGAAAAAAGGAAACCAGGTTGCACGGACTTCAGCCGGTGAAGATGCTTTTAACTTTTGAAAGGATAAACTCACCATAGCCCCAAGGTACAAGATGGTGTTGATGAATAGTAAGATCTTCAGCCACCCGGAGAGAAACTATTGCGTCACTCAACGTCGTCCTGGGAAGAGCCACCAGAACGTCGATACTCTTTCTCGTCGTCAATGCCACCAATAAAGCAATTGATTGTGCAAAGAGGCAGACTGGCTGTTTACCAATTCTGCTTTTAGGAATCCGAGATATCCAATAGTTTGTGTGCATCGATGACTTTTAGACAGTCGTTTTTTTTTTTTTTTTTTGATAATGGGAGCAGTGTTACTAACTATAAAAAAGCCCATGTAGAGGCTTAGAAAATGTATCAGGCATAGCATGTTAAATAAAAGAGAACAAAGAGAAGCGGAGCTGTAAAAAAAGTACGAAGTATCTTTTTTTTCCCTTTCTCTTTTCTGCCTATTATTCAGTTCTAATTTTGGTAACTTAAAAAAAAAATTGTACTACCACTTGCAATCGTACTATCATTGCGATATGGGAGCACCAAGTAAGCACGAAGCATGAATCGGTTGAGTGTTAAATATTGGCTCAAGGTTACTCAAACCAGTCAGATGTAATTTTCTGGTTCTTTCTATTTGCTTGTTCAGTTTTTAGTTTAAGTTTTCATCAAATTGCATTTCCCGGTTCCTAACCCCCAGTGCTCTCATTAATTAATTTTTTTTGTTTTGTCTGCGGGCAGTTTTCAGTGCAAATCCCATATTTCTAATAAATTACAACCAAATAATAAAATATTAAAATTAAGAATTGCGACCAATATATATTCCCTTACTGACCTACACAACAAATTTATTAACGTGACCGTGTGTTTAGTGCAACATCACTCATTTCAAATTTTAATCATATTTTGCAGAATTGTTAACAATTCTCCTAAAACCTCCTTTTTCTTTGTGATGAGTGCGAGAGTATCTCATTTTCGCATGTGCTTTTGGCAATAAAATGACTAAGCGATTCTAACACATGAGCTGAAAAGTCCGTTTTCTAGTAAAAAAAAAAAAATCTTGCCAAATTCAGCTTTATTTAACGATTTTTCAATCTTTCGATACCAGTTTTGCAGTACGATTTCGGTTTAGCCTCAAAATAGGCCTCTGATTCGGCGATTACTTCTTCATCGGTCTTAAATCTCTTTCCGGCGAGCATTCTTTTGAGGTCTGCGAACAGGAAATAGTCGCTGGGGGCCAAATCTGGAGAATACGGTGGGTGGGGAAGCAATTCGTAGCCGAATTCATTAAATTTTGCCATCGTTTTCATTGACTTGTGACACGGTGCATTGTCTTGATGAAACAGCGCTTTCTTTTTCTTCAAATGCGGCCGTTTTTCTGCGATTTCGTCCTTCAAACGCTCCAACAATGCAATGTAATAGTCGTTGTTGATAGTCTTTCCCTTTTGGAGATAGTCGATGAAAATTATTCCATGTGTATCCCAAAATACGGATGCCATAACCTTGCCAGCCGACTGTTGAATTTGAACGAGGTTCGTCACCTGCTCGCCACTCAGCTAACTGCCGACTTGATTCTGGTGTGAAGTGATGGAGCTAAGTTTCATCCATTGTCACATACCGACTCAAAAATTCGGCTTTATTGCGGTTGCACAGCTTTAAACACTTCTCTGAATCATCAACACGTTGTTGTGTTTGGTCGACTGTGAGCAAACGCGACAACTACTTTCAACAGAGTTTTCGCATGTCCAAATATTCGTGTATGATATATCCAACACGCTCTTTTGATATCTTCAGAGCCTCAGGTATCTCGATCAACTCCACTTTACGGTCATTCGTAATCATTTTGTGGACTTTTTAGATGTTTTCATCTAAAACAGCCTCTTTTGGACGTCCACTGCGTGCATCATCTTCGGTGCTTATTATGACCAATTTTACATTTTTCAATCCACTTGCGAATGGTTCGTTCGGCTGGTGCAGAGTCCGGGTAACACTTATCAAGCCATTTCTTTGCATCGGCTGCATTTTTTCCCAACAAAAAGCAATGATAAATCAACACACCATTTTTTTCACAATAACAAAAGTTGCTTCACTCACAACGCTATATCTCCGGAACTAATCGTCAAATTTATAAACATATTTTTTGAAGGTTGGTACTACCTGAAAATGGTATGGAATAATGACATCTACCAAGAAGCACTCGCCAAAAAAACGAAAAGATCGCGGGTATTGAAATCAGTGCCAAAAGTGCTGATCTTATAAAATCCAAAGTGATGTACATTGATAAGCAAATTACACTCTGGGATTCAGGAGTCTACTCCCTGGGATTCAGGAGTCAAGAAACTCCTTTATGTCACCTGGATAAAGAGTGACGATGTCGGTGATGAACTAACTGTGACTCGATCTCTCGTATGTAATATTGAACATAGCATCGCAACAATAAATACCGGAATCATTGATGACAAATGCTGACGTTAATTGGATTTTGAATTTCTTCGAAAAGAAATATGCCATCACCATTAGCCATTGCATTTTCTTCCAACATCTTACCACAGAAGAAAGCACAGCTTCAAACGAAATCTTCAGGCTAAATATGAATGGTTATTCCATAATCCAGGCAACAACAATTTCAATCTTTAAAAGCATTGTCTGGTGTGGCGTTATGCAAGCTATGTTTTACGATTTGACGTTAACTAAGTTACCCAGCCAATCATCGATAATGTAAAGGCATGAACGCAAATAGGGCTTATTTTTCCGAATTTGGTATGATATGACAAATGATTAAGATAGATCGGACAAATTGGATATATATTTTAATTCGTCCGGTTTTTTTTTTCCAAAATTTGAACGTTTATTTAAGAAAAACATGTACAATAGTATTATTCAAGGTATTGCCCATCTAAAGCTATGACTTTTTTTCATCTTTCTGGAAATTTGTGGATCCCATCCCAAAATCATCCCATCCCTGCCAAGCCGGGGCAGCCAAGAATGAATCAAGCCAATTTTTTGATATTTTGCTCTGATGTGAACCGTATTTCAGTTAGGGCGTTCTGCATCGACCAGAACAAATGGTAGTCAGAAGGGGCAAGGTCTGGGCTATAAGGCGGGTGGGGTAAGACTTCCCATCCACTGTTTTCCAAATAGTTCTTAACCGGAATAGCAATGTGGGGCCGAGCGTTGTCCTGATGGAAAATTATTGCCTCGTGCCTGGTCGCATATTCCGGGCGTTTTTCGGCTACTGCTCTCTTCAAACGGATAAATTGTATTCGGTAGCGTTGTCCATTGATGGTTTCACCTGGTTTTAGCAGCTCATAATACAGTACACCCATCTGATCCCACCAAATACAGAGCATTACCTTTTCGATATGGATATTCGTCTTTGCCGTTGATTTGGCTGGTTGGCCGGGTTTCACATATGATTTTTTTTGCTTGGGGTTATCGTAATGGATCCATTTTTCATCACCAGTAACAATCCGATGCAAAAATGAATTCCTTTTGTGGCGTTACAGCAGCATTTCGGGCATGCAAAACCGTCTTTCGACGTCTCTCGGCTTGAGTTATGTGGAACCCAATTTCCTTGCTTTTGAAATAGCTGCTTGAGTGACAAGCAAAGATTCTGCGATCTCTTCTTGTGTTTGGCAACAATCTTTATAGAGTAATGCTTTTAGTTCTTCATCTTCAAACTTTTTTGGCTGCCCATCGTCTTCCAAGCCAAAATCACCACTTTTAAATAGTGCAAACCACTTTTGGCACATTCGCTCAGCTAGCGTATGTTAACCATAAACTTCCACCAAAATACGATGACTTTCGGCAGCAGTTCTCTTCATATTAAAGTAATGAAGAATAACTCCCCGCAAAAACTCTTTTTCAGGCACAAAGTTCGCCGTATTTGAGTGAAAAAAAATTATTGCTGTTTACGCTTCAAATGAATGACATGTACTGAAATGACGTACAATGACAGTAGCTGTCCAACGCAAGTTCCAATGGAATAATACAAGTTACGCCATTTCTTAGCAAACCGCACCAATAACGAAGTTATAGACCCAATACTTTTCTGGAAGGTAACTCATCTCATACTTGTCATGCTATTCAATGGAATTGGTTAAGTCAGAAGAAAGGAAGGAAGGAACTGGAAAAGCTGAGACAGGTCTACAAAAAACCAACAACATAATATTCAGGTGTTGGGGATAAAGATAAGGCTCGGTTAAGGATATTTTGAAACTCATGCAATACGACTGGAAAGGAATCACATTCAGGAAATCCCTTAATACCAATAGTTGAAGGTAATGTATTGTGTCTCTGTTTTTTGACAGTTTTTAAATTTTTCTTGGCTTTCCTCTTAAGAGCTTCTATTCTCACGAAGTGAGACAGAAGAAAAGAAAAATATCAATTTTTAGTGTTTCCCTTTCCTTTTTTTATTACCTATTAGTATTTGTTCCTCAGTAGTACAGTGTAATTATCTTTAAGAATGGTCCGCAACATTTTAATCTCCAAAAAAACACAACACCATGTTAACTTATAGATGAAAACTTTATTAAGTTTATTCGTCAAAATATTTTCCAATTGTTTTCATTCAATAACTGATACACTTTGAAAATATTTTTATTCTTAAATTCTATACTTAGCATTCGAGCCAATTAATATTGTCGCCACATTAAAATTTCAAGCTAGAAACCCTTCATAACCGCAGCGAATAATTAAAACCACAGTTTTCCAAGCAAAGCTCTCATAATCCGCTTCTGATTTTCCGAAGACCGCAATGCTCTTTCAATTGCCTAACAGTTTTGGTAAACTTTTAACCCTTAACAAATCAGGATGACATTTATATTTCTTGTGTCCTTTAATTCATTTCGTCTGGCTCTTGGAATACTACGTCGCATTTTATTCCGCGCGACCTTGAATTAATAAACAAACCCCTGTATCTATACCATTCCATCGACAAGGCAACCAAGTTTATTTATCCTATACCTACGAAACTTTTATTTTATTTTACTCAAAAGCACAACAACGACATGCCTTCCATGATGATTGCAACCCTCATCTGTACCCAACGAAAAAAATGAAAGTAAAGGAAAAGACCAACAAGAGTCCTCAAATAACCATCGTATAATCGTATTACCCTCAAGAATACAAGTGGACAAACATAACTGTTGCTCTTGATACCTTCATCCATTTATACAATAATATATTCCTGACAATAACAAATATAGATCAGGCAGGCTTCGGAGAGAAGATTCTCAACTTAATACCACTCAGCCAATATTCATTAGATTCACTCAACAAAACATGCCGGTTTTTTTTTTTTTTTTTTTTTTGTCCAAATTCGCTGTCATTTCCAAAGCATCCCTTATCAATAAAGCTACTCTAAGCCAATCCACATCAGTATCTTGGTTGACCTTGAAGAAAACTCTCAATATCATCTGTGTACTAGTGCTCACAGCTCACGGTCAGACCTTGGAATCATGTTGTAATTCCAATTCCCGCCTTTCCGTTACGAAATGCGTGCTCATACTCACCGAATTAGTTTTGCTTCATTTGCATGAAACGCAAATAGAACTTCTAACAGTGTGAGAATAGAACTTGGGATAGGTAATAAAACCGAATATCCCGACAGTTCAATTGACACGAAATCTATGACTAAGATGTTCTTTCAAAACAATACAAAAACCAACCAAACCCTAACCTGCTAATGGGGTGGCATATATAGTAGACGTGGACTTCTGAATGTCCCTTCTTCTACTCTTGATATCAATATGCGAGCATTTACCCCCGAAATATGATAGGGGTACCTTTTCCCAATTCCTATTCCGAGACCATAATGATTTGTGTTAAGGTATTGTCAAAACAGAATAACGAAGACTGACGAGGGTAAGAGAGGTTAATGATTATGACGGCAAAGTAAGAAAATCAAACGCCTGAAATAGAAAATAGAGGCGCTCTCGATTACAGACATTCCGCACGTGTATTGAAGGAAAAGTTATTGTTGTCAGAGACTGTTTGTCAGCCTGATTTTGGCTCTACTCAATTCGACTCAACTCACTAATGCGGCATAATGGGTACCGAGGCGCTATGCCATTTGAAGTATTTCCCTAATGACTTGCGTGCCAAAAAAAAGGGGTGACTTAGTCTATAAATATAAATGGAGCCGTGCACGGACAACCAGAAGTCAATCACCGTAAAAGTGAAAACGTGCCGCAAGGAATCTTTACTCGCACGATGGTCTCATTATTTAATTTATCTCACGGGGGCTCGTGTTCTGTTTTGCGAGTGATTGAGACATGACAGAAAATGCTGCATTTTTATGTTCCCGAGGTTAAAGAATGAAAAATTTGAAAAGCAACTCATAGCGTATATTTAGAAGTACCCGTATAGTATCTATGTATGTTGATAAAGGGCTTTTACCATTCCTTCTTGTTATTTGTGATGACGCGATTTATTTCCCAACCTTCATTGGACATTGTATACATTTAACATTTTTGTGTAGGATGAAGTAAATATTTTGATGTCTGCCTCAAGAATATGAAATAGGAGGCTTTGTCTATCTGAAACGTGAATAGGGGAACTTATCATAGCACATGCTTACCTAAAAGGTCCTTTTATTTGAATAAATTCACTTGTGTGTGTCGCTGTAAATCAGGAGCACTTGAGGAGTGTTACGCATGGTCATGAATAAATGTTTTTAAATCAATTTTAGGAGGATGATATCCCTAGTTTGGCCATAAAATCAGGATTTCTGGAAATGACATTGAATGTTTTTTTTTTTTTTGGTACTCTACATTGTCTGTGTCCTGTCTCTGTGTTGTCGTAAGAACTTGTTCTTCTGGAAATAACCAGTAGAAAGACCCGAATTGAGGGAAAATTTTACTGTAGTGTCATTCAGCAGTCAATAGCAGAGTAAAGGATATTTCCAATCAATCCCTTGAAGGAGATTATCATTAGCACTTACGTTTGGATTTCGAGGAGACGTCTGAAGGCTTTCCTTGAAGTTGAGTTAACGTGAACAATGAATGGTTTTCCTTCTCTGGAAATGAAACGACAAAGTTTCCAGTGTTGTAGTGAAACAAAGAGTTATTACGTTCTAGATAGGGGGGAGGATTTTGACAATAGAGCGATAACATACACTCTCGCTTCTGTTTCTGGTGAATTCTAATCAATTGAGGACTTTAAGTAGATTTATCTCACATCAGAGTACTAATTCTTATATTATTTGAAGGATTAAGGTGTTAGAACATGTTAACCTTAGGATAGCAACACACTTTTCCCATACGCGCATAGCAACTGTGGTGAGCTGTCACCCCAATGTGTTCAACTAAACTAAATAATAAGAAATAAACTCAAAACGCAATTTTTTATTTTTAAAAACGTTTTATTAAATTCATTAGAAAAATTATTTAAAAATAATTTTTTGTGAAAATTGTTAAGAGCCATTCAGTGTCACGCTATCGCTATGTAACACAAAACAAAAAAAAATGTAACTTCTTTGTCTTTGATCTTTTTTCACTCAAACGTCAATTAATGAACAGTAAGAGTTCCTTTTTTTGTTTCGAGCTTTTTTTTAAAAAAAAAAAATGCACGCATTTTTCTTCGCTCTGCAGTAATAATTTATTTTCAATCATACGTAAGTAATTCAATAGGTTATGGGCCCATGACCAAATAAAAAAAAAAAAGTAGAAAATTGTGAACAAACATTTTGTAGAAGTACGAAAAAGAGCCCGTATTGAAAACTTAACAAAACTTCGAAGTGAATTAAAAAAAAAATAATAATAATAATAAAAAAAGAAAAATAGAAAAAAAAAATGGAAGCTGACAGTGTGGAAATCGACAAATTAACGGACGTCGCTCAATATGTTGCGTGGAAATTCAAAATTAAATTCAATTTGGGTTCTTTAGATGTGCTCGAAATTGCTGCGGCCAATGCAGATGAGCGCGCAGCGTATTTGAAATCAGATAAAAAGCAAAGAAAGTGATTAGTACGTCAATCAGCGATGAACACATGAAACATATTCAGATGTGCAGTACGTCCAAAGAAATGTGAGACAAACTTGAATCGGTGTTCGGACAAAAAAGTGAAACAAGTCAATTAATGTTGCACACAAAGTTTTTTACATCGAAAAAGGAACTGTTAGAAAACATGACGACGTACTAGGTGAGATGAAAAGTAACCTCCTTGAAAATGAAAAAAAATGTTTTTTTAATTTTGTTTTTTTTTTTTTTTATTTTATTCAATACAGTCCCCTTTTAGTTTGATACACTTATTCCAGTGATTTTCCAACTTCTTGATCGCGTCCGAAAAGTAATTTTAATTAATTTTCCGGAAGGTCTGCAAAATACTCCTCCGTGGCGTCGATGATTTCCTCGCGTGAGCTAAATTTTTTATTGATGAGCCATCTTTTGAGGTTTGGGAAGAGATAATAATCCGAGGGAGCCAAATCGGGCGAATACGGTGGATGCGACAGCAATTGTAGCCATAAGTCATTGGTTTTAGCGTGGTTGCGATGCTCTTGAGCGCTGGTGCATTGTCTTGCAAAAACAAAATGCGAACAGTTATACTCGCAGTTTTTCCTTTTTCGAGATAGTCCACGAAGAGTATGCCATGACAATCGACTCGGCCGCTTCGGAGCACTTGTGCCGGCTTCAGTCCATTGCCGGACACTCATTCTGTTCTCTGGTGTGTAATAGTAGATCCAAGATTTATTAACATTTACCAATGCCAAAAGTCCGCCCGATTCAGCATTAGCAAGACCAAACACTCTTTCGAAGTGCTCTCGCGTTCGTGTTTTTGGTGAAGAGCGATTATGCGCGGCACCCAGCGACAGGATAACTTTTTCATATGCAGAATATTGCCCAAAATATGACGTGTGCGCTCAGTACTAATCTTTGTGGTATCTGCTAGCTTGCGCAACTTCACTTTCCGGTTAGCCAACACCATTTCATGTATTTTTTTTTTTTTTTTTTTGACATTGTCCTCTGTAACCGCATCGGAGGGACTGCCGCTGCGAACTGGATCGGTAGTGGAGTTGCGGCCACCACCAAAATCTCGAAACCAATATTTTACGGTGTTATCTGACGGAGCATTAGCCCCATAATATTTATCCAACTTTTCTTTTGTTTCCTTCTCCGTTTTGCCTCTCAAAAAATAATGTTTTATGAGAGAACGAAAATCGTTTTTGTCCATACTCAACATGATGCCAAACACGTCAACAACAATCAGCTGTCAAAACAAAACTAAAGACAGTATCGCACTGAACTTTGGCATGTCTGCCTAAATATGAACGGACTTCAGGGGACCTACTACTCTTTTTGCAGTACCAGCGCATTGTGGCGGTCAAGGAGGTTGCTTTTCAGCCCACATAGTATTTGTGCCGAGTTGAAGAAATGGCATATAAATTGGAGGCGCTTGATCAAAAAGTTTCTGCGGAGATGGTATGGCGGAAATTATTTTGGGATTGCCAGAAGAATACGCACCTTTCGGAAGTGCTTGGGATTCAGTGGCTAAGGCAGAGAAAACAATGGACAATCTGCGGGCGAGATTTGTGATTGAGGAAGATAGACTTATTGCAAGAGGAATTACTGAAGGACGGAAGCGCTGTTGGCGAAGCAACATTGGAACAGCAAAACTCAAAAGAAAACCTTTTCCGATGAAAAATCAAGGGAATGGGACGTCAAGGAAAAATACTACTGAACAGGGTAAATCGGAGTTCAAATGCTATAAATGTCACAAGACTGGACATTTTATACGTAACTGTCCGGAGAAAGGAAAAGCAGGTAATTCATGCGAAAGGTCAAATGATGCTTTTTTTTGTGTTCGATACAGAAATTAAATTGAATTAATGGCTTTTGGACACTGTAGCAAAGGATCACACGAGCAGTAAGCGAGAAATTTTTCGTGATTTTAAGAAATTGTCCCCCAAAAAGGAAATCACTGTCGCAAATGGTGGCGTGATGGAGGCTCATGGCAAAGGAACAACCGACATTATGTGCTACAATTTAAAAACGTGGAAAATAAAGAAGTTGCTGAATGTGCTGTACGTGCCAGGTTTTCGAATCAATTTATTTTCGGGAACAAGAGCAATGGACAGAGGTTTCAAACTTACATCAACTACCAACGGTTACGTACTCATCGATGAAACAGGCGTGGTAGCAGTTGGAAGTCGTGATGGGAATTTGTTCAAAATGTGTTTTAAGGCAATTGAAATAAGTTCAGTAAATTTGTTGAAAACAAAAAGCACTTTGCGTAACTGTCATGAACGAATGGGACACCAGAATCTAACTCACATTCGCTGTTTTTTGAAGGGGAACAAAATCGAATTCATCGATCAGACTTCGTGTGTGAAGCGTGTTTGCAGGGAAAAAAGCAAAAAAAATTCCTTCAAGTCGAGCGAAGAGAGATCTACCAAGTGCGAAGAAGTGATGCATGCAGATCTGTGTGGGCAATCAATCCACAATCATTGGGCATAGCCAGGTACATGTTTCTAATTAAAGATGATTATTCACGTTTTCGTTTTGCTTTTATGTTGAAAGAAAAATCAGAAACGACCTGAAGAATCAAGGCGTTCATTCATTAGGCAGATAAAGTAAGCGGTCATCCAGTGAAATTCTTTCGAAGTGACAGTGAGAAAGAATTTGTCAACAGAGACGTGCTTAGCGTCCTTTAAGGGAGCGGCATGAACCGATGATGCAGAAATATTGGTGTTGCATTTCTGACAAGAACGTGATTGAACATCGAACACGACAACCAGCACAATCAACGGCGTCAGTTGAAGTGACATCTTATATCGATGAACCGAGCAACTACAAGGAAGCAATTCGGAGGATGCGAAGCATTGAAAAAAAGCAATGAAAGAGGAGTACGACTCGTTGCTTGAGAACAAAGCTTTGGAGACTAGTGACTGCGGAGGCCGAGAGGAATCCGAAACTCGTCGACAATAAATGGGTCTTCATTCAGGAATATGGCATTCACTACATGGAAACGTTCAGTGCGGTGGTAAAGTATACTTCAATTCATTTAATCTTGTCTATTACAGCCAAAGAATGGAACTTCAGCAGTTTGACGTTAAAACAGCATTTCTCTACGGCGAACTGGACAAAGATGTGTACATGAATCAACCATTTGACATCATTCATCGAAGGATTCGGTTTTAAAGCCACGGAGTCAGATCCGTGCATCTTCGTGAGTGGAAAGTGCGACGAAAGAGTAATTCTGGCGATTTGCGTGGACGATTGACTCATCGCAGTTAACAAACGAGAAAATACCGACTCAGTAATCGAGCGTTTGAAGAGAAGATTCGACGTCAAGACCATGGCTTTGAAAATGTTTGCCGGAGCTCTCACGACTGAAAAATAGGGGAATTCATCTGAAGCAGTTGGCGTATACGAACAGGATTCTGAAGAAGTCCGGACTGAAAAATTGCAACAAGGTGTCGACACCTATGGACACAAATCAGACGGCTGGAGCTTTCGGGGACTCGCCGGATAACGGTAGCTATCTGTACAGGGAGGCAGTCGAAAGTCTGATGTATCTGGGAATCGGAACAAGGCCAGATATCAGATTTGCTGTCGGAGTTGCAAGTTGCTACATGGAGCGACCAACGGACCCAAACGTGAACTTAGTTAAACGTATAATTAAGTATTTACGTGGACTAGTTGACTGCGGAATCTGTTTCAGCGGAACCTTAGTAACGGGTTTGGTTGCATACGCGGACTATGCTGGCGATACAGAAACCAGAAAATCAACGTCGGGAAGTATTTATTTCAACAACGATGGTTCAATTAATTGGTTTTCTGCGAAGCAAAAATCAGTACCACTATCAACAACGGAATCAGAGTACATTGCGGCATCTGATGCGGTGAAGGATCTTATCTGGTTGAGGCGATTGTTGACGGAACTCATCGGAATCAAGAAACAGGTGAAACTCAAAATGGATAATTAGAGTGCGATCATATTGATCAAGAGCCCAGAATTCCACAAACGCACTAAGCACATAGACGTGCGTTACAACTTCATACGCGAGAAGTACGAAGAAAACCTCTTTGATCTCGAGTATGTGTCATCCGATGAACAGCTTGCAGACATCTTCACAAAACCATTGTTACGAGAGAAGTTTTTGGGTTTGCGAGGAATGATCGGAATGAAATGATGCTCAATTTTTTTTTCTTAAAGAAAAAAAAAAAAAAAAATAGAAAAAAATTAAAAAAAATAATAAATAAATAAAATAAAGGTATCGTGATCTGAAATTGGGAACGTTAAGAGCCGTTCAGAATCACGCTATCGCTATTTAACACACAAAAAAAAACTGAAACTTCTTTCTCTTGGCAATTTCTATAGCATTTTTGACATCTTTGCAACAAAGATTTAACATGATCTGGACATTTCGTTCAAGTTTCAACGTATTTCTTCAATCTTGAAGATTGGTTTGTCGAAATTAAATCGCCTGATTGCTTCATATGTTGAAACACTGTGCGCCTTATAATCAAAATATCGCTTGAACCTGATCCTACAACAACAAAAAAAAAAAAAAACATTAAAAAAAATTTTTTTTTTTGAGTCGGGATTTGAACACTTTTGACAAACGATATTTTCAAAAAGCGCAAAAAGGCGCAAATTTTTATTGATGTCCCAAAAAGAACATATAACACACAATCAAACAAGTCATTATTCAAAGACATGTTTTGACATTTTCATAAGTAGAACTTTACATGAAAACACAGAAAAACACCACATTCTTCAAAAATTAACAGCAACTTTCAAAAAATCTCCAAAATTTTATTTCGTCACACAAGACTATAATTTTACATGTATACTGTTGACAAGCCTGTGGGGACTGAATCCATTTCAAAAATATATATATAACACATGAGCTGAAAAGTCAGTGCCGTTTTATAGTAAAACACAAATTTTTTTCAAAATTCAACTTTATTTATCAATATAGTTGCCTTCGAGGGCGATACACTGATTAAAACGATTTTTTAATCTTTCGATACCAGTTTTGTAGTACGATTTCGGTTTAACCTCAAAATAGACCTCTGTTTCGGCGATTACTTCTTCATCGGTCTTAAATCTCTTTCCGGCGAGCATTCTTTTCAGGTCTGCGAAAAGGAAATAGTCGCTGAAGGCCAAATCTGGAGAATCCGGTGGGTGGGGAAGCAATTCGTAGCCGAATACATTCAATTTTGCCATCGTTTTCATCGACTTGTAACACGGTACATTGTATTGATGAAACAGCACTTGCTTTTTCTTCAAATACTGACGTTTTTCTGCGATTCGTTCTTCCAACGCTCCAACAACGCAATGTTATAGTCGCTGTTGATAGTCTGCCCCTTTTGGAGATAGTCGATGAAAATAATTCCATGTGTATCCCAAAATACGGATGCCATAACCTTGCCAGCCGACTGTTGAGTTTTTGGTCGTTTTGGACGAGGTTCGTCGCCTGGTTTGAAGTGATGGAGCCAAGTTTCATCCATTGTCACTTAACGGTGTAAAAATTCGGCTTTATTGCATTTGAACAGCTTTAAACACTTCTCTGAATCATGAACACGTTGTGGGCAAACGCGGCAGCCACTTTGAACAGAGCTTTCGCATGTCCAAATATTCGTGTATGATATATCCAACACGCTCTTTTGATATATTCAGAGCCTCAGTTATCTCGATAAACTTCACTTTACGGTCATTCGTAATCATTTTGTGGACTTTTTTGATGTTTTCATCTGAAACAGCCTCTTTTGGACCACTGCGTGCATCATCTTCGGTGCTTGTGTGACCACTTTTAAATTTTTCAGTCCACTTGCGAATGGTTCGTTCGGCTGGTGCAGTGTCCGGGTAACACTTATCAAGCCATTTCTATGCATCGGCTGCATTTTTTCTCATCAAAAAGCAATGATAAATCAACACACGAAATTGCTTTGAATCCATTTTTTTCACAATAACAAAAGTTGCTTCACTCACAACGCTATATCTCGAGATCTTTTGAAGGTTGGTACTAACTGAAAATAGTATGGATTTAATTCAAGTGATACCCTCTTTTAGAAATGGCAGCCTGACTGACTGACCTGACCTGACTTTTCCGCCCATGTATTATAAATTAAAACGCTGTTAAGAAATTGACTTGAACACTTGTTCGTTTTTTGAAATTAAACATTTGAACTCATGATGTACATACATATATGTAACGTAACTTCTTCTTTTGCTTTTTTTTCTGATGAATCGTCAAAGTGGCAACAACTCTGGTAAAATTTTCAAGAAATTAAAAAATAAATATTGTACTTTTTGTCGTCGACATCATTGGTTTGCTTTGTGTTCCAAATCTATTTTTTTCTCGGTTTAAGTTCGTCATTTTGCATTTGAGCAAATAGTTATTTTATTATATTAAAAGCCTTTAATTAACTTATAAGATTAAAAACAAAATAAAATATTTGCTTGAAGTGCTTTTTTTTGGCTCGTGCTGCTTCTTCAGAAAACTGACCTATAGGAAACAGAACGTTTTCAATTATTGTGTACTAATGGATTAACATGGTGGGAGTCATATGACACCATGGGTATAACTCGACATAAAATCTGGATGTATCCATAACGTATAATTCAAATTGGAAGGTATTAGTTTTGTACCCACTTGAATTAGTCTAGAAAATGATTTTGAAGCACAAAGCTATTATTTTTGAACTTTACTTTTCAGAAAATCGACTTTTGGCCAAGTTTTTGATGCAAATATTTAGTATTGGCCTATGTGCGTCGTGAAGATTTATCTAAGACAGTAGACACCGCATTCACTTCCAGCCACTTAGATAAATAGTCTGTAATGAAAAATTATTTTGCTGTGAAACGGACAAGCGAAATCAATATGAAGGTTCCGACAGTTCTTGCCAAGGGTGTATTACAGCGTGCAGATTGCTAGGACGTATTTTTTTTTTTTTTTTTTTTTCAAGAATTTGACTTTTAAGTTGGTATTACACTTAAAATGTTTGAGAACGTGTTAATTTTTTTGCAAAATGGGACAATGGAACAGAGATAGAAAGAAATTTTTTTGGGCTCATTTGTGATTTCTCTTCAAGGGTGGCATCCAACATTTAATGGGGAGGCTTAATTATTAGTGTGATTGGATTTGTTCTAAGCAATCACTCATCTTACGTGAATTTAGTTGCCTGAAAAAAAGAATAACTTTCGCGGGCCGAAAGTGGCCACGGCCACCCACTAAAATCGTCGCACAATTCCCTCGATGTCCGCATCCACTCATGGGCACCATATATGTATGTTATTGGGTCTCCGCGGTTTGCTAATAGATGGCGTAACTTGTAATAATATCTTACAATAACTTATTTAACTGTTATTATTCCATTGGAACATGCGTTGGAAAGCTACTGGCTTTGTGCGTCATTTCAGTATATGTCATTCATTTTTTTCATTCAAATATGTCGAACTTTGTGCCTGAAAACGAGTTCTTTCCCGGAGTTATTCTTCACTACTTTAATATGAAGAAAACTGCTGCCGAAAGTCATCGCATTTTGGTGGAAGTTTATGGTGAACATAGGCTAGCTGAGCGAACGTGCCAAAAGAGGTTTGCACGATTTAAAAGTGGTGATTTTGGCTTGGAAGACGATGAATGTCCTGGGCAGCAAAAAAAGTTTAAAGATGAAGAACTGGAAGCATTACTCTATGAAGATTGTTGCCAAACACAAGAAGAGATCGCAGCATCTTTGGATGTCACTCAAGCAGCCACTTCAAAACGTTTAAAGGCGGCTGGATATATTCAAAAGCAAGGAAATTGAGTTCCACATGAACTCAAACCGAAAGAGTTCGAAAGGCGGTTTTGCATGTCCGAAATGCTGCTGGAACGCCACAAAAGGAATTCATTTTTGCATCCGATTGTTAATGGTGGTGGAAAATGAATCCATTACGACAACCCCAAAAGCAAAAAATCATATGTGAAACCCGGTCAACCAGCCAAACCAAGGGCAAAGTCGAATATCTATTGCGCGAAGGTAATGCTCTGTATTTGGTGGGATCAGATGGGTGTGCTGTATTATGAGCTGCTAAAACCAGGTGAAATTATCAATTGACAACGCTACCGAACACAATTAATCTGTTTGATGAGAGCAGTAGCCGAAAAAGGCCCGGAATATGCGACCAGACACGAGGCAATAATTTTCCAACATGACAACGCTCGGCCCCACGTTGCTATTACGGTTAAGAACTATTTGGAAAACAGTGGATTTGAACTTTTACCCCACCCGCCTTATAGCCCAGACCTTGCCCTTCTGACTACCATTTGTTCCGGTCGATGCAGAACGCCCTCACTGAAATACGGTTCACATCGGAGCAGAATATCAAAAATTGGCTTGATTCATTCTTGGCTGTCAAGCCGGCGCAGTTCTTTTGGGATGGGATCCACAAATTGTCAGAAAGATGGGAAAAAGTCATAGCTTCAGATGGGCAATACTTTGAATAATACTATTGTACATGTTTTCTTAAATAAACGTTCAAATTTTGAAAAAAAACCGCACGAATTTAAATGTATTCCCAATATATTTCTTGGCAAAGCTCTTCGTTTTCACCACTCCAGGATGCATGGCCGCCGCCACTGGTATGATACTTCAATTGCCCAGTAATAAATTATCTTTATTTGACGTGATTTTGAGTCCATGCTCATAAAAGAGTTTGAAAACTTTATATGTTTGGACCGCTGGCCTCCCTTACAACACCCATTCAAAAATACTCTGTAGTATTTTGTCCTTTGGAGTGATTTTGGTAATATCACTGGCAATATTCTCGATCTGTTGATTTGGTTTTCATTTTAGTTATCCAAATAGTTGGTTGGTAAGCGATTGACTCCATCAAGATACGAGTGTCCTAGGAGACGGAATGACTGAGGTGGGTTTGTCCGGACATAAACTAACCAATCATTGATTTGTGGTCGGGGCATGCATGCTCCTTGAAACAGAACATTATATAATTTCTTAATAATGTCAATAATCACAAATGCAAAGTGTCTACGCATAGTCCTATTCTTTGAACTGTATATGTCAACCACGGTTATTCGCTGTCAAGAAGGATCAACAACTAATGAGATCGACAACCTTTCCTCATAATCATGGTCGGGACATCTGCTACTAGCAGTTACTTCTTCGGCATTAATGGAACTTAGTGAACCCTTAGATTGTGTTTTGTTTGTTGCTTCGAGATTTTTTTGAGAGTCTATCGTGTATCTGAGGAAAGTTACTTTCCTTCTTCTTGCGAAGTCAAGTCCGTTTTTGAAAAATATCTGGAGCTGTAGAAACACAAAAAAAGGCGCCTAAAGAAGTATCCGCAGTAAGACGCTATCTGTTTATACGCGTGGGATAAATTGATTTTCTTAAATCTGTTTTCACATAGAACTGAAGCGAGTACATCCGTAATCGAAGTCCTCTGAAAACAGTGTGTAGTATGCGCTTTATTTGCAGTGAACCTGTCACTATTTCGGGAATTCTCCGCATCCCATCCGACTTGTCTGTATCAACGGCAATCTATATACCATATATTAAGGTTGACCAGATAAGAACGATAGGAAAAAAATTTAAATAAAATAACAACGGTGTGAGATATATATATAAATTCTTTAAGCAACTACGAGTACTCTTATAATGTCGGAGCACGTTTTAGATAGAAAGAGTTTTGGATAGAAAGAGAGAAAGATGTTTGGGTTCAATGGTTATATTCGCTCCATGGGTGACATCCAACACTTGATGGGGATACTAAATTCATCTCACGAGATTTTACTTGTCTGAAAAATGTCTTTTGGTCAAGACTGGTATAAAACCCCAAACCATCCGATTGGGAAGCCAATACACTACCACTAATGCCACGGCTACCGAAATTATTTATTTTGAAGCTACATTCATGCCATTATGTTTGGAATAGCAGATCATTCAATTGGCCTGCTCGGCTTTTCTGGCAGTGCCTCAAGTGATCGGTCCAATTTTTGATGACTTGGTCCAATATGTGCGGCGTTATTCCGGCATATTCCGATATACTATTATCGAATGTTGGCCTCGAGCTCGTCCAAAGTGGTTGGTCAATCTTTGTAGATGCATTGCTTGGCCGAAAATTTGTTGATTGTGTTCACTCCATTAAGGGCAGTTTTTTGCTCGAAATCCGGATCTCCGGCTAACAGTTCCAGCGCCCAATTAACAAACTTACCGCGTTGTCTACGGTCGTTCCGCTTCAATTATTGAGTCAGCACAATCTTATACGAATGCAGGCAAAATTCCAACCGCAAAATAAGTAGGGTTGACTGTCTGGTGATGCCTAATCCACCTGATCGGCGCCAAATCGAAATTTATGTTTTTTTTTTTTATACTTGCCGCTACGGCGGCTATGTTTTCTACATTTCGCACCAACCTCTGTCTGGTTGGTGGCTCAAGATCTAAAAGAGTGTACTCACGCGCAGGATTTTCCATGGTGCGACGAATTACCTGCACAATGAAGCCATGATGACGAACGACCTCACGACGAAATTCACACTGCGTACTTACAACTGAGCTGGAATTTCGATTATATTTTTTAATAATTTTCATACGTTCGGCAAGCGTAAAACAATGCAAGATGAAATAACAAATATTAGTGAACATTTTGACAGCTGGATGAACTTAACAATTGGAAAAACTATCTTTGCTATCAGGTAACCGTATATTATGTGGTGGTATATAAATTCAACTAGTTTCGACTAAAATTAATTGAGTAGCCATTCGACTGCAGACGTTAAATCACAAAGTAAAATTTTGAACCAAAAAAAAAAAAAAATTCATTTCCCGTGGCAGTTTATTAACACGTTAGGTGCAACGTGAGCCACAGGTAGCCTCATTTTCTTTAAACAAGAGGCCGCGTTTACCACCTCACATGACTTGTTTATTTGTTTAAACGATAGCTTTTTGGTATGCTAATAAAAGTAAATTTTTCAGTGGCACCTAGGTAAAGGTTTCTTTATTATTTATGTGAAAAATTTTCAAAAATTTATTTTCTTTTATTTGACTTCCTTTGGAGCTTATTTCCAAAATTTATTTCATGCTTTCATCAAATGACAGGATCTTACCCGGAATTTGAGCACTAACGAAATTTTTTTCGTTAATGGCTTACTTTACCCAAGCAATTATCTTGGATTGTTATGGATAAATTTGAGTAACAATTGGAACCGAATACGTGACATTACATGGGAGACAACACTATTCTTATAAAATTGGCTTGTTTTCCAGGATACTTTATTATTCCCATATAAATTACTAGGCCCAGAAAATTCCTTATCTCTGGGACATTTGTATCACCCCATTTTTTTAAACGAAACCTTCGTGTTACTGTAAACCTAGCTAAGAATTGATTTGCGTTTAAATAAGTTTGCAACACAATCAGTTCACAAACTTCATTCGTCACCATCAAGCTGAAGAAATCAATTGGTTTTATAAAATTCGGTTTCATATTAGTGTATATTAGATATATAGGTGTAAAAGGATGGTCGTATTAAGTGACCATCCGTTTACTGTAGTCCATTCGTTTGATGGAATATCGACAGATGATTCATCTTTTGAGGATTCGTAATTATCCTCTGAAGCATCCTGCTAGATTCAGAACCAGGTGGTACGTAGTCACTGGAATTAGACTCTTCAAAATCCAAGTTTTCATCTTTATCAGAATTTTCATCTGTTACTTTTCCCGTAAAATAATCTATGTAGTTAGGATTGCTTCGTTGTTGGCCATTGAATTTGATTGAACTTAGACTCACCCTTGTAAAATCTAAAGATGACTTAAAGGCAAAATGCGAAAGTGACAAAACAGAGGGAAACTAGGTGTTATTCTATTGACTCCAAAGATGATTCTAATTTGGTGTTCTTGAGTATCCTTAGGATAACAGTTGAGCTACTATATGGGCCTCTGCATATGTGAATGTCATATTGTAACTTATAGTGCGCAATTCCTTTATATTGTACGAGGGCGGTCCCAGAAGTACCCGGCCTGACCACTGTACTGGAAATTACGCAATCTATAAAGAATATATATAAAGTTTGAAAGCGCCACGTTGTTTAGTATTTCAAAAGTGAACGTTGTCAGTGAATTTGTGAAAATGGACAAAATTGGTCATCGTTATGTGATACAATACATTTGTTTAAAAGGCCTCAGCCCAACCAATATAAAAGCTGAACTGGATTCTACTCTGGGTGAGTCTGCTCCTTCGTTTACAACAGTAAAATTTTGGGTTGCTGAGTTTAAACGAGGCCGTACGAGATGCCAAGACAAGCATCGCAGTGGTCGACCAAATGAGTTGACGACTCCAAAAATGGTAAAGAAAATCCACAAAGCGGTACTGGATGATCGTCGACTGAAAGACATTGTATTGGGTATATATTTTAATTCGTGCGGTTTTTTTTTCAAAATTTGAACGTTTATTTAAGAAAAACATGTACAAAAGTATTATTCAAAGTATTGCCCATCTGAAGCTATGACCTTTTCCCATCTTTCTGGCAATTTATGGATCCCATCCCAAAAGAAATGCGCCGGCTTGGCAGCCAAGAATGAATTAAGCCAATTTTTGATATTCTGATCTAATGTGAACAGTATTTCAGTGATGGCGTTCTGCATCGACCGAAACAAATGGTAGTCACAAGGGGCAAGGTCTGGGCTATAAAACGGGTGGGGTAAGACTTCCCATCCACTGTTTTCCAAATAGTTCTTAACCGGAATAGTAACGTGGGGCCCAACGTTGTCGTGATGGAAAACTATTACCTCATGTCCGGTCGCATATTCCGGGCGTTTTTCGGCTACTGCTCTCTTCAAACGGATTAATTGTGTTCGGTAGCGTTTTCCATTGATGGTTTCATCCAGTTCTAGCAGCTCATAATACAGCACATCCATCTGATCCCACCAAATACAGAGTATTACCTTCGCGCCATGGATATTTGGCATTTGATTTTTTGCGCTTGGGGTTGTCGTAATGGATCCATTTTTTTCATCACCAGTAACAATCCGATGCAAAAATGACTTCCTTTTGTGGCGTTCCAGCAGCATTTCGGACATGCAAAACCGCCTTTCGACGCCTCTTGGTTTGAGTTCATGTGGAACCCAATTTCCTTGCTTTTGAATATATCCAGCTACTTTTAAACGTTTTGAAATGTCTGCTTGAGTGACACATAAAGATTCTGCGAGCTCTTCTTGTATTTGGCAACAATATTCATAGAGTAATGCTTCCAGTTCTTCATCTTCAAACTTTTTTGGCTGCCCAGGACGTTCATCGTCTTCCAAGCCAAAATCACCACTTTTAAGTCGTGCAAACCACTTTTGGCACGTTCGCTCAGCTGGCGCATGTTCACCATAAACTTCCACCAAAATACGATGACTTTCGGCAGCATTTTTCTTCATATTAAAGTAATGAAGAGGAACTCCCCGCAAAAACACTTTTTCAGGAACAAAGTTCGACATATTTGAGTGAAAAAAAAATTATTCTTGTTTACGCTTCAAATGAATTGACATATACTGAAATGATACAATGACAGTAGCTTTCCAACGCATGTTCCAATGAAGTAATAACAATGGAATAATACAAGTTACGCCATCTCTTAGCAAACCGCACGTTATAAGTTATAGACCCAATAGGAATTTCAAAAAGTCCGGTACATCGCAAATTTTTTTGGAAATTTTGATATGAGAAAGCTGTGTGCGTGAAGGGTGCCACGTTTGCTCACACTCGAGCAAAAACAGTGTCGTGAAGATGTTTTAATTGTGTGCGAATTTTTGCGCAAAGGAGACGAAGACCGTTTCATCCGCAGGCAAGATCATGGCGTCGATTTTTTGGGATGCGCGTGGGATAATTTTCATTGACTATCCTGAAAAAAGGAAAACTATCGCCGGTCAGTATTATGCGAACTTATTGCAACGTTTGAGCGAAGAAATCCAACAAAAATGGCCGCATTTGGCTAAGAAGAAAGTGTTGTTTCATCAAGACAATGCACCCGCTCACAAATCCGTTATTGCAATGGCTAAAATTAATGAATTAAAGTTTGAATTGCTACCTCATGCACCCTATTCCCAGATTTAGCCACCTAGGGTTATTTTCTGTTCCCAAACTTGAAAAAATTGCTCAGTGATCCAACGATGAAGAAGTGATGTCGGCAGTTAATGGCTATTTTAAGCAGCAAGACAGTTCTTATTATAAAAAGGGTATTGAACTTTTTGAAAATTGCTAGGGAAAGTGTATAGAGCTGAAAGGCGATCATGTTGAAAAATAAATAAATTTTTTTCCAAAATTTTTGTATTTTCTTTGTTGGGTCGGGTACTTTTGGGACCGCCATCGTACAATATACTTAGAGTGGTGGTGGTTTTAACCGATACAGCTAACGAGTAACGCATATATTAATTGGTATTTAAAGCTTTTGACGTGACCTTTTGTGAAGCAACTGGATTTAAACGAAAAATTATTAGAATAATTGATTTAGATCTGCCACATGTATAAGCACATAAGGACAGTTTTGCATATAAAGACGTAGAAAGATAATATCACTTTCAAACGAACAAGGACCTTTTGAGTAAAATACCATCAACTCTATTTTCTCGCTTATCAGCAATTCGTGCTTTAACGAGACTTATCATGGAGTCCAATATGTTGCTATTGGTGTATGGAAATGCCATATCGTCAGCCACTTTACTTTTGCTGAAACACTGAGTTCATATAAATCTGAAACAAAATTGGTCTAAAGATAGATAGAGAGGGTCAAAGCAGTGGTGAACGCGATTATATGAGAACACAAGCGCTCTCACTTTAGCCTGACACCATCAACTCCTACTACTCACCTTCATGTGGTGACTGCTGGGTGCCTAGTACCTCGACTGGAGATGGGGTAACCAACCTGTGGTGGATCACCGGTGGCAGCTGACGAAAGAGTAGAGGAAGAGTGCAATAGCACTTTCTCCTGTTTCCGGGCGGCAGTGGACGAATTCTAAGGATGGAATCAATGGTGGCGCTCACAGTTTCAGTTAGGTTAAGCTAATACTATATTTATATGAGCTACTTCAACGTATTTGAATACCAAGTCTATAGGGGTCTTCAACTCTTAGTCAGGGTGTTAGAGAAGAGTTGGTGGCGGATGAGCCCAACCAAGTAACAAAATAACTGTTACAAAGCGACCAATAGCCTCGGATAAGGACGGATTCATATGACGACCCTGCAAAACGAACAAGGGAAAACGACTTTCGGATCTGCACGTGGAATGTTCGGACCCTGAACGGACCGCGAGCAGACGAACAATTAGCTGACGGCCTAAGCTGCTATAAAGCAGATATCAACGCCATCCAGGAAATGCGGTGGGATGATTCGGGCAAAAGGATGATGTGAAAACTGTGATGTTTACTACGGTGATTGCTATAGGGAACGTAACCAACGTCCATTTGAATGTGAATGTGTAGTAAGTGGTAGACTTAGGCAAGAAGTCTTGAGCTTTCGACACGTGCTTGAAGGCCTTGTAACAATCCATATCAAAGGTAAATTCGATAACATCAGCCTTATTTTCGCTAACGTCCCAACAGAGGAAAAGGGCGATGCTACCAAAGAAAGTTTCTATGGTCTTTGGTAGCATAATCGGAAGACATAGCTTATACGACACCATGGAAAGACATTTTTCTCGCATAGCTGCGAGACCTAAAGTTTCCTCAACTCAATATTCACAAGGAAACGTTGCAGACACAAGACCAGCAAACTGTCAATCAGATTGATCATGGTGCGATCGACGTAAAACACTCCTGAAGTACTTTAGATGTTCAAACATTCCTAATGGCCAATATAGACTCGGACCACTACCTAGTTCAAGCTAAGGTACTTCTAAGGATATCTTAGATGCCACAGGAACGAAAAAATACTATGAGGAGATTTAAAGTTGAACGATTGCGATCGCAACAAGTCTCCTGGACCATTGCCGATAGCTTGTGCCTCAACCTCTCGAGAAGTCCCTTGCAGCACCAATTGCTGAGGAGGCTTAGATACCGAGAAGCTATCAGAAATGCTGCAACTGACGTGCTGGGTTTCACCCGCCCATAACCAGAAAACATCTGGTGTGATTAAGAGTGCCGGCGAGGACATGCAGCAGAATAACATGCCTACTACTACAAAGCGGTGCTGCACAAAAGGACAAGAGCAGCTAGTGAGTTCTACGAGCAAAAGAGGAAGAAAGCACATCGGATTTTCCGGAGAGCATGAAAAGGTAATAAGACCCGAACGGAAAACTGTAGAGTTGCAACAAGGAAACCTTGTAGCAGTCACATCCGGTGCTCCTGCAGGCTGCAGGAGATGACTTGATAGAGAGTCTACACTAACTTATTTCCAAATTTGGTCGGATGAATGTATACCTGATTGATCGAACTTCACCATTGTTTGCCCGCTTTACAAGATAGCCAAAACACCGTCAACTATAGAGGCATTAGTCTCCTTAACGTCGTGGTGCGAGCACCTGAAACCATTTGTTAACCATCTCATTGGAGCCTAACCTATTCACACTACGTCAGGTCCTGTAGAATACCCAAGAGCTTCAGATCGATATTCACCAACCTTATATCGATTAAAATCCGCATATGACAGCATCTACAGGGCGAGCTATACAGAGCTATGTCCAGTTTTTCTAATCCTGCCAAACTTGTTAGCTTGTGTAGGATGACGATGGAGAAAACTCGCTGCAGCAGCGAGACCTTTGAAGTCAAAAGGGAACTAGGTAAAGCGACTCGCTGTCACGTGACTCCGTTAAGATCATACTTGAAAGAATTGTGCAAAACTCACAAGGTAACACACGAGGTACGATCTTTCAAAAGTCTGTTCAACTGTTTGCAAACGCCAACGATATTGATATTATTGGTAGAATACAGCAAGCTGTCACTGGTGCGTTTGCGTGTATCGGAACAGAAGCGGAAAAAATGAGTCTAGCGGTTTACGAGGGCAAAACAAAGTATACGCTGTTAACAAGGGAACTCTATATAAGACCCTTGTCCTGCTCTATGGTTAGTAAGGTATTTGGTCTCGTATGCGTTGACGGCTTCTGAGGGGAGTCGATTCAATTATGAACTCTATGAGCCGTACAGCGATATCGACTTGGTCAGAAAACTGTGCATTGGGCGTTTGTTTGAGATGGCTGGGACACGTAGAGCGAATCAACACCCAGTCCTGCTCTATGGTTCGTAAGGTATTTAGTAACGTATGCGTTGACGGGTTCTGGAGGAGATGATTCAATGATGAACTCTATGAGTCTAGCGGTTTACGAGGGCAAAACAAAGTATACGCTGTTAACAAGGGAACTCTATATAAGACCCTTGTCCTGCTCTATGGTTAGTAAGGTATTTGGTCTCGTATGCGTTGACGGGTTCTGAGGGGAGTCGATTCAATTATGAACTCTATGAGCTGTACAGCGATATCGACATGGTCAGAAAACTGTGCATTGGGTGTTTGTTTGAGATGGCTGGAACACGTAGAGCGAATCAACACCAACGATCCAGCTCGCAGAATCTTCAACTCTAATCCGGAGGGACAACGTAGTAGATTAATGCCATACCTTAGGTGGCGCGCGCAAGTGGAAGGGAACCTTAACCGACTTAGTTAGCCAAAGACCGCGCTAATTGGAGAGGCTTATTTGTTGAGGTTTAAGTCCACCCCAGATTGTAGCACCGTCTAAGTAAGTAAGTACTTAAGTAAATAAGATATTGTTTATTGTTTATTGTTATTTTAACATTTAGCTCAAATTTCTTATATCGTATTTTCAAATTCTAAATGTCAATTGCAAATTTTGTTCTAAATCATTAATAAATACTGTAAAACTGAAATGCCAAGTAACTGTCTCTGTTACAAACAATCTCAATGCGAATGAAAAGTTTATTTACATTTACAACCACATTTGCAAATCGCTTACAAACAGAGCATTAAACAAATTTCTCAGAAGCCACAAAAGATGTTGTGTACTTCAAGTTAGCCCTCGGAGCATTTGAAACAACTTTGTTTGTGTGAAGTTTTGTTCAATTTCAAGTTGATGTTGTCATTGGCAAGTCCTTTTTAGATATATCCGGCAGCTTCTATTTACAAAATCAGAATAAAGTTTGAGTACACTGCGAGATATGCATAAGTCGTTTCATTCGTATGCCGAATTAAGCATTCAAGCTAAAACTCCTCCGCAGGCAATTGCAGCTAATTGCAAGTAATTTTCTTCTGAAAAGTTTTTGAAAAAGGTTAACCAAGATTTTATGATGCCCTTATGCATGGAAAGTAAGTGTAGAACTTTGCAAATGCTTGCAACTCAAATTTGAGAAGTTAATACAAAATTTCTATGCGACCGGTTAATATGAATAGAGAAGCAACCCTTAGCCAGAGAACAGTCTTAGTTTCGAATTTGGTGGGAATTGGTTGCTTTTATTTATATATTATTCGGATTTTATTACACCCAACTTTGTGTGGGTTCCATAAAGACAATAGCTCGTAATTTTGCGCTTTCATACCTGATAGCTCATGAATATTGAAACTGAAATTTGGGGAATTTGGGGAAAACAAAAGTTTTTGTTTGTATCAAGTTGTTGTATCTTCTAAGATATGTAGGAAGAGCTGTGTTTAGTTTGAGGTTGACCAGAGGAAGAAAGAATTCCTATGGGAAATCCTGCCAGGACGAAGAACCATCGAACAAATGAATGAGATGAACAAAAATATTGTAGCAATTCCGTGAAGATAACAACAAACACAAAAACCACAGGCCTTACTTCGTACATCTTTCGGATTCGAAATATAATCCAATTCTAAAATAAAGTGGTATTTTATACGGTTTTCTGAATGACTTAAACTCAATCCAAAAATCTTCCAAGTAAAAGTTGGACACATTCAAATGTTGGACTATCAAAACAAATTACAAACAAATTTGATTTTGTTCGAGAAAATCGAGAAAATTTTAACATAATTGGGGCAAAAATATCAATAATATCAATGGATAGCATTGCCATATTGCTTGGGGATGACGGGGAACGAATGCAAAACAGCGAACATACTATTGAAGACTGAGGAATAGAACCAACATTTTGGAGCTGAGCGATAAAGTCGGAAAAGTTTGCTTATAATTCTTTTTTGTTTATTTTTTTTTATTATTATTTTGGTGCGCCATAGTTTTACTAACAAAGTTTTTACCCGAAGCTTACAGTTTTCTGGATATAAGGTAGAATAATTGAATCTCCAACATGACTATTTTTCATTATTCCTAAAAGAAAACTTAAAAATAATTTACATTATCTTAAATCAACTGTAGTAACTCAAAGTGTCCTCCACCAGACTGAATGGCTAATACGCGTTTTTGAATGGTTGTTGTACTATAATACTAATAGTTGGTAAAGTCTCTTTGACATGTTGTGCCACTGCTGCTTCCTGTTTTTGCAATTCAGCCTTTGTTTTTATTTCAGTTGAATATTCCTTTTCATTCAATGTTCCTTATACGTGGAAATCCAAAACCGTCAAATCTGGTGATCTTTCATGTCAATGTATTGGAACATTCTTTTTTCATCATGTTTGTTAAAATGAGTTTTTCTTTGTAAATGCGAACAATTTTTGTAGTAGTCCTGGAAATTCGTTTTGCAAAAACTGCAATGAGTTTCACTGTTTAGTTTTTGTGGAAATGTGAAAGGCTCAATTACCACTGCCCACAAGTTTACGTTCAATTGATGTTGAAATTATGTTTGTCTCGTTGTATGCGGATTTTCATTCCCCTTTTTAGGTATGTAGGCTATGGAAATTGGTAATGGGTCACTCCACGATAAATCGCCGAAGCTATATGGGAAGTCTGAACGACCTTTCTCCGATTTGGCTGAAAAAAGGTAGACATACTCATTGGAGTGGTACGAATCATAAGGCAAAAACAGTTTTGTAGAATTCGATATAGATTGCGTGTAACGGAACTACAAAAATTGGCAAAAAATCAAAATTTATGCCCTCTTTTATATTTAAAAAATTCATAACTTTGGCTCTGCTCATCAGAATTTGATAAAATATACCTAGTTGAATTCAGGAACAGGTGAACTTTTAAATATTTGAAATATTTTTTATTTTCCAGGACGAATGATATTCCAGAATATCCTTTTTACATATATCCTTGAATAACTCAAAAAAATGGTATTTATTTTGTTTTTTATTTTTTAATATATTATAGAGAGATTCGTCCTCTATTTACATTTCAAATTTCAAATTGGGATTAATTGGGATGACTTAGTGTCAATCTGTCGTGAGCTCGGGATTTATTTTAGATTGTATCGTAATAAGCTTTGTGAGTAATAAAAATTTATAATGAGTGCTTTTGTGAGGAAAACGTGCTGTAATCATCTGGATTTACCACCTCATCAACCCAGTGCTCGTGATTTGCGGCCTGTACGACCATGGATGGTTACCATGCAACCAATATTGAACACAAAGTTGGTAATTTGCTCTACGTGTAGGAAAAAATTGAGTCAGATCCGAAATTCTGATACAACGCCATCATTGCTAGAGGTTGAAGATCAAATTAAAGTTGATGAAATGTATTTATACAGTAAATTGGAGAAAATACATTCGACAAGAGAAGACTTAGTGACTTAAAATATGTGCAGTCAAAATTAAAAAAGTCTATGTTGAAAATTGCAGAGAAAGTTTACTCTGTTACTATTGATAATGATGACGATAATTCCAGAGATGAAGAATATTTCGTAGGGAAAATAAAAGAAAATTTCCATAAAACTACATTCTTCTATAATTTTTTCGAAGCTCCATTCTCTTGAAAGTAAAGACAACCAAACTTGTTTTGTTGTCTTTACATTCAAGAGAATGGAGCGTCGAAGAGTTTCCAGGATCGTCAGACAAGCTATATGATTAAGAATTGGTAGAAAGTTTTTACTGTGAAGTCGATATAAGCCGTTTAATGCTGGGAAAAGAAGACTACGTATCTATAAAAGTAACAAAAATTTATTTTCTCAGGCTCAAAAATAAGATGTTTTGATTTTTTGTTAGATTAAAAACCAGAAAAAACATATTCAAAAACGCCTGGTTCTGGCTAACCTTAGGGAGATATATTATAAGTTCAAAGAAGTTCATAATAATGTTAAGATTGGATTTTCCAAATTCACGTCGTTAATACCAAAGAACTCCATTTTGGGTGGGGCGTCAGGAATTCATTCCATGTGTGTCTGCACCATAAATTAAAATAGCAAACTTATGTTTGAGGGTAGCAATATATCAAGGCTTATAGAAATCGAAGATAAGCATCTCAATGACAGCAGAGCCTGCTTAGCTTTGGTAATTTGTAACCCTCCTGATATAAATTGTTACTTGGGCAAATGCCTTAATTGCCCAAACTATTTCAAATTTAGGAGAATCTTTGACACTGCTTTTAGTAATCACTTCATAAAAAATAAAAAACCTATCAAAATTGGAAGTGAGAATTGAAAACTCTGAGGATTTCTTTCAGAGCTTTTTGAAACGGCTTGGTGTTTTCATTCGTCATGTTTTTATAACTGATCAACAAAACAGGTACATAAAGGAAGTCAAAACTCTCTTAACGAAAACGGAAATACTTGTTTAATTGGACTTTTCCGAAAATTATGGTTTTGTTGTGCAAGATGCAGTGCAGTGATGCCACTGGACTAACGAACAGGCGACGATTCACCCTTTCGCAATATATTACCAGAACCAGATGGATGATATTAAAAATTAAAGTTTTGTTTTAATCAGTGACTGCTTAAAGTATGACACTATCGCAGTACACTTATTTTAGCGCCATTTCTTAGAGTTCTTGCACAAAAAATGCCAACATTTTAAGAAAATTATTTATTTTTCCGATGGATCTGTTGAGCAGTATAAAAACAAAAAGAATTTTTTTGAATTTAACATTGTATGAATAGGATTTTGGAGTGAATGCTGAATTTAACTTCTTTGCGACCTCTCATGGTAAGAGCGCATGCGATGGATTTGGTGGTGCAATAAAAAGACTGGCCGTCGGAGCTAGCTTACAAAGACCGTATAGGGAACATATAAGAATTCGCTTATAGTTAGATAACTGGGCAACTGAAAATATAAAGAATATGGATTTCTCCTACGTGACTACACAGGAGTATAATGAAGAAAAATTATTGATGGAATCCGGATTATCTTATTTAAGAATTGCGCCGGAAACAAGAAAACTTCATCATATTTCATATGTTTCACAAGGAGTAATTAAAGGAAAATATTTTTTTACTTTTCATCGGAAGAATATGTATATACTCTTAAAAGATAATAAATAATGATTTTTTTTTTAGTTTTTAAGGCCTTGGAATACACTATGGCCATATATTGGTGAAGGTGCTGCGTTGTATTGCAGCATAAAATTGATTTTTTCAGTAGCTTGTTCTGATTCTCAAGATCATTTATAGTATTGGTTGCATCGGTCTTGCCAACATATTCGCCTTTGCTGTGGTTTGTAATTTCATGAGTCGTAAAAGTAGGGAACATTTTCTCAATATCTATTTATTGGCATGCGCTGTCGGTACAAATACAACTGCTGTTGTGGTTAACGTATTTGTGTATATAAGGCCACAAGTCCTCTTTACTTTTGGAGTTCACTTTAAAGAAACGTCCGACCTTATCTTCTTTACAAAATAACCCCAACACTACGATTTTCATTTGTTCGGCTACACGGCCTCTGTGATATTTCCTTTTTGAAAGAAAGGTCTCGTCGATTTGTACAGTTTTTCCTTCGCCGCCAATGTTAACATCGACGTGAGATGCTATTATTTCGGCTATTTCACGACAATAATTAGAGTAATCTATTATAGTAGATTTACTAAGCTCACTTTTACTGTCGTGATGGAGCCAAGCGATTATATGCTAATTTTAAAATAAAAACATACATGTAATAATATTTTTAAAAAATCCTTAGGTTGTATAATTAATAAGGTATAATTAATTTATCTGAAAAACTGTGTTCACAGGCATTTTGATCACAAAATAGATAATATGGAATATGGTTATAGTGTGACTTTTTTTTAATGAAAATATTTATTACAGAATATTTAGCTGTCTACAAAATATTATTTTGACCAAACCCATAGAGATCGCAACTTGAAATTTGAAATGGAAATAGACGACGAATCTCTCTATAATATATATATAAAAAAAAATACCATTTTTTGAGTTATTCAACGATATGTGTAAAAAAGATATTCTGGAATATCCTTCGTCCTGGAAAATAAAAATTATTCCAAATCTTTGAAAGTTCACCTGTTCCTGAATTCAACAAGGTATATTATATCAAATTCTGATGAGCAGAGCCAAAGTTATGATTTTTTTAAATATAAGGGAAAACATCAATTTTGATTTTTTGCCAATTTTGGGAGTTCCGTTACAAACTATATCGAATTCTGCAAAACTTTTCTTACCTTATGATTCGCACCACTCCAATGAATATTTCTATTACTTTTCAGCCAAATCGGAAGGATGCCGTTCAGAACGTCGGTCTATCCTTCATGGAATGACCCTAATGCCATTTATAGTGAATTGCGACTTAACTTTTTGGATAAATGTATTGTGATCGAAATGCGGTTCTAGCAACCAATTGTAAAATTTCGATTGTCGAGGCAGATCTAATCGTAATAACTCCTTAACTGGTGTTAGATAATAAGGGTGGAAGTTGCCTCTATGCAAAACGTGCAAATCTCGTCGACAAAACACGTTTAGACGTAAAGACATCAAATGTGGTTCCGCTCGATGGTGAGTATATAGTTGTTCAAATTTCTCGGAATTTTCTGTGAGTATTTGTAAACACCCTTTTATAAGGGTATAAAAAATATTCCTTGATACTCTGCCCGCGCAGCCTTAGCACTGTCCTGTAAAAATTTATAGAAAAAATGGATGTCAGCATATTCCTCACTTATATACTCTACAATTAAAAAAAAAATTTATAACATTTCATCTTCAACATGACTCTATTGAAATTCAATAAACAAGTGATAACGGTAAACGAAAGTTCACTTATTAGAGAGTAATTTTTTAGTCACAATGAAAAATAATCATAATGGGGATTAATTTATTTACTCTTATACCTGGGAGACTGTAAGCCCTATTTAACATTACGGTGCATCAAAATAACAAAAAGATGGTACACTCTTCATCCAAAGCACTTCCAGGTATATGACTATTTCCAGAATACTCTGAATTAGATGGAAATAATATAAGTAGTGTCCTGTAAAGTATTACTCTTTACAAGTTAATACCTATTACATTGTATTCATCGTCGCCATAATCAAAAATCTTCAGAGGTTCTAGTATCGTTTTTTTTTATATCTTTTTCTAAATCTATGATGCCCCTACTTAATTGGTGTTCTAGGTGGTATTATTTGGTTTTTCCACAAATTGGAAATAAAACTTTCAGCCAATTTAGCTTTATTGATGGGGGAGAAACCGCTGCTACAATTGCATCTTTGACTTTCTCGGACAAGTCAAAAAAAAAAAAAAACTTTAAAGGCGGCAAAAAAGACTTTGTTGCATTCATTTTAAAACGTCGTTTAAAAAAAAAAACTAGTTGATCAACGTTTTCAATCAACATTTCATCTGTTTTCACTTTTAATGTAGCTAAAGATGGAATCAACATACCAAAGTAAATTCCTTTTTGGCATTTTAAAAGATCGGATACATCTGAAAAGGGTTTCATTATTTTGTAATACTCTTTTAAATCTGCTATTTCAGAATTGGAAAACTGTTTACATTTCAGTTCTACACACAATTCATTTAATTGGTTTTCGACTTTCAGAATTTGTAAAACGCCGTCATATAAAGAATTCCAGCGGGCCACTCTTTAGTGAGTTTTTCAAAACATTTTTGGTTACTCCAGAAGATTTTGGTCTGTTACTTTTTTCCATATCTGGTTACACTTAGAAAAGGCCTTTATTGACAAACGCTTAAATAAGATTCATTTTAATCAAAATAAAATATTAATTAATTTATCATGAAATCATTCGTTGTAATAAAATTGAGCGTATGATTCGCGCAACGGAAATGCTTTGGTAAGGTTTTGTTTTTTGAAAATTTATTTATATTCAGAAATTCTATTTCATCATCGTCATTGAATGCAATAGTATCAAAAAACTCTTCGTTTTCTGAACTAAATTCCGTTTTATTACTCTGATTATTAGTTCCATTGCCATTTGAAATGTAACTAATTGTTTTTGTTTGTAGCCTTTACAAAATAGAATCCGCTGTCTGTGATGGTTAAATGTTCTTGAACGGGTTGAAATCGAATTCCCCAGTTATACAATTTATAATTTCAGCGATTCGATCATATGTATGTGAAACATTTACAGGCTAAGGCTAAGGTAATCAAGTGGCATGTGTAACCAAAGAAACTTTTATGTTTGTTTGATCAAGTGTTTTGCATCTTGCATCATTTTATCTTTGACGGATTTATACCTTTTTTGAATTGTCAAACAGCTTTTTGAAGTGTTGATTTTCTACTATGGAGATGAGAGATGCTTTTTTTTTATAACAATGCGCGCGCACCAACGGGATATGAATACCCTTTTACTGGCTTTTTTCCCCAGGGGCGGGCGGGTGGTGTAGTAGTTTGAAACTCAGGTGTATTAGGTTTCGATATTTTTCCCAGAGGTGGTTGTTAAGCTGGACGGGACGAGCTAGTACATCCTCATCCAGTGGGTCTTAAGTACGTGCTAGTTGTTAGTTCGTTACATTTAGTCCAGCCAGCAACCATCCAACATCAGTGTTATGCTTTTATGTTAGAGTTGACGCCGACAGGATTTTCATATAACTACATACAAATTCTATTTTTTCACAGAATTGCCTCGCACGGGATTCGAACCCACGACTCTCTGCTTGAGGAGTCTATGCATATACAACTATACCACGGCCACCCCTATGCTGATTGCACAATGAAATCAACTATGTCATCTTCAAATTGTACCTGTTTAGTTTTTCTGACTTTCAATTTGATAATGCTTTTTTTTTTAGATAATTTTCATATTCAAGGTTGTGCTTTTTTTTTTTTGTAAATGAGCTACCAAGTTGGAGGTTACTCCTGCACGGTACTTTATGAAATTACTTTTATGAAATTACTTATTTTATGAAAGGTATTTTCTTTCAAAACTATGAATAGCAGATGTTGATGGTTCAAAATTTTCACTTTCGATAGTACTTTTAAACTTTAAAGTTTTAATTACCTACATGCTTTTCAAAAGAATTATCAAATAGTATTCTCTCAGCATATTTTTTACACTTATTGGGTAATTCATCTGAACTAATATCTGAACTAGCACTCATTTTAAGAGAAAAAATACAATATAACCTTCGTAAAAGAGATCACAAATAAAATAATACATGGGCCGAAAAGTCCAAAGATGATGCACGCAACGGACGTCCAAAATAGGCTGTTTCAGATGAAAACATCTAAAAAGTCCACAAAATGATTACGAATGACCGTAAAGTAAAGTTGACCGAGATAGCTGAGGCTTTGAAGATATTAAAAGAGCGTGTTGGATATATCATACATGAATATTTAAGTTGCGAAAGCTCTGTTCAAAGTGGGTGCCGCATTTGCTCATAGTCGACCAAAAACAACAACATGTTGATGATTTAGAGGAGTGTTTAAAGCTGTTCCACCGCAATAAAGCCGAATTTTTGCGTCGGTATGTGACAATGGATGAAACTTGGCTCCATCACTTCACGCCAGAGTCAAGTCGGCAGTCAGTTGAGTGGCGAGCAGGCGACGAACCTCGTCCAAAACAACCAAAAACTCAACAGTCGGCTGGCAATATTATGGCATCCGTATTTTGGGATACACATGGAATAATTTTCATCGACTATCTCCAAAAGGGGCAGACTATCAACAGCGACTATTACATTGCGTTGTTGGTGCGTTTAAAGAACGAAATCGCAGAAAAGAAAAAGAAAGTGCTGTTTCATCAAGACAATGCACCGTGTCACAAGTCGATAAAAATGATGCAAAATTGAATGAATTCGGCTACGAATTGCTTTCCCACCCACCGTATTCTCCAGATTTGGCCCCCAGCGACTATTTCCTGTTCGCAGACCTCAAAAGAATGCTCGCCGGAAAGAGATTTAAGATCGATGAAGAAGTAATCGCCGAAATCGAACTAAAAAAACTGGTATCGAAAGATTGAAAAATCGTTTAAATCAGTGCATCGCTCTCGAAGGCAACGAAATTGATAAATAAAGTTGAATTTTGCGAAAATTTTGTGTTTTAGTATAAAACGGCACCGACTTTTCAGCTCATGTGTTAACTATGTGTTTTTGTTTTTCTAGTAGTGGCACCAGAATATGTTTGCTCTTTTAACTGTACTTTTGTTATCATTTGATATTGCACAGCTGCGAGGAAGTGCAAGAGCCAGCCACCAATTTTTACGCGCAAAAGTGGAAAATTTAATAATGTCAAAACAATTAACATCTAAAATTGTCAGATCAATTTTATAAAAAAAATCATTCTAGTATCACTAAAACCTTTTACATTTTTTTTTTTTTTTTGAATATCCGGATACCATACCGGCCAGAAGTTGAACATCCTATAAACCATCCTTGGAGCATTCATAGGTTATCAATATAATCAGTTTTTAGTAATATCTATCCACCTACTATATTGCTCCAAAGCACTACAGATTATCTTACAATTAGTTAACAATTTGTTGAGTACCTATGTAGCTAGATATAGTTTATTTATTATTTAAGAAGCTTTTCAAACATTTGTTTTACATTTTACAATCAAACAAGAACGTGCAATTCGCTCCTGCATTTTAATTGCCAATTTAAGTACAGTACCGCAAGCTCTGCATTCGAAAAGAAAAATTGATTTTGATATTACAAAGGTAAGCCCCTCAATTTTCAGTCTATTGATCTTCTTAATCACACATGTGCTGTTTTTTTTATTGCTAGTCAATGAATCACTTGATTGCTGCAAGATTAAGTCTAAATATTAAGAGACAACTAAAAAAGGAACTTATTGTTTAATAAAGTAACTATCCAAAACGAGAGTTCAATTTACTTTGTGTAAAAACTTATTCTCTAATTACTTTCTTTAAATTAATAACTTGAAATTAAATGCAATTGAATTAAGAGCAAACAGCACCTTTGCAATTACTTGTAATAAGTAATAGGTTTTCGTCAATTACAATAAAAAATAAAACTAAATGTAACTGAAATAGTTTAAATATAAGTAATTGTAAATGAACTTTTTGTAAAAAGTTTTTTTTTACTATGCTGCTTAGGTAATGTTGGGACCGAAAATAAAATATGTTTGAAAAAAATTGAGAATCATTTTTCGAAGGCTGACGACATCACCAAAAGTTTTGAGGACCTCTCCAGTACCATCGGTCAAACTGCCAACATCTATAAATCTAAATTTAAAATTGTAGACACATTTCACAAAACTTTCAAAGTCGACTGACAATTTTATCATTGATGATGTGAAAAGTGTAAAATCATCACTGATGCTTTAACTCTTAGGTCCGATATCGATATTTATTCAAGGTTCATCAAACATTAGTGCTCCTGGCCCTGTCAAAATTTTAACTTATTTTACTTTATGCAAACTACATACATAATGTGAGCAATGGGGTCGCAGTATCTCACTTACTTCTAGGCGATATTGCTGACGATATCAGATCGACATTCAACAATCTTAATGATCTTAACGTAGAATACATCTCTGCAAGCTGAAGTGCTTGAAAATACTCTAATCCTACCTCAAAAGTCTTCTTTACCATCACAAAATTACACCACCCCCTGAACACAATCTCTTGGGTTGGTACTTCCTGGACTTCTTCGGAATGGAACAAGCAACTTGAAAAACTAAGTACCTGCAACAAACCTGACTGTGTCAACTTTACCATTAAAAGAGCATCGAATCACATCGAAATAAATAAACTGGCTTGAAAATTTTTTTAAGAGTAAATTTAAAATCGCTATCTTCAACTGATAAGGAATTACTTCGGCCAACATCGGAGACTTGTCCCTTTAAGTTTACCATTCCAATCAGAAGAGAACTAAAGTGCACCATATCCTCAATCCTTGCTCGTCTTCTCGGTTGACGACCTCAACACGTCCATTGCTTCTAGGTAGGTAGGTAGATAAAAGTGGCTTTTGAAAAGACCGACCCACTCAGGCCTATTGGCCGTGTAATGCCACGTGGATCTGTCATCCTCTTACTCATGGAACCAATCTGAGCTTACGATAAGGCGTAGGAGACTCTCAATGTCTATATTTTTAAGATCGTTTAAGTCGTGGTAGAAGAAAGCTCCCACTGGTCGCGAATAGGAAGGTACCTAAAAAGTGAATGTCCAGTAGCAGATTAAATAATTCATCAATTAAGGCTGTACAAGAGCCATCAGTTTTTTTCAAACAACTAGGCATCAAAGGGCTTGTATAGGGGATTTTTCTTAACCGTAGGGTAAATTGCTTGACTTTCATGTCAAGATCGTTGGTGTCACGCAGCGGACTTGAGAGTTCTGAAGATAGTGTTTCTAACAGTATTCCTCTGTATTTTGGACAATCAGTTTTACGATAGTTCCGGAATACTGGTTGGCCGGAAGAAGTATCTCTCAGGCTAATCTGGATGTATCTGTGGTCTTAAAGTGAGTGTTAAAACCATACCATCCAGTTCGTTAGCGTTTGATTGATATTGTCGGAGACAAGAGTGATTTCTAGCACTTCTTGTTGGTTTCTCGTTATAAAAGTGGGCTCATTGCGAATGTTGCAAACAGTGCAGTCAATACTTATAATATAATCAAAAAGTGACTCACCTCTATCGTTGATGTCGGTTCTGCCCCATACAGTGTGATGAGCGTTAGAGTTTTACTCGATGATAAGGTCAGTTTAAAGCCTTCCAGCTTCCAGTACCACCCTTTTCAGTTTATCACCGGGGAGAGGGTCCACATTATCGCGGCCATGACATGCCGATGCCAGCCAGTAGGAGCCTTTGGCAGTCAGGCAACGGTTAAATCGAGTTCGCCAAGGTTAGAAAGTAAAAATGCATTAAGGCTACGTTTCACTAATATGCAAGTTTTAATCTTTCCTTTGTCTCTTGTATAGAGTGGAGTGTATACAGGTGTCCCAGGTCTACGAACCACGCCTTCTTAGGTCCATTGTTCTTGGTTTAGAATGATGTATTCTGCGTTTGTGGAAAGAAAGACGCAGAATAAGTGCGGTCAAAGCCTTTTTTGAGTAATGGATATGAGTCTCGAGAAATCGTATCATTGCTTAAATTTACCAGAGTAGCCTCCGCTACGGTGCTGTTCGAGTCCTTCGATTCTAAACACGTGCCCAAGAGCTCATCTTCTTCCCCTGATCGTATAGGATTTACTTTTGTTTAGTCATAGGTTTTCATTTCGGACTAGGAGGAGGAGGATAAATTGGAGTCGTCGCTGTCCATTTCTGGATGCTCCTAGAACTAAGGTTCAATTTGAAGTTTCGGTTAACAGAGGAGAAGGTTGCTTATCAGCAACCAGCTCATCCTTTTTATAAACCTTTAGGTGATTGACTCGAAACTGAACCGAGTCATGCCTTTAGTCTGCGGTAGAGGGTTAAGGGACTCCTAATTGATCAATGCGCATCTATAAGGACCCCCGAGTTCTTCCAGTTTCGCGACTTTGTGATCTTGAGTCGAAAGAGTCGGGTTGCCGAGCCTGATGATCTTCAGAGTGCTTTCTGGGGAGGAGGGTTCGGCTAAGATCCAGGTACGGGCTCTTGGTCTGCTAGGGATATGGTCCCTGGGCACGACTTCGAGTTTTGCACCTGGCCAAATCAGTCCTAATCCAACTATGGCTTTGGTGAGAAGATCGAGAATTCCTTTTGGCGTAATCGATCTGTCGGTGTTGTTTCTGTTGATAACCGCGATCTTTATTGCATCTTTAACGCCTTCGCTAAAAGAAAGACCTCATAGATGGTCTTTTAAATGGCCCAGGAGTTTTAGTGTTGTGTTTTTTGGGCCTTTTGGGAACCGAGACGGTTTTCTTAAACGATCTCTGGTGCTTGGAGGAGTCTTTCAGCATTTTGGGAGTCATAGGAGTAGTAGGTAATTCATCTTTGCCTTTTAAACATGTGCATCTCCGTCGGAGGGACTACCACCGACCATATAGAGTTTAGACAAATTTTCGTGAATTTTCATAAAAACGTCAATATCTTCCCACAGATGTTTCTAACGACCTCTCCTCATAAGCTTACCATGTCACACCTAAACGTATCTTACACCTGAAGGAAATACACTTAAACCTTAAAAACTACCATCGTTCCTTACCAAACCCTTATCACTTTATTACCAAAATAAAGGCTACTGTGCAGAAAAAAAACTTCTGTCTACTCAAAGGTTCTATACATAGGATATTTTTGCATTGACTGCAACGAATTGTATACAGAACTGTTTACACCAGAATTCAGTTTCGTGATGAAGTTTGTGAGAATGACAATTTTTCTAGAGAAGTTCTCCTGCCAATTCACAACCATTTTGATCCATAACTCCAGCTGAATTCGAATTTATTGATGTTAAAGTTATTGCCTCCAATCGCAGATTACAAAGGGTTTGTCAAAATTGGGGTTAGAAGTTTTTTTTTTTAAATATAACATGTAAATGTTTAGATTTTTTCTGGTGTTTTTATTTTCTATAAAGATATGGCTATAAACTATTATGTGTGTAAAATAATATTACTTTAATATCTACAAGCTCTCATACGAAGATCAACATTTTCAAGAAATCGCTCACATATTACTGCATTAAGTTCACTTATTTCGGTCCGAATGTTATTTTTCAGTTGTACAATTGTTAATGGCCTATCCACATAGATTTTACTTTTCAAAAAATTCCAAAGAAAGTAATCTACTGGTGTTATATTGTATGATCTAGGGGGCTAGTTTATGTCACCATTACATGAAATTAATCGACCTGGAAACTTAGACCGCAGTAGCTAAAGGTTTGATCGTGTTGTGTGACCTGTAGCTTCATACTGTTGGAAATAAAGATCATCTGTGTCTATTTCTTCAATTTGAAGGTGAAAGAATGCCTACTGCCCGAGAACGTCGTGTGATATCGATACTGAAGGTTCTTTAGTGACACTTTGTACTACAGCCACAATGTCTCAGTAGAGCGTTTTTTTATAGGGTGATTCATCGTGAGATTTGATTTTCAATAGGGTTTCTTTGACAGATCACGCATGACTCTTATCAGACTGCTTGCCATTTTTGTTAAGGATAGTTTGGCAAGTCATAGTGAAAAGACTCCCAACACAACAAAGTCTCCTTATTATTAATCAGCGTTCTGTGAGAAATGATTTTCGTGCGATTCGAAGAACTTACGGTGCGCATAATCGACCTACTGAAACCACCAATACCATTCGCAAATTTGAGTCCCAGTTTACATAAATGGATGATACTTGACCGGTTAGACCACATCCAGCACGTAGTGAACCGACTATATCAGCTGTATCTCAGACTGTACGCGAAGACCGTGACGGTCTTCGTACAAAATTCAACTTGTGCAAGAATTGAAGCCAGGCGACTTGAATTTGCGTCATATTTACAGTGAATGGGCTCTGGAGAAATTCAATGAAAATCCGGTGTTTTATCGTGAAATTTTGTTCAAAGATGATGCCCATTTCTGGCTCAATCTATACGTTAATAAACAAAATTGCCATATTTGGGCGGATGAGTAACCTAAAGAGTACTAAGAGCTACCATTACATCCATTATAAACAACGGTATGGTGTGGTTTATGGGCTGGTGAAATCATTGGTCCATATTTCTTCAAAAATGAGGCAAATAAGAATGTTACCGTCAATGGTAACCGTTATCGCGCCATGTTAACGGACTATGTGCTTCTTGAAATTCAAGCACATAGTCTTGGTGATCTCTGGTTTCAACAAGACATCCATCGCCATCCAAGCCATACATCGCGTGAAACAATGGACTTGTTGAGAAATCATTTTGGTGAGCACTTAATTTCACGTTTTGCTACGGTAAATTGACCGCCTAGATCGTGCGGTATCACACCTTTGGACTATTTTGCTCGGGGATATGTAAAGTTTAAGGTCTTCAGGAATAAGCCAGCTGCGATTGAGGCTTTGGAATCCAACATTACTCGTGTTATCCACCAGATACCAGTCGCTATGCGAACGAGCCGCCCAAAATTGGATCTTCCGAATGGACCACCTCAGACATAATCGTGGCTAGCATTAACATGATATCATTTTTAAAAAGTGTTCTTTTAACTGATAATAAAAATGTTCAGTTCACTTTCAAATTTGTGTATCTTATTTTACATTATAAATCAATCTTCACGATGAATCACCCTATATAAGAGATCACAATATGAAAATATTGCCTGTAAATGGAAAGTTTGAAGCATACGACGAATTAATATATATGGAGGTTAAGTGTTGAGAAAGCCTTTATTTAAAGGAATTTTTTAAGTGGAGACAAATTTTATTTTGATTTCGACACATGTTTTTCTCTACTTTTTTAACTATAAAGGTGATTCCCCTTAAGCACTTAAACCTTGCTTATCGTGTGGCAGTTAAAAATTCTGAGGAATCCAATTTCAGTAACCCAATTTCGGCATCAAGAAGACTGATTGAACGAACATTTGTTGTGTTAAAAAGAAGGTTTATATGTTTGCTTGCAGCACAAGAACTATTTTACTCCCAGGAGAAAGCAACGCAAATACCTAACTCATGTTGTGCTTTTTACAGTATCTGCTTGCGGCTTAAAGCACACTATTTGCTTGTGGAAAATCACGATTTTTATCGAAAATGACTATCATAGTTTTACAGTAAAAATAAGAAACAAAAAAAAAAATAGCTTAATTTTAATTAATTTAAAATTAACATTTGCATATAAATAATAAATTCTTAGTTAGCATGTAGCCTATCTAGTAAAATGTAACACAGAACATTACAAAACATAAGTAAACTTAAAAGATAAAAACATAATTCTTTGTTATTTTATCTACAAAAAAAAAACCTTAAACTAGAAACTGAAAAATGTTGTCCTTGAACTTGTTTCAGTACAAATGATATAACTTATTCCTTCCAATAAAATTACTATTCAAAATTCAATAGCTTTTCTATCGCTTTTCTCAACCGCTTTTACTTCAGTTTATCGTTTACCTAAACCACATTGTCGCTACTCGTTATTCACATTTCAAATATCACTTTAGAACTGACTTTCATGGATTTCTTGTGGGACGCTGATATCTGCACTTTCCTAATATCTTTCGAGAACGTTCTGTGCTGACCAGCTATGGAACGCCAGAATATTTGATAAAAGTTCACATTCTCCAATGGAAGTCTACTGCTATTTAAATATGAAAATCTTCTGCTATGCAAATGTAGATGGCGCTGCTCACTCGTCCCGTGCAACGTGGTCATTCACCGTTTCGTTGAAATGGCACATTCCATTCACATGTACCACCTTCATTTTTCCTCGTTCCCCACGCTGGATCCAGTTGACAACATCATTTATGCAAGTTATCATCTTGAATGGACCTTTCGAATCCAGTTGAAGTTTTCTTATGCAGAGGATTATATAGCCACACCAGGTCTCCTTCATTGAAGCCGGAAGATTTACCAAGATCGTACCCAGTATTTATGCGATTGCTCGCTAGTTTCGTCTTTTCTTGGGAGTTTCCGTGAATCCTTCTGCTCAAATCATCCACATAGTCGCTCACCTCCTAAGGCTCTGAAGATAGGGATTCGGATCTCGTTACACTTATCAATCGAACTGTTTGACAAAAAAGGATGGCGTATTTCCTGTTAACCTGTGAACCACGTTTCGGTAGGACATTAAGAAGAGAGGTATATGATTAAAGTAGACCTTAAATAGATGGTCCTTCAAGATCCTATTGAATCGCTCGATCAGATTGAAGGTGTAGTGGCGTTGTCCTTGTCTTTCTTATTTCCATTATTGGCACACTTCCTTGAAGCCCATCTTCTCTGCTACGGTCTTAGCCTCTATATTTGGGATTGCAAACATTTCCGGCCACTTACTGAAGTAATTTATGACCACAAGTAACATATGTATCGGTTGTTAATAAAAGTTTCGAAAAATGACCCAGCAATGTGAGTGGTTATTTGTTCGAATAATGCTCTGTCATTGTATTGTTGCATTCGTCCCTGTAGCTTTAATTTTGGGTTCTTGGTAGCCGCACATGTTGCACCAATTTTCCACATCTTTCCCTTACCTTCTTGTTTGTTCCCAAAAGATCTCCTGAGTTTCCGTCGTATATTTCATGGAGCATTTGGCTGACTCTGGACCGTGGCATGATTAGCCGCATACGAAATGTTATTTTATCTGCATTTTCCCTATTTCTCTTTAGCAAACCGTCTTGCACACAAAGTGAGTCTGGGATACTGTGCCCAATATGCCTTCAAAGTTCGGCACCTGTCCGATATCTACTTTCCTCATGTTCCTTTCAGGACAATATTATTTCGATGTCATTGCCTGCTTGTTGGAAGGAAGGAACGGAGATCTCTACTTTATCAGTCTTAATAATTTGGGTAGTGGTCTTTTCTTTCGCTTCTTTACGGTTACAGTGTTCATATTTAACTCCACACGGTCGACGAGAGCAGCATTTAAGTGGAGTTTTCCTTTGCGGTGTTGCACTTCAAAGTCGTAGCCCTGCTCGATCTATTACAGAACTTGGCCTTTAGGGTTCGTAAATTGTAGTACCCATTTCAGAACTGCGTGGTCTACGCGAAGACCACGTTCGTTTCCAGAATTAAATCCTGAATCTCACCCCGAGTTGCCCAGTAGTTCCGTTCTGATTTGGAGCTTACCTTGTTGTAATATGCAACCATTTTCTCTTGACGATTATGAACTTTTGAGATCACAGCTCCGACCCCAGTATTGTAAAAAGTCTGCGTCCACGATGAACAGTTTTCCGAGAGTGGGTAATGCAAAATGGAGTTCTTATATTGTTATTATATTATGTACCATCAAAAAAATATTTTAAAAGGCAGCCAGTCTAAACTTTCATTCTATAATGGGGAGTGGCCGTGGTGTAGTGGTATATGCATAGAATCCACAAGCAGGGGTCGCGGGTTCGAGTCCCGTGCAAGGCAATTCTCTGAAAAAGTCTTTTCATAGAATTTGTATATAGTTACATGAAAATCCCGTCGGCGTCAACTCTGACATGAAGGCATAACACTGATGTTAGAGTGGTTGCTGCCTGGGCTAAATGTAACAAATTAAGACCCACTGGTTGAGGATGCACTGGCTCCAGTTTGGCAACCACCTCTGGAAAAATATCAAAACCTAACACCTTAGTTTCAAAGCTACTACACCATCCGCCCGCGCCCTGGTGAAAAGCATGTAAAAAGGTACTTATGTATATCCCCTTGGTGCGCGCGACCTATGTTTTATGTGGCGAACGATAATAAGAAAAAAACAATTTGGTTAATTCTATTGGGCCACAGGCCGGTAATACTTTATTTTTCTTTACAACCATTGAATACTTAGTTTCAAGTGACTCGCCGTCCTCAGCGTCGCTGCGATCAACCATCAACTAATATCGTATTACTAAGCGACTAGCTGGGGTTGTTGTTGGGCTTTTATAACCAATAAGTGATGACTCGACGATTTGATTGATGTCAGCCGGTGATCGATTCCCTGTCGCTGATGATGCACTTTTGTCCGGTAAATGGCCGCTATCTGTTGACCTAAGTTGTTTGTTTGTCTTTATATCATATGTAACTCGCGCGATTTATAAAAAAAAAAAAAAAAATATTAAAATAATGGCTGCCGTTTCTAAACTAGGAGCCTGTATGGGTCATATTATGCACCACAAAATTTTTTTTAAAAAACAGCCGGTCCAAACTTCCACACTATAATGGCTAATTAAAGCAGCCAAGTTTGAACACAAAAAAGTCCAAGTATTTGCTGCTGCTGTTATTACCATTTGCTTCTCGTTGTTGCCGTGTATCACCTCATAAAAATCTAGACCAACCTTTTGAAATAGGTAGTTCGGAGTAGCCGCACTTTGTAAAGTTTATTTTGCTTGAATGGCAGAGGCTCTCTTTCATATACTTAACATGTACATATATTGTACCGTTGAAGGTAGAGTCTCATTCGCTACAAATGTCGAGGATTCTCTAAAATAGATCTCTTAAAAATTGTTTTGAGTGGCTGGTGATGACATTGAACAACGATACCTGGCCTTCCACATACAGTATGTGTTAAATTGATCAAAGATATTCCTATCTAAATATTTTATTATGAATACCAATGAAGTATTGTAAATCATTGTATGTTTAATTTTAAATTTTGTTTCTTTGTTTATCCAGCATTTTCCTTAAATTCTCGTTATGATTATTCATTACTTACTCCTCTTCCTCTTACTCTATCCTTCCATATAATAAAATATCATCAGCAATTATTTCTAGCAATTCGCTCTGTCTCATCTGCCATATTTTTGGAGCTGGTGATGTTCCAAAAGGTGTCCAAATAGTTGTAAGTAACCTACTTTTAGTATTTTTTTGCATACAATGTAGAAAATATTTCGCGCTTTGAAGTTTAGGTAAAATTTCACCTAAGGTAGGAATCTGATAGTTACTTCTTTGGAACGCTTTATTAGGCTCTGTCTAGTCAAGACAAATGCTAAGCTTATTATTTCTTTGTAGGAGAACAAGGTTGCTTATCCACGGAGTGTGTTGATGTTCTCTGCTAACAATGTTCCTTCACTCTAGGTTTTCAAGCGTTTTCTTAAGCTGCTGTCGGAAGGAAATTGGAATACGACGTGGATCTGTCTAAACCGGAACAATTGATTTATTGACCTGCAAATGAAGTTGATTTTCTAACTTGCCATCACCATTATATATGGTATGACTTTGAAACTAAACTCGTTATAGCTACTCGATTTTTTTTAGGTGTTTACTGTTATTAACTTCAACTTCTGTGACTTTATCCTATCTAAATATCTCCGGTATTGCAGAAATATCCGGTTTCTGAGCGGCGGTAATTCAAAAACTGGTTCTCCTCATCTGGAATCTTGATTCAAAAAAAAAAAATGACCTAACAGTCCAAAAAAGAATTAATTGCATCCGCTTAGAATATTCAAAAATACTGTTTTTTTTTATTGAACTTTGAGGAATGATTATATATATATTTAAGGATAACAAAATAAAAAAGAAATTTTAAGGTAAAAAAAAAAAAATTTTAATAGATTTTTAAGCCTATTTCATGGGCGCCTTATCACTGCAGTCTTCAATTTCAATTCATCTCGTAATTCTTGACTATAAGAATCGTCGACATCGATAACCGACGAAAACATTGATTAAGTAAAAGAAATGTTGGTCAATAACCGCAAATTAACCATCAGAGAGTTTGCGGAGGACTTGGATGCCTATGGATCCGTCCAAGACATTTTGGCTAATAAATTGGGTTTCCGTCGTGTAGCAGCAAAATTGGTGACAAAAGACTTCAATTTCATGCAAAAAAGAGACCTGAAAAAGAGAGTCTGAATCCTGTCCCACCTGTCCAAATTTGCTTTCCGAAATACTCTCACAAAGTATTTTCACGAAACTTCCTTTGAAAATGAATCACTTTCAGACATTTCATTTTATTCAAAAAACAAAACATTTCCACCCATTCAGCCCTTTCCACTTAGAAACTATTATAACGTAAATTTATTTTCAATACACAATAGTATTGTTTTATGTGTTTGTTTTTTTTTTATGATGAGCGTAAATTGTAAGAGAAATGTGTATACAGACATACATTTGCCCAGAGACAAGGATACTCCTCAAAGACTTCATTTGGAAAGAACAACCAAAAAACATGGATTGCCACTTTTTCAAGGGTTCTTTGAATAGGTCGTAAAAATAATGGCCAACTGAATAGCTGTAAACATTTTTTATTTTACAATAACATCTTAGTTCGAAGGATACTCGAAGCAACTAGTCCTCATCTTACGGAAGCCTTGTAAGAGTTGCGTTAAAGAGATCCTAAAAGCCCGTGAAGTGAAAAATTACAAGGCGTATGAAGGAGTCACAAAATTTACGATAATGCATCGGAATTTGCTGGCTGATTTACAGGCTCTTGTCAAAAATGTTTTTTTTTTTTTTTTGTGTTATCTATCTCTTAAAGCGGAAACAAGTCTTAAAAGGTTGGTTACCATTAAATGATAAAATTGTACTAATGTGTAACAGTTGTAAGACTATGACATTATCGTTGTTTAAAGATGTAGGGCTATTCGATTACATTACATACCTATATGTACTATATAATAGATAGAGAACAGTTGGGAAATTGGGTCCTTTTGTCAGCATATTTACGTGATGCCGTTATTTAACTATTTGACAATCTTCATTTGACTGTTTTTCTATGTCACATTCGAAGCAACCAATTTTATACATAGGTGGACGGATTGTCATCTTATGCATCTTAATAAGAGCAATGATAACTAAATTACTTTTAATAAATTTATTTTTAATGTTTTAAAACTCAACCTTTTGTAGAAGAGCCATTAAGGCTTTGTGAAAACGTAATAGCATTGTTAAGTTTTATGGTAAGTAAACAACATCTTAAATCCTTTAAAAAAGAGCTGAGAAGCCAACTGCGTAATACAGCCCATTTCGTACAATAAAGATTTTCTATACATCTTGTTGTATTCAATTGTGCTTAAACCGTAATCTCTATCCTGTCTTTTTTGTAAGAAAGATTTTGAAGCAGGAACTAGGTGATTGAAAAAACATCAAACTAAATAGATAATCATCATACACGTAATATGGATAGGAAAAATAGAGTGGATGAACAATTCTGCTCCAATATATTTCATCTTCTATGATCATTTACCCCAGTGGAACATCGATGCAATAAACGAGTACACATGCAGCATTTACGGTTGTTCGGTGAAGTCTTAATAACCTCAATCAAGTTGGATTGCGGAGCAGTTCCAAATTGACTGTGGAAATTGAAGGGGCTTGCTGGTTGGCATGCTGGGACTCGTTAAGTCTGCGGCAATCTTCTGGACATATAATTATATATTTCAACTCAAGCTACCAAGCATCCTTATGATATATTTTGAACACAATGGTCAAGCGACGCATCTATCTTTTAAATGTTTAAATGGTAACTATCAAATGAAACCAAAGAAGAAATATTCATTAGATAAAATGAGAACTAAAGTTCAGCCCATAGTCCGCCTGACAGCGCGTATAAGCCCCTGATACATCTATCTAAGAGCAAATTTAATGCCAGATATACCCGCACAATTCAAACGATTCCTTTAAATGGTCTGTGAGAATGCAAAAATTCATTTTACAATTCACACAACTCAGCAGAGTAATAAGTTTAAACAAATTTGCTGAAGCCAAAATTAAGGCTAGGAAAAACCATTCTCAAGAAGAAGCCAATCTACTCAAGGCATGGTGTCAACACTATCACCAGATTGATTTTGCAGAAAAGGGCAGAATTGTTTGTCATCGCAACTGAATATGGTGTATACTTATTGAATTGTTAAGAACAAGGTCTGCTTAGGACTTTTGGTCTGTCGCAACATTTAAATACATGCGACCAACGTCAAGGTCAACTTGAAAAAATTCTTGAAAGCCGTTAAGACAAACTAGAATGACTGTCAAGAAACTCTGTATCGTTTAAGTATTTTTGTCCTATTATCAGCTGAAATTTACCAAGAATCGCAACCATTTTTTGTCTTTAAAAAGAATACGCAAAATAGAGAAAATATGTAGCCTACTTTATAAAAAAATATATTCCTCTTTACAAATTGCCACAAAGGCACCACACGGTTCGGTTGTAAATTCGTGTTAAGTCTATCTTAGGGGAAAATCATAACTGCAACGATATTCGAGACACCTCCCAATAAATTAAAATTGCAAATATGTAATTGTAATTGTAACTACAATTATGAGAATATATCTGTCGAAGTAGCTGTACTGTTTGATGTAGAAGCTCAAACATATATACTCGTATGTATATGGAACGAACCTGGTAAAAATGACTTAGTATTAAACATGGTTTCGATGAATAAGAGGGGATTTTATTTCTGTGCAGGTGAAGGGCATAGCACGAGGGATCTACAATTTATAGGTTGCAGCGTTGATCACTTTGTTACTTTATGTTAAAGTTATCGCAATCTAAATATAATTTTGGCTCTGCAACAAGTAACTCTAAGAATACAAACCTAATATACTATACTATACTACAATATTAACCATAAAAGCAGAAATGAGTAGTTCTTAATATTAGTAGTTGTTGGTAAATTTTGTTTTCAAACGTCCTGATAAGTGATTCATTAAACAGGTAAATCAACCTTGCACTTGTTACCCACCATATCGACCTACGACATAAAACACGCTTCAATCACTCTACATTTAACGCCACCAAGGTCTTATTTTACTTCTTAAGGCAGCTTTCCTCGTAAAACAGAAGTAGACACCTAACAATACTACGACGACGCAATTAGCTTCCTTTTTAAGGTTGTGTCGCGCAAACAGAAACTTGTCAATCTGGTTTTGCTGATGTTTTAATCCAAACCCCAACAGTTCGTATTTCTGTAGCGCCAGAAATACACTCAGTGTATACGACTTGCTCTTGCATGTTAAATAATAATTGCACATTGCAACGGTTTTACTTGTATTCCTCGAAAAATGCTGCACAGATATAAAAGCCCCCTAACTGACTTTGAATAAATCAGTTAGATTTCATCATCTGAATCAGCCCGCAGTGAGGAATAAAACTCAACACGGATACTACTTGCATATTCCTCAACTTAACCTAACAACCCAATTCGCATTATGGAACACACATTGGTAAGGAATATATTTATGAGACTTCCAAATACAGCTAGAGTACATATAACATAAAGTGTTTCCGCATCATCTTTTGTGACAGGTGGCGCTTTTGGTAGCAAATATCGCTCTGACTTCAGGCGTTTCTGGAAGTATTTTATATGCATCTGGTGTACCGTATCCATACGTATCACCGTATGCATTAGCATATTCATATGCACATCCTCCACTTGTCCTATCATATCCCATCAATGTGAACCTTGAAGCAGCTCTGGCTGCGGCAGCATCACATACATCTCCACCCATCATCGCTGGAACATCTGTAGATGGTGTACTCCTTGATGAAAGGAAGGAGTCTCAAGAAAATCCAAGTAATCAATCACAACCGCCATCATCTGCACTTGGAGAGGTATCTTCTTTAACGCCATATGAATCACCTCTGCCAGCGGAGAAGTCTCCATTAGCAGAAGGAGAATCTTCTTTGTCAGATCCGATATCTCCAGTGCCAGTGGCAGAGTCAGGGCCAACGTCAGAGCCATCTCTACCACTAGCATCAAATGACCTGAAATATTATCAACTTAGGTGAGTGTGTCTGTGTATGTATGGTTAATATTCATGAATGCTGGAGGAGATGAAACAAATAAAGTGAATTTGGACAAGGATAAATCCCATCCAGCATCAGCTCTACAGACGCACATAGAAAACACTCCATTTGCATTGATTTTATTTCTTTGTTTTTTAGTTCTCCTGTCACGTACACGATACCCAAACCACTGGCGTGGCCAGAGGCATTGCAATACCATCATCAGGACAGACTGGGCCAATATAACTATGGATATGCCAACGAACATAGCTCGAAGCAGGAATTCAAGCTTTTGGATGGTATAACACGAGGTGCGTATAATTACGTGGACGCCGAGGGAAAACTACAAAGTGTATCGTATGTCTCCGACGGTCAAGGATTTCGAGTGGCGGCTACAAATTTACCACAGCCTGTTGTTCCAGTGGAGATACCAGATTCACCAGATGTCGCCGCAGTCAAAGCCGCTCATTTGCAGGCACAATCCCAGGCAGTGGCTAGTGTGAATGAAGCCAACGCCATTGATGCTGCTGCCGCTGCTGCTATTGCTGCTGCTGGTGCTGGAATACCTGGTATTTCTGGTGTAAGTGCAAGTGCAGCTGCTTTAAATGTGGATAGTGGCTGTAATGAGACCTCTAAGGGAGGATCTTTCAAATGAAATGTGAACCACAGATGTCATTAAAACTTTACTGATATATCTTTGGTCAAAGGGTTTTCATTTCTCTGTTTGCCTTTACCTTCAGCTTCGTTTGTTCGTTCATTTTTCGTTTTTCTATTTTCTCGGCATTTCAAGTGAGGCTCTTGTAGTAATGCCAGGAGGAATGGATATAACTTTATTTTTTCTTAATTAGAGTTGGTCATAGCCTCGATGTCCAGTGTTTTTGATGTTTTAGCCAAGGGGGCAATCCTTCAGATCTTTTTTGGAAAAAACTAACGGAAACAGAGATGACGTTTGCCTGTCCTTGTCAAATTATCCGCAAAGTTTTATTTGCCCCGCGGACGCAGAAGTAGAGTTGCAGAAAGCAATTCATGAAGTTCCTTCTCCGTTTTTTTTTTTTTTTTTTTTTTGCTTTCCTCGATAGAACTGAAAGAAGAGGGGTAGCTCTTAAGGAACCCTTTTTTTCTGAAACTTTGATAAACACAATCTCACTCAAAGCAAGAAATGTGCAATTGGATTTCCCGACTGAAATTGAGTTCAAGATGCCACTGGTACAAGGAATTTCCCAAGGGACATTGTAAATTTAAATGCTCTTAGCTAATTCTATCATAAGTTTAAGCAGACAAGGAATTATGTAAAATTTATCAATTAAGGCACCTCTTTTAGTAAGTGAAATGTTCCTAGAATTGTCTTGCAGGTTTTGAGCTGAAGTGTAGAAGGAGAGGGTAATGAGAATATTGTTAACATCTTTTAAAAGAAGCTTTCCAGTACCGTGGCATTAGTCGCGTGGTTTTATAAAAGATTTGTAGTCGTAGAGTGATTATGTGATTTATTGTGCCTTCTTATAATGCCCTGATACGTACAATTCCTCATTAAGCTTTTTATTGCAACAATTGTATAATATACTGCAAAAATCCCAGACATTTGGTTCAATTATGGATCAGAGCTGGTCTTGTTTCAGCATTTAATATAAGAATTTCCTCAGAAAATACAAACGTATATACATACGTATAAGTACATACTTCTTTCTTGTTTATTAACAGTTCAAATAGGTTTTTAAAGGTTTTTTTTTTTTAAATTGATAACACCCTTACCATCAACAGTTAATTTGACTGCTGGCAGCGAACAGCTGATTTTACCACGAATATCGAATCGTGGTTCGTGCGTTACATCTATTTTACGGTCGACATAATCTTTCATCTGTGTTAGTTATTCGAATAACCACGGATCATATTTTCGCAGCGCAAAAACTCTAATTTACAGAGCGCACCGAAAAGCTCTTCATGCAGTGGAGCGCAGTATTAAGAAAGACCCGGATGAGTCGATTTGCCATCGTGTACAGCAACTGGAATTCTGTTTATTCACGTAAGAAGATGTTGTGGAAGGATTTTGGACTCCAAGCTAACAAAATATAGTGCCAGCTAAAACGTTAAAGTCAATGGATAGCGCTATAGACCCAATATTTCTTACCTTTTTGTTCCTTATTGAATAACATTCACATGAAGAATAGTGGTTTCAAGAAGACGGCGCAACATATTACATAGCGCGTTGCACCATCAATTTCTTGAAGGAAATATTCACTTATTTAGGTGAAGTTACATTTCGTGGTGAACATGGGGCTAAGCTAACAAGCCTCTCCAGTTAGTCCGGTTTTTAGTTAACTGCCTAGAGTTGCGCACTCCAAGTTGGTTATACTTCCGAATTATAATACTTAATTATTCAAGCTTCTGAAATCTTCTGGCCAAGCATTACAGTTCACGTAAACTGAAGCTAAAGTTATACATTTTGATATTTTTGGTCTCGACTTCAATTAAATCTCGATTTAAGTCTCTTAGGTTGTCATTGACATCCATACCGAGAATGGAAAGTTTTTCAGTTTCGACAGTGCAAGTGTCATTCATGGAAAATGGCTGGGTGTTTAAATTTCATTAAAATAACAGCAGACAGCTTTGTGTTTTAGAAGCACTAAATTCCACTCTGTTTATAATTCCCCAAATAGCTTTGCGGCTAAAATCGGAGTTTAATGTGCTTTAAATACGAGGTGTGTTCATAAAATAACGGGAATTTTAGTTTTTTAAAGAAAATATTTATTTATCTGTCTACATTAATGCTTTCGCCTTTAAAATAGTCCCCATTAGATATTGCGCACTTGCGCCAGCGCTTCGTCCCATCCTCGAAACACTTCTTAAACTTGATCTTTGGAATAGCCTTTAGCTCTTTCGATGCGCTTTTAACTCCATTTATGCTTGTAAGACGACGAAAGTCACACGGAGCCATGTTTTTTCAAATATGGAGGCTGGGGCATCGTTACAGTATTGTTTTTGACCAAAAGTTCACGAAAAAACAACGTTCAAAGATCAAAAAATTTTGAATAAATATTGCTGCCGCGCGAGTTTTCAAAACATTCGAAAAAATTTCATGACATGAGCCAATTGATATGGCAACATTATCATCAACTTCTCTGATTGTGATTCGGCGATCGTTCACAACCATTTCTTTCACTTTTTTCAGGCTTTCAACGGTTGTTGATGTACTGGGGCGTCCAGAGCGTTCTTTATCTTCAGCGTCTTCACAGCCATCTTGGAAACGATTATACCACTCGTAACCTCTTGTTTTACACATACATAGCAGACTCACCATTAGCCTTTGTTAACATTTCACACGCTTTGTTACACTTTATTTAATTTTTGACGCAAAATTTGATACAAATTCTATATCATACTTCAGGGGCATGTATAGCAGCATAATAATAAAAAAAAATTTGACAATCGAACTCTCCAAACCCGCCAAATTTAAAAATTGCCGTTATTTTCTGAACACACCTCTTACGCCGTCGTTCCTGTTCTATAGCTAAAGAATAACGACGTGAGTCCAAGAAAGAATTTGAGAAGCAGAAAGTTCTGTCGTTAGCAGAGAAATATATTGGACAAAATATGGCAGACAAAATATCATTGATGAAAATTGAAAAGAGTGTCCGAGACAGAACGGAGCCCGCATTAGAACAGGCACTACATTTTAGTGAAGGGAAAGAATAATAGCCAGACAAATTCAGATAAAACTATCTAAGAGGTGAGGAAGGCGGAGGGAGGGCGGGGATGTATCTGTGTTTTACTAAGAGCCAACACAGCTGGATTGTATTTACAGACGTGGATGTACGCAGAAAAGTGATTATTTTTTAGCCCGCGTTATAAGCTATGTCCACTCAAAATTCAGCAACACAAAAAACAAAAACACCGACGACGCTAAACAAGGCTGGGAAATAATAATTCAGACGTTGGTTTACCGAATCAAATTGTTGTAGGTGTTATATCCTAACAACAAGATGCCGTATGATAGTGTTATACAGCACTATGACCGGTGGTAGGAGATGTGAAATGTCCGCTTTATAATTTTTTTTTTTTTTTTGTTTTTGATTCCTTGCACCAAAAAACTTTTTTTGCACTGAGATTTTTTGTTTTGATACTTGCGAGAAGTTGAAATGTGCTGATTTATTGTTTTGCACAGACTGTGAGTTTTATTGTGCACTCGTCAGAGGTCAGGGAGGGCACTGGATTTTTAATGTCAAATTTTTACGCAATTTCAATGTCAAATATTCAAACTGATTTTGGTTAGCTATATTTTTGTCCCCAACCCACTTCGTCAGCACTCTACTGATCATATTTTCGAATACCTTGACGATATTCGGAAGAAGACATTTTGAACAAGCATTTCGCGGATTAGATGTACTCTTATCACCTTAATAAAGCATTATTAAATAGGGTGGTATAAATTTTTACCTCTTAAAATAAAATATGTCCAAACACAATGTTCGGTGTGCCATCGGTTTGCACAGATTTCTTCCACCTTGCTTTCTCGAGGTAGCCAATTCTTAACCGCACGACCATGGTAGTCTGGATCCTGTTGCAGATATGACGAAGTAAGTTGAATCAGTGAAATAGTTGTGGAAAATCATTTCGAAAAAACTTCAGATAATTTGGGGAATTCAGTCTAGGCGGTAGTTTAATTAATTGTTTATAACTACACCTGCCCAAATATGGACGCCGAATTTGTATTGAAGTAATTTATGTCTCCTTGAATTGAAGACAATGCGACTTTAGGCTTAAACAATTTTAGTTGTTTCGCTGGACAAAAAGTACTATTAACCTACACGAGATGATCCTAATAGCAAACATTTTTTTCTTATAATTATGGATTTATCTATAGCCATGGGTTTCATACGCTTCAGCTTACAAAATTTCGAGTCGTAAATATTCATAGCTAATTCTTTTTGTATTTAATTGGAGAATATTTTTTGCTTCTTACTATATACCTTGTAAATATTTACCCAAAGAATGCAAAATTATAAGACAAATACCGACTTTTTTCAAGAGTCCTTGTAAACCGAAATTATGAAAAAAAACGTATTCTCTGCTAAAACAAATTGAAATATGAATACATATCGCCAGCAAAATATTCTATTTTATGAAGTGATCACTTTTTATTACAACTATTAGAAATTACTTATTGAAATGCACTGACCGCGTTGTTACGGGCTAACAGAAAAATGCAGTGTGTTCAGCTGTCAACTTTCGACTGATGTTATTACCACACGATCTTCGACAAACAAATAAATTGTGGTACATTGTTCGTTAAAATTCGTTATCTTAAACTTTTCCTTATTAATTTTGGTTTTCTAAAAATTGATTTTTGGCCGAATTTTCGATTAAAATACTCCACTGTACTGCGTTGACAAATAGAAATGGTCCAATCCTATTGCGTGACAATGATATACCCCATACATCACGCATAACGGTGCAAAACTGAAATTCTTTCGCATCCAATTTATAAAAAAGTATTGGCTTTTACATTTTTACCATAAAACCAGATATTTCATGTGGTACATACTTTAAAAAATATTACCTCTGTAGCTTTAGGAAAAATAAAGTCCGAAGAAAATTCTCAAAATCGAACCTGCGATTCTTTAATTTGAAAACTGGCGTTAACACTGCTGGCCTCCTGGTCTCAGTCTAAAACTTAAAAGTTTAAACAAACCATCTTGTAAAAAAGAGGTCGAAACACATATTTACACCCTGCCTGACTCGAACTGAAACTTTTTAAAATGCTATAATTTTTTCATTTTTTGATAAATTTTATTGTGCCAAAGCAAAAAATGTTGTAAAATACATTAATTTTCAAATTGTATCAGAAGTTTTCAATATGTCCAAATTTGGCGCACGTGGCTCTGCGTTATTTCGGCGCATTCCCTGCGAAGTGCTTGTTTGAGGTGGTCCAAGCTTTGGTATTTTTAGTGCCAACCTTTGCCTTCAAAATACACCAGACAGAGATATCCAACGGATTTGCATCCGGAGAATTTGCAATCTATTGTTTCGAAGAAATGAAGTGTGGAACATTATTTTTTAACCAATCTTGGTTGACGCGCGCTTTGTGAGAATGTGCCGAGTCTTGTTGAAATCTCCACAGTCTTCGGCCGAACTGATTGTTTGCCCAAGGCTTCAATACTGTCTCTAAGACAGATTCACGGTATACGATCGCATTAATTTTGACGCCACGGTCCAAAAAAAGGGACGGAGAGCTACCATCGGCAGTTATTGCGGCCCAAACCATCACCATCGGTGCTACCTGCTTTCTGGTGGCCGTCTGAAGGTGTAAATTTTTGAAGGACCTCTCTGGCAACTAAACTCGGTGATTCTGTTTGTTGACATATTGCTGGATAACAAATGGCGACTCATCGTAAAAAAACAAATTCGGTAACTCACCACTTTCGTGCAAGCGTAGCATCTCCTTCGCTCATTCGAATCTAACTTTTTTCTGTTGCGGTGTAAGATCGTGTGCTTTTTGGAACTTTAATGGCTTGAGCCCAAGCTCATTTTTCAGTATGTGTTGCATCCGTTCCAACGATATGTTGAGCTCACGAGCCATTTTTCTTCCACTTCGATGCGGATTTCGCTCAATTCGAGCCTTCACATACCGAACCATTTCTGCCGATGTTGCTGTTTTTTTATGACCATCTCCATGGCGTTTTGCAACGTTGCCAGTATCACGGTAATGAGCTATGGTTCGAGACACAAATGATTTATTCACGTTGAGGTGCTGGAGGGCTCTAACGATAGCTACTTGTGGTTTTCCAGCCAATTTTAAAGCAATCACACTATGTTATCACGTTTAAATTCCATCGCGGATAAAAATTTTTCAACACAATTAAGACACAAACCGTTTAATTGAAAAATAAAATTATCTGCCATGTGTCAAAATATGAGCTCATTGTCATGAACGGTTATGACATAGCAGTCTGAAGTTGGTTGCAGTTTGATTCAGGCAGGGTGTACATACTTGTACACATTTCAGCGATATCTTTGAATTACTGATGGTGAGGACATAAAGATCGAACAAATGTTAATGTTTCTGCCCGAAATGTCTTTGATTTCTACCACGATGAACATCGTAGTAGAGAAAACCGCAGCTTAGGTGACGCCCCCAAGTGCAACGGAACCTCAACCACCTAGATAATATGCGTAACTGGAGGCGGGTCTAGTAGATTTGTTATACTTAAGTTCAGGAATTACTGTTTGTACCGACCAGTTGGTTCTGAGGTTTAGCGTTTTGTAGAAAGTTTTCCATTGTGACGAGCTTCCGAACGTTGTTCCGTCATTATCAGCTATATATTTTCTCGATCATTTGCTTTTCACACCTTTTTTTCCACTTTTTCGTTATTGTGGAATTGTAGATATCTTAAAATGTACCTTGGCTACAACTAGGGCACTTCGTTGTACGAGTCTCCATTAGCACCTTTGAAATGTTCGGTCATCTTTCGCCGGTAGCAACATAAGTAATTCGGTTGATTGTTCTATAATCTGATGACTGCCATGTTTCTTTGTAAATATCAGAATGAAGAAACCGCGTGCTTGTTATATTGATGTTCCGCTCTGCAGTAAAATCAGTAAACCTAAGTCTATACTGCTAATTGTAATCTCATTTGATATTTTGGCGTTAAAATCATCCGAAACAATGTTGATGGCTTGTTCAACCTTTTTTTTGGCGGCTTGTCTATTTTTCTGTAGTTGAGTGAATGTTGAAGAACTGAGTCTAACTGCGTATTGATATAATGTTTCCTGTTATGTCTGCGCTTACAACAAATAAAATATAACGTTTTGTTCTCAGTTAATCTTTATTTTGTCCGGCATTTTTATCGCATTTTCCGCAAAGTGTACTCCACGTGACTTATTCAGGATCCAAAAATATCATACTATGCTCATATCCGAACTTCGTTATTCTTCTTTTCATTTTGTATGGTCGACAGTAGTTATTCAGTTTTTATTCGACTTTATCCTCAGTGGATAACTTCTAACAAGGCGGGTCAGGAACTTTCTTTTAAAAGTTGGGCAAAAGGCTACAACGAAGTTTAGGTCATATTCAGTTGACTAATTTAGGGTTCATCCATCACTATATATAGCTCCCTATTATGTTCATAAAATGACTTTTGACATCATCTCCTTCTCCGGAAATACGGGAGGTGTTGCTCGTTTCTCCTACTCAACACTTGCTTGGTAAGTCAATCCCAATGAGACGAGACCAGTACCATTTGGCAAAGAAGAGGAAATAAAATATTAACAGTTGCTGGGTAGTTATAGCGTTCGGTATCGCCAAGTTTACGCTGCTCATTCCTACCCTATTTGTACAACACCTGGCCAACCCAGCATACTTTACTCTACATTTTTCAAATGATTTGGTATATTATATTGTACTTACTAAGTCATATTTCGGTGTTTAGAGCAGTTTAGACCACACATACAATTATCATAGTTGGACTTTTCTTTTACTATTCGGACCAATCGCTGTTTATGTATGTATAAAAGAAAATTGTTGGATTGGATGTATTGGATGTATGGTATGTATTAAGATCAGGAGTTTGACTTCGATCGACAGATGGATGAGCCCCATAAAATGCTGCAGTATTATCACAGGTCTCTCTGACGTGTGCCTTCCTACCTTTGTTACATCCTCAATATCTATCTGTCCGAAGTATGTCCTACTGTAAGTGCATGTGTGCAGTCGATTGTAAAATCTATTTGAAATTGTGTTGATTTGGTGGCCAACGTATCTCTTTAAGGAATTAAAAGAATTTAAAACATCTTGAAACTTGCCGAATATGTTTTCTGCAAACAATATTTAAGCTAACATAAAGCTCTTGTTGTCAGTTTTGTCTCCGAAGACATCAAGTATAATTTTGATTTCATAAGGCGTCTTTGGTTACTTTATCGTTCTCCTCTGTGAGAGATAAAGGCACATCGAAATCATGTTCTACAGCTTACACTCAGGTTACATGCCTGAGCCTCATGATTATGTTCAAGAATTCATATGTATTATTGTGCGGAAAAGTGCAGAATGTAGTAGAATTTCTAAAGCAAATGCCAGCCAAGAGGTCCAACAGCCTCAAAAGTTTTATTTTGCTATGCAGGCCACTGGGCTTGTTACTGCTTAACTCCTAGAACTATGGCCATTTTCAATTCTAAAACAAACATATCAACCATATATGTATGTGTTTACAAAACTTGTTTGCTCAGCAGATTCACAACAGACCACCTACCGTGTTTGTTCATCAAATATAGTAACATATACATACTTGACAAAATCCTATTTTTGTATTTGTTTTATTTAAAAAAAAAAAACTTAACACTTAAAGTTTTTGGCTAATCTTAGAATACTCAAGCACATGTTAAGTTCTGTGAAAAATGGGACAGAAAGAGAAAGAAAGTTGTTCAGGCCCAGTACTCACTTCGTGTATCTTCTACACCCTTTTGAGTATTTTAACCCCCCCCCCCCCCCCCGCATTGGAAGCAAGAGTACTTTGCCGCCTTCCGAACTAATATAATTGACTTCATGATTTTTCAATTAACTTCTCCAATTGATTGTACAGTCATCCTTGACTTAGGTCCAAAGTAACTTACCATTCTTGACTTTCTCTAGAGTCCAGACTTCCTTTTTTCCCAGTCTCTTTGTCCTCTTAACAAAGGTTAATAGTTATATTTCTTTTGGAAAAATTTGAATTGTCGCCTCCTTAATGGAGTACGGTAGCTTCCTTTTTAATGGACCCACTCTTCTGACACAGACAGAGCGCTCCTCCGCTCCTAGGTGGTGCTTTTGCCGTATTAATGTTGTTAAAAGTCCTGGAGCACTTTAGACAGATAAAGTATCAATTCTTTGAAGTGTCACTTTTGGGAGAGATGTGTCCCTCATTTATAGTCCTCCTCGTCTCTTTAGGCACAAGAGGCAAATAGACAATATGTTGCCCTTCCGACTTTTTCTGGGTGTACGGTGGTAGACTTAGGTCGCAGCCGTAAGACGGCAAGGGCGCAGCAAGAGTAGACCAACATTTATAATGGAATTTCGTATTTCATTTCTAAAAGTGTGCTTATCTTAATGGTATTGGTACGTACGGTTGGGTTTATTAAATATTCCACATGATGTTGCAAAGTCCTTGTGAATAGACTTTAATAGATATCGTCACTTTACGTAGCTTTAAGTGTGCCTTTCCTTCTGGACTAGGGCAGAACCATATTTGAGATGAGAAAGATAGGAAAGTACTATTACGGATAATGGGATGAGTGGCATTCCAAGGAATGTTGATATAATACAATCGACCATTTTACAAACCATATGTATAATTCACAAGCATCGTGATTTTAATTGGACTCAATAGGACCATTAAAGGAATATTCATACGTTGACAGTGGTTTGAGTGTTTAAAAACTAAGTTTGGAGATTAACAGTTCTTAATGTTTGCTTAGACACTTTGTTTAAACGAATAAATAGTTGGCCAGGGAGGGTTGTTAACGAATTTTTTTCTTGTGGTTAGGAAGTTTAGAGAATTGGGAAACTGTCCTTACGCATTCTACTATGCTTCAATGTAGAAGTGATGAATATCCACAGAAAAAAAAAATTAAGAATCACAATGAGAGTGCTTAAAAAAGTTCTTTCAGGGAAGTAGGCACCAACAATTATTTAGTTGAAACTTCTTGAGTATTAAATCTAGAGCAACCAGGATGGGGTCGTTTGATAGACAATTGATAAGTGGTTAATTCATTACCATCCAAGCTTCCGTTACGACATATTGGTCTTCAAACACAAAACAACAAATTTTAAGTTGTTGAGAAAATCGGATTCATCTCGAAAAAATGTAATAATAATTTTTTTTTTTTTTTTATTATTTTGGTGCGCCATAATATTACCTACAAACTCATCATAAAAAGTGTTTACCTGGGCTTACATACAACAAGAACAACATCATTTTAACGTCGATTCAGGGCAAATGTGTGGGCAGGTGTAATTGGTAGTAAATTAATTGGAACTTCCATACTTCCACAAACACTAAACAGTGAAATTTATTTGCAATTTTCGCAAAATGAATTTTCAGAGCTGCAAGAAGATATTTCGCTTGCACATAGAAGATGTAAGGGGTAAAATGAAAAGCACATCTCTCGACTGGTTACAAACAAACAAGATATATATCAAATAACTTTGTTATTATATAGCGACAAGTATGTATATATAAATGTTATGCTAGTGTCAGTGTGATATTTAAATTTAGCCATATGATAAGAATTTTTTTAAACAATATGTAATTCAGTAGTGTTTCAATCTTACGATGGCGGTCCCAGAAGTACCCAGAAGTAACAAAGAAAACACAAAAATTTTGAAAAAAATTTATAATATTTTTCAACATAATCGCTTTTCAGCTCTATACACTTTTTTCACCTATGATCAAAAAGTTCGATACCCTTTTTATAATAAGAACTGCCGACATCACTCACATCGTTGGAAAATCTTCGAACACTAAGCCATTTTTTCAAGTTTGGGAACAGAAAATAATCCGAGAGGCCTAAATCTGGCGAATAGGGTTAATTAGGTAGTAATTCAAACTTTAATTCATTAATTTTGGCCATTGAAATAACGGATTTGTTAGCTGGCGCATTGTCTTGATGAAACAACACTTTCTTCTTAGCCAAATGCGGCCGTTTTTGCTTGATTTCTTCGCTCAAACGTTGCAATAAGTTCGCATAATACTGGTCTTTGATAGATTTTCCTTTCCCATAAAATCGACGCCTTGATCTTGCCTGCAGATGAAACAATCCTCGCCTTCTTTGGAGCCGGTTCTCCCTTTTGAATCCATTCTTTTGATTGTTCTATTGTCTCGGGTGTTAACTGATGGACCCATGTTTCGTTCATTGTTATGAAACGGCGCAAAAATTCTGCTTTGTTGCTGTGAAACTTCGCTAAACACTCAATTGAAACATCTTCACGACACTGTTTTTGCTCGAGTGTGAGCAAACGCGGCAACAATCTTGCACACAGCTTTCTCATGTCCAAACTTCCAAAAAATATGTGATGTACCGTATTTTTTCAACTGTCTACAATGTCTGCTAACTCGCACACTTTCAGTCGACGGTCATCCAGTACCGCTTTGTGGATTTTCTTCACCATTTCTGGAGTCGTCACCTCATTTGCGGGTGGCCGTGGTGTAGTGGTATATGCATAGACTCCTCAAGCAGAGGGTCGCGGGTTCGAATCCCTTGCGAGGCAATTCTCTGAAAAAGTCTTTTCATAGAATTTGTATGTAGTTATATGAAAATCGCGTCGGCGTCAACTCTGACATGAAGGCTGATGTTAGAGTAGTTGCTGGCTGGGCTAAATGTAACAAACTAAGACCCACTGGTTCCAGTTTGACAACCACCTCTGGAAAAATATCGAAACCTAACACCTGAGTTTCAAAAACTACTACACCACCCACCCGCGCCCTATTGAAAAGATAGTAAAAGGGTATTCATATCACCTGGGTGCGCGCGCGGAATTATAAAACAAAAAAATTTGGTCGACTACTGCGATGCTTGTCTTGGAAGTTCGCCTCGTTTAAACTCAGCAACTCAAAATTTTACTGTTGTAAACGAAGGAGCAGACTCACCCAGAGTAGAATCCAGTTGAGCTTTTATATTGGTTGGGCTGAGGCCTTTCAAATAAAAGTATTGTATCACATAACGATGACCAATTTTCTCCATTTTCGCAAATTCACTGACAACGTCAATGAATTGAAAGCCATCAATAGTGAGGCTTTCAAACTTGAAACATATGCTTTATAGACTGCGTACTTTTCAAACAACTTCCGCGTTGTCTTGGTGCCAGGCCGGTTACTTCTGAGACCGTCCTCGTATATATAGGGTTTTCTAATAACGATTTGACAACTTTTTTTTTTTTTTAAATAAAAGGCAAAATATTTGAGATATTTCAAAAACTTTATTATTGGCTTGAAGTACAATCAAAACATTTATGAATGGAACTCGACTTCGTTCATATGGCCACCGCGGGCACGTTTGCAGCGGTCGATTGCTTGGACCCAATTTTCAACGACTCGGCTACACGTTTCGCGTTCAATGTTGGCTCTGAGCTCTTCCAACGTCGTCGGCGTGTTGGCATAAACCAATGACTTTACGTAGTCCCACAGAAAATAGTCAAGCGGCATTAAATCGCACGAATGAGGCGGCCAATCGACTGGCCCATGTCTTGAGATAACACGCTCACCATACTTACTCTTCAATAAATCGATTGTAGCGTGTAATGTGTGGCTTGTGGCACGATCCTGTTGAAACCACATGTCGTCCAAGTCCATATCTTCCAATTCGGGCTAAAAATAATAGGTGATTATGCCGCGATAACGCTGACCATTCACAGTAACGTGATAATCGTTATCGTCGACGAAAAAATATGGCCCAATAACGCCGCCGGCATGCAAACCGCTCCAAACAGTTATTTTTTGTGAATGAAGTGGTGACTCATGAAGCACATGTGGGTTTTCACCCGACCAATAACGCATATTTTGCTTATTGACGAACCCATTGAGCCAAAAATGAGCTTCGTCACTGAAGATGATTTTGCGACTCCGAATATCTGCAGAAAATTTTTATAGTTTGCAGACGTTGCTCGTTAGTGTACTTTACCATGATGAAAACATTGAGTTTATTGAATAAATTGACAGTGACGGTTTGATGATTAGTGAAAGAGAGCGTTCACAAATTAAATTCAAAGTTGTCAAGTCCCTAATGGAAAACCCTATACATGTTTGTTTTGTATGATAAGTATTGGTAAAAGATAAGTTCATATTTAATGTTTAACAGAAGAACTCATTTTTACCAACATGACGATGTTCCAAATCACTGTGGAAAAATTGTGAAGGACTACTTGAATGGAAAATTCCCAAATCCATGGATTGGAAGGAATGGTTCAATACATTGGCCGAAAAGATCACCAGATTTGACAGTTTGAAATTTCTACATTTGGGAGACGATGAAGGAACAGGAATATTATTTGAAATAAAAACATTGGCTGAACTGCAATAAAATTAATAAACTATAAATTTTACAAGAACCATTCAAAAACGAACATTAGCTTACATTCAGTCTGATGGAGGACACTTGAGCAACTGTTGTAGATTAGAAATTATGTAAATTACTTTAGCAGTAAAATTATTAATTTACAATAATTTGTTGTAACGGTAAACGAAAATAGAGTATTTTTTTAGTAATAATAAAAACTAGTCATATTGGGGATTTATTAATTTATCATTATACCTGGAAAACTGTAAACCCAAGGTAAAAACTTTGTATGGTGGGTTCTTATGTAACATTATGGCTCACCAAAATAATATTAAAAAAAATATGACCACACTTTTCTGAGATAAAATCGATTTTAACAAAAATTTATTAGAAATTGTGTTTTTTGTTTTTATCTCGAAAGCGAAAGCATGCATGGTAATAGCGTTTAAATAAGAACTAACCACCAATTAATTGGCTATGAAACGAGCTCAACGTGGTTGCATTAGATTTAATACACTAGAAGTTATAACTAAATAATTGTTGGTACCTATGTTAAAAAAGTAGTAGTCAGAAACAAATCTACTACATAATTGTAATCTGTCAACTCTTATTTCCTTCTCATTCTTCTTAAATCATCTCTAGCCCAAGTAAGACGTAATCCAATTCAATAATTCAATCGCAAAAAATAAAATAAATCTTCATTCGTTCACCAAAAAAGTAATCTTTAATTTAGGACCAGCATTAATGGTCCTTCTAAACTCGGATTATTTTTCCCGCGAAATAAAAATTAATATTAAATTTAGCACGAAATAGAGTCCATAACCATGTCCAACGCAACACAGGTGATCGCCATTTTAGAACAGCAGTATGAACTATACGACATCATCAAAGATTCCCTCGATAAACTGCGATCAAATGCCACAATCCAGAGAATAGAATCTCGTAAGGCAGCACTCTGTTAAAATTGGAACACTTTCAAAACAAATCACCAATCTATGACCACAATAAAAGCAGCATTGAAGGCAGAATCACGTCAAAAATATGAGGAAGAAGACTACTTTAAGAACAAAATGTATCGTAACTGCGAAGAAAATTACCTTAATTCCATGGAACACATGGCAATATTACACGACAAATTAATAGAAGTCCCCAATCTAGATGGTAAGAATCTTTCCACTACGTCTGCAAATCCGTTGTCCACATCACAAAACCATTAGCTTCCAAAACTACCGCTGCCGCTGTTTAACGGGGAATTCTCTGAATGGCCCTCATTTAAAGATTCCTTTATGGCAATAATTGGGGCTGATCCGTCGTTCACGTGCGTCACAAAACTTCAATTCTTAAAGGGATATCTGGTAGGTAAAGCCGCTTCACGTCTTCATGGTGTTTCAGTTACCGCGTCAAACTTTCAAATCGCTTAGAATGACATGATCTCCTATTATGATAATAAGAGTCTACATGTTGACTCAGCAGTTCAAGCTATTATATCCGCGAAAGCTGTTCACGAGGAATCTTCTTCTAAACTGGAGACCTTGTACAACGAATTTAATAAAGCCTTGGGATCGCTTGAAGGTCTTGGTCGTAACGTAAGCCAATGGAATGATATCCTTACACATATCGTTTCCCGCAAACTAGATGATGCATCAGTTAAAGAAGGGAAAAATCGTTAGGATCTTCAACTGAACCACCAACCTGGGCGGCACTTAAAGATTTCATCCTTACTCGCTCACTTCAAGCTTTTGAACGAGCTACTTCAGGACAAAGCATTTCCAAGTTCCACTCGTCCAACCATTAAACAAAGGCGAAGACGCATCACGTAGCTGCACACCACACAAAACAGTTCCATCTACACGATCTAATCAAGACATCTCCACCAACAACATCAATCATTTTTCTGCTTCCTCCAATGTGACCTGCATCAATCAGTCCCCAAGATCAACAACGCTTCTTGCAACCGCATTGGTAAGAGTCATATCTAGTTCTGGGGAGCCATGCATTGTCCGAGCCTTTCTCGACCAGGGCTCGGAAGTAAATCTTATATCGGAGTACCTCATCCACCTTCTCCAACTTCCACGATCGCACACAACTTTATCGATAGTTGGCATTGGAGGCGATTCTTCATCATCTCATCAATCAAAAGGTTTGGTAACAATGAATCTGCAATCTTGCATAAGTAACTTCAACTGCATCTTCAACGCTAATGTGTTATCAAAACTTACCAACCTTTTACCATCAGCTGTCATCACGCACACGGACTGGTCACATTTGCAAAATATCGATCTAGCAGACCCAGAATATCATCAACCTGGACGTATAGACCTCATCCTCGGAGCAGAAGTATATGGGCAAGTCTTACAAAATGGACTTCTAAAGGGTCCTAAGGGGGCACCAATTGCGCAACGTACCACATTGGGATCGATTATTTCAGGTTCAACATCATAAGATATTACACCGAAACCGAAAGAAGCAAATCATTCTACTGCTACGCAGATGATCATTTGGACGAGCTAGTGAAAAGGTTTTGGATTAAACTCATCTATTGATCAACTTACTCCAGAAGAACAGGAATGTGAGTAAATTTTCAAGTCTAGGCATGCTCGTGATTCGGAAGGAAGATTTATCGTTCGCCTTCCCTTCAAATCAATTCCAACATCATTTGGAGACTCTAGAACTCCTGCATTAAAGTTATTACAACTTTATTGCAGAGTATGAACAACTGGGACATATGAAACGAGCCTCTTCACCAACTCAACCAACAGACCCAATGTTTTATCTTCCTCATCATGGTGTCCTTCGCAGTTGCAGTTCCACGACGAAATTAAGAATCGTTTTCAATGGGTCCCTAAAGACCGATAAGGGTATGTCACTCAACGACTTTCTGCACGAAGGTCAAAAGCTGCAAGTAGACCTTCCTGATGTTCTTACACGTTGGAGGGTTAACAAATTTGCCTATTCTGCTGATGTTACAAAGATGTTCCGGCAAATCAAAGTACACCCTGATGACTGGAAATATCAACGAATTCTGTGGACTGAAAGTTCTAACGTTCAAGAATTTGTACTCACCACAGTAACGTATGGAACAAAGTCTGCTCCATTTCATGCTATTCGGGTCTTGAATCAACTAGCCGAGGATGACGGTTATCGATTTTCTGATGTCAAAGATGTTATCAAGAAACATACTTACGTGGATGATATGTACGACGGAGCAGCTACTGTTGAAGAGGGTAAGAAAAGAATCACCCAAATTTCTAATCTTTTTAAAGCAGGCGGATTTCAATTGTAAAAATGGTGTGCTAATAATGAAACTCTTATCGAGGAAGTGCCTGAACAATATCAAGCAACACTATCCTCATCACTTTGCATCGATGATGGTCCAGTTCATCGAACTTTGGGTTTAAACTGGCAGCCTGAATTGGATCGCTTTATCTTCATTCCAGTACAACATGAAGAACCAGCTGTTTATACAAAACGGACAGTGCTATCGAGAACAGCTCAGCTTTTCGATCCGTTGGGCTGGCTTTCCCCTGTTGTTGGCAGAGCAAAACTTTTCATTCAGGAACTTTGGCTAGCGGATCTTGAATGGGATCAACCAATTTCTTAGTTGTTTGAAGCTCACTGGAAAAGCTATAAAAACCAACTCAACGATCTATCTTTAATTTCCGTGCCCCGATGGCTTGGAGTAGTTCCCGGTTTGGTTTCAGTTGAACTGCACGGGTTTTCAGATGCGTCGCTGGCAGCGCTTGGAGCTGTGATATATATTCGTGTCATCAAAGAAACTAGAACGCATATTACAATCTTATCTTCCAAAACGAAAGTTACTCCAGCTAATCGCCCAGCAAAGTCATCAAAACGACCTAGATCTATTCGAGTCACCATTCCACGTCTGGAATTGGCAGCAGCACTGCTGCTCACCAAACTTGTAAAACATTTCATCAGTGTCCTCAATCTACAATCAGTCCCTATCCACCTTTGGACTGACTCCAGTACTGCTCTTTATTGGATCCAAGGTGAGCCATCAAGATGGAAGGATTTCGTCCGAAATCGAGTCAGACAGGTCCAGGATAATGTGCCCAAAGCAAACTGGCATCACATTTCAGGTGAGGATAATCCTGCGGATCTCGCCTCGAGAGAAGCATCGCCTCGCCAGTTAGCAGAGAGTAGCCTTTGGTGGCAAGGGCCACAATGGCTCCAACTTACTCGTGATAGTTGGCCCAATCTTATCCCCACTCCAGATGTTAATGTAAACCATGAAGAACGTTAACAATTGGTAGCTGCGGTTATAAGAAAGCCGACTACATTACCATGGGATCTTGTTCAACGTTATTCGTCGTTATCGAGACTTTTGCGAATCACTATGTGGTGCAGACGAGTAATGTTATTTCGAAAAGTCTCAAGTTCATCACATAGCCCAAGTCCATGGATAAAAAATACACAAAGCATTTATTTTAGATCTGAAATTAATCATATTTCTCGTTTAGAAACTTTATCCCGGAGTAGCTCTCTTCATCGGCTTACGCCATTTATTGACTCAGAAGGAGTTCTGCGAATTGGCGGGCGGCTTCGTAATGCACAAATAGATCCAGACATGAAACATCCCATAATTTTGCCAAGAGATTCGATCTTCACAAAACTTGTCTTGAACTATATACATCGAGCAACCCTCCATGGTGGTGTGCAATTAATGCTGGCAACATTAAGTAGAACTTATTGGATTACAGGAGGGCGTAGTTGTGTGCGCTCATTCGTTCATCGCTGTGTTATCTGTTCCCGTTATCAAGCTGCAACATCGAGGCAACTAATGGGTCAACTTCCAGTTAATCGCACCATTCCTTCTCGACCATTCTTGCACTCCGGTGTGGACTATGCTGGACCTTTCATTTTGATAACTTGGAGAGGGCGAGCAGCCAAAACATACAAGGCCTATCTCGTATTTGTTTGCTTTTCATCATCCGCAATTCACTTAGAATTGGCAACAGATTATTCAACGGAAGGTTTCTTAGCTGCATACAAGAGGTTCGTCAGCCTCCGAGGCACCTGTGCTACGCTTACAAGTGATTGTGGTACCAACTTGATAGGAGCAGATGCAGAACTTCGAAGACTTTTCAAAGATGCTTCCAAGGAGTGTCGGTACATCGTAGATATGCTAGCTAACGGTGGAACTAAATGGCACTTTGGTGGTAAATGGGAAGCGGCCGTCAAATCCGCTAAATTTCATACTAAGCGAACTATTGGTGAGTCTCTTTTAACATATGAAGAGTTTTCTACTTTATTAGCACAGATAGAAGCCGTCCTAAATTCGCGACCAATCTGTTCACTGTCAGATGATCCCGAAGATATCGAAGCATTGACTCCGGGACATTTTATCATTGCAAGCGCTATCAACACAGTACCTGAGCCATCGCTGCTTCATATCCCTGAATCAAGATTATCTCGTTTTCAACATCTGAGGCAAATTTTACAGCGATTCTGGCAAAGGTGGTCAATACCTACAGCACCTCCAAGAATTTGTCAAGTGGCATGACACAACGCCATCTATCAAGGTAGAAACACTTGTTTTGGTCGTAGACGAGCGGTACCCTCCAACTAAATGGCCACTTGCTCGAGTAATTGAAACGCACCCAGGATCGGATGGGCACGTTAGGGTCGTCACCATTAAGACTCAATCGTCAATTCTGAAGCGTCCCATAGTCAAGCTGTGTCCTTTACCCGTTTATCTAAAGGACCAGGAAGTCATTCAACGCTCCAATGGAGACGTTGAGGCGGGCGGAATGTTAAAAAAGTAGTAGTCAGAAACAAATCTACTACATAATTGTAATCTGTCAACTCTTATTTCCTTCTCCTTCTTCTTAAATCATCTCTAGCCCAAGTAAGACGTAATCCAATTCAATAATTCAATCGCAAAAAATAAAATAAATCTTCATTCGTTCACCAAAAAAGTAGTCTTTAATTTAGTTCGAACAACCTACTTTTCTAAAGGAAATTTTTTAAGCACTCTGTAACTCAGTGGGAGGTAAATATAGACCCCTCTATCTTAAACGACTTCTTTCATAACATGAATGAATGAATCGCAAAATATCTGTTTGCCAAACCTTACCACCCTGTATATATAGAGGGCTTGTCATTAGTTCCGAATTTTTTATTTTATTTTTTAATAAAAGTACCTTGTCTAGTCATAAATATTGATACAAAGAAAAACTTATGCCAAATGAAAGTGCGCTAATATTAAAAAAAACCAATCGCATTAAGGACTTCATTAATTGGAAAGTGGTCGACAGCGTTGACAAGAACTCGCTTCAAATTTCTGTGATAAGTAGAGCAGGACATTCTCTCTAGAAGAAACTAAAATTTATAATTCAAAGGGTTGAGATCCGGACTACCAGCTAACCATTTATACGGTGATATGAAATCGGGCAAGTTTTTTTGTAGCCACTCTTGACTGGTTCTCAACTTGTGGGCTGGAGCAGACTATTCTTGGAATGTCCAATGCTTGTTTTCGAACATTTTTCGGTTTAGAGACTTAACGATGTCTTCTATAACAGTGGTTTGGTAAACTTTACCGAAGTCTTAACTCCTTTTTCACAAAAATGGAGGTTGCTCATGCCATGGTAACTCATTCTACACCATACTATAAAATTTGGGTGGTAGGCTTTTTCAGCCCTTGGAATATACTCTGAAGCTTTTTTTGAGGTCCAAGCACACACTCGATCATTTTTCTTATCTAAAGTTTCGGTCAACACAATTTGGCTGTAAGCATTTCTAGTATACCGCCTGAAAAGAGCTTTCGATTTTTGCTTACGTTTTTGCTTCAATGCGACTTTGTAAGCACAAAGTCCTAAGTCTTCTTTGATGATGCGAGACATGGATTTTTGCGAAATTGTCATTTCGCATTTGCGTTTGATTCAAACCTGCATAGCTTTGATGGCGCCCGGAGTCCTCACAGTGTGTGGATGGCCAGATCTTTGTACTTAAGTACATGTGCTTGAAGTCCCAATAATTTAGAATTCAAAAATCATTGTCACGAATTATGACATCATCCAAATATCCTCCACGGAGACTTTCACATTGAATGTTTGCCTATTCTAAATCGACATAAGACCATAGACCGCAAGAAAAGGGATTAAATAGGATAAGTTAGTCACCGAACTTTGTCTTTTATAAGCCAATTGTGGCACGCTCTGTATGTAATGTTTAACAGTGCCGTTGAAACCACATATGCTCCAAGCCTGCCAGTCCCAAAACATACTAACGAAAATTAGTAACCATTATTTCTGAAAAGTTGGAAGTACCTACACCTCAGGCACGAAAACCATGCCAGACAGTCAATTTTTTCGTATACAAGTACACTAATTGCTGTTGTGTCACCTCCGGCTGTTCGCTCTACTAAATGCCTATTAACAGATGGATTTAGGCCATTTAAATGTCAGGATACGATAGCATATTTCTTACCGTGGATAAAAAAAAAAAATAGATTTACCATGACTAGATATCATTTTAACCCTAGAAAGATAATCTACATTCACGAGACGTATGGCGCGCGAAAACCCTGTTATATACTATTAATTATAAATCATAGCACGTTGGCTGTCTCAATCAACTCAGTCGGCGGTTGGAAATCATGCGTGACAGCAGTAACATCACGGTAAGTATCCGTAGTAACCAGTTATAGCTATGTTGAACGTCTGCGGGACTTATGATTACCTTTTATGAAACCTTTGTGATATATTTAAAGAGACCGTTTATTATTATTTGCAGATACTCATCATTATTTTATCATCATGACAAGCCGAATAATGTTGAATAATAATCAAATTGAGGATTTTCTGGTTCAAAATGAAGACGCTACGCCATCAGAATATAAAAGTTATTGTGAAGACTACCTCTAAGAAAAAAAAGTGTAGAGCGACACTGAAGACGAACTGGTTGATAAAGTTGGCTATTTGCCGGACTGGTCTGTTGAAGAACAATCTGTGTCAGGTATCAATTCAAGTTCATCTTCATACACTCGCATAATAATACCTTCTCAGGGCACACTTAGAGCTAAAAATAAACTCGCTGAGCCAATATCAAGGATAAAAGTCACTGTTCAACCTCTGTAATACATATTGTTCGACTAAGTCCAGAGACCTCTACTACCCCTTTCATGTTTCAACTTATTTATAACAGAAGAAATATGTTAGTAAGTGAAAAGACAGATGGACAGACATAGATATAGCTCTAAAAAGTTTAGGTAAGGGAGTTAGAGACAAAGAGGCTGGAAATGAGATTACTTCTTTTAGCGCTACTTTTAGAGATAATTATGAAGTTGAAATCTGTGCGTTTAATAGGATTCTAACGTTATCCGCTGCTATGAAAGAAAATCCCCTTTCAGCGGAAAAATTTTTAATTGCTCTTTTTTGAGAACGCGCTACGTAGCAGTCCTCAGTCGTGACAGATTCGACTTTCTGATCAAATGTATGCGCATGGATGATAAATTATATAAATCATTCAGAATTAAAGATCCATTTATACCTATTGAAAAGTTTGGGATGTGTTGATTGTTGAACACACAGACACAACATATTTATCAATGCCACAAAACATACGAGTAAAATCATTGTAATTCACATTTAAACTTATCTATTGTACTCGAAGAATAACCATCTAAACAAATTGAATTCCAATAGTAAATTTAAAATTAGGACCAAAAAAACCAATATCTGCCATCTTTTTAAATTACTCTTTGTACTTAATGTTATACAGAATGTAATAAGCAGCTCACATTACACATTTAATAGAAATTAAATATCGTTCTTGTCGTGGCACCACCTGAGCACCAAAGCTTTTCAATTTTCCCACACGTTTGGTCGTCTCCTTACTATAATTCGCCGCTGATATACTTGGTAGCGGGAGGGACCAGGGTGATTGCCAATACGGACGACGTTGCTGTTACCGTTTAAGGTAAGCATCTTAATACCATCAAAGAACTAATTCAGATAAATCTCAACAGATTAATCAGTTGGGCGGATTTCTTTTCCAGGAAATATAATTTAATTCCAACTATAGACCCTCTCTCAATAAACGGTACCAGTTTTGTTTTCCTGTTTTTGACAGGAAAATAAACTGGAAGCCTAATATTTAAGAAAGAGTAAAGAAAGCCACAGTAGCTTTATTCTCTTGCAAGAAAGCCATTGGAAACAAATGGAGCCTTCAACTTCGAATAACCTCACCTACGGTGTGGTTGCACCGCTACACTCCCACCGCGGCTTTAGACATTCTGTTTCACTTGACACCCATCGTCATCTTCGGCAGGCAAGAAGTTGTGACTGCATCTTTTCGCCTTAAAACGACTACACAGTGGTCTTACAGTGAATTTATTTGGCCACGATAATATTACGAATCCACATAGAGAACATCGATTATATTACATCATACTTAAACTTCGGTTTGACAAAGACTTTTATGCAAGCTTTCCCTCTGGATCCTTCTGGGAGGAAAATGCTTTCATGGAGGACAACTCTTTCCACTTCTTGCAGATGGATCTAAAACGGATAGCGGGGTTAGTGGCAGTGTTTTCTCAGATAAGATAAATCCAAGCCTTTCCTTCCGTCTTGCAAATCACTGTAACGTGTTTCAGGCGAACATTTTTGCGATTAAGGAAACTCTGTCCTGGCTGTTATCAAATCCCTGGACTCACTAAATTCTTAAACCGTCCTTAGTGCCGTCCATCTCTTACGGAGGTGGCAGAGCAGTTCAACCTTCACCTTTGTTGGTTGCCAGGCCACTGGAATATTTCAGGAATTTGTAGGGCCGACGAACTCGCCAAAATTATAACCACTCTAAATATTGTTCCGGAAAAAAGTAGCATAGCTATACCAATCGCTAAGTACAAGTTATTATTTAAGCTGGATGCTAGTAAAAGAACAGAACTTAGATGGACCGGTGGGCAACATGACTAGCGATTATACAGATCTGGCCAAAGCTAGATCTAAATAACTCTAAGAATCTAATTCTTCTAAATACGAAACATCTCAGCGCCATCATAGGTGTCATCACTGGACACTGCCTTATAGGTAAGAATGCAAGAGCGCTTGGCGCTTTTACAAACGATTTCTGTAGAGGCTGCATGGACGAAGAGGATCATAGATCCATGTGGCAGCACAACGGGTCAATAGGCCTAAGTGGATTGGTTTTCCAACCGCCACTCTCAGCTAACCTAACCCTACTATAATTCGCAAGGACACTATTTTTTTCGGGTTTTACTTTCAAATATTGAACTTCGTGAAAGACTCATCCGAGGGAGTTTTATTACGGCAAAACTTTAAGTGAATTTTTCCCAAGGACGACCGTGGCAGGACTTTTCAAAAATTAGCTCGGTAGAACGCGGAAGAAACAGTATCTTTTTACCAAAAATTACTAGTAAATTCAACCAAATTTAAAAAAAGGAAAACTTACAAAAGTGAATCGCCAACGGTTCAAAAATAATGTCCTAAACAGTGATGGTATCGGTTCGCGTTAGTGCAATTTTGTAAGCAAGATCCAGTGTTCCAGATGTTGTTGTTCCAGAACAAACACCAGAAACTCGTGGGAATCCCTATCACCAATCGCAGAAGAAAGAAATACCCCAAATCTGAAGGAACACATCAAAACTTCATTATTCCGAATCATTCAGATAGGAGGAAAAGAAAATACTCGTAAGTATAAAAACCTTCTCCACTAGGTGTGTGATAAATTGCTTTATTCAAACGTGTCCTGAGAATCAAAATCCAATTTTTCATAAAACAAAAGGAAAATCAATTGTAATTACCAATGGACAATCTATATACGCCCTCTCGATATAAAGGCAATAATTTAGCATGCAAAGTAGTTAAAATTGTATCTAATAATAAGGGGTGATTCATCGTGAGGTTTGATTTTCAATAGGCTTTTTTTGACAGATCACGCGTGTTTCCTACCAAAATGATTTGTCATTTTTGTTAAGTATTGTTTGGCAAATTATCATTGAAAGACTCATATCACAACAGCGTCTCCAAATTGTTCAGCTGTACTACGAAAATCACCGTTCTGTTTTTCTGCTTTTCGTACGATTCGAGGAACTTACGACCTACTGAAACCACTATTGCCAATACCATTCGTAAATTTGAGTCTCAGTTTACATAAGTGGATAATACTTGACCGGTTAGACTACATCCAGCACGTAGTGAAGAGACTATAGCAGCTGTAGGCGAGTGTGTACGCGAAGACCGTGACGAATCGTCGTCGTGCTAAGCAGCTTGGCTTTGCGTATTCGACAACTTAGCATATTTTACGTGAGGATATCGACCTAACAGCGTACAAAATTCAACTTGTGTAGGAATTGAAGCCAGGCGGCTTGAATTTGCGTCATATTGTCAGTGAATGGTGTCTGGAAAAGCTCAATGAATATCTGGTGTTTTATCGTGAAATTTTGTTCAATGGCGAAGCCCATTTCTGACTCTATGTATACGTTAATATTTGGGCTGATGAGCAACCTGAAGGGTACCAAGAGCTACCATTACATCCATTTATGGGCTGGTGGAATTATTGGTCCATATTTCTTCAAAAATGAGGCACATCAGAATCTTACCGTCAATGGTAACCGTTATCGCGCCATGTTAACTTGTGCTTCCTGAAATTCAAGCACGTGGTCTCGGTGAGCTCTGGTTTCAACAAGACGGCACTACGACCCATACAGCTCGTAAAACAATTGACTTGTTGAGAAATCATTTTGTTGAGCACTTAATTTCACGGTTTGCTACGGTAAATTTACCGCCTAGATCGTGCGATATCACACCTTTGGACTATTTTCCCTGGGGATATGAAAGTCTCAGGTCTTTAAGAATAAGCCAGCTACGATTGATGCTTTGGAAGCCAGCATTACTAGTGTTATCCGCGAGATACCAGTAGCTATGCTTGAACGAACCGCCCAAAATTGGACCTTCCGCATGGACCACCTCAGACGTAGTCGTGGCCAACATTCACATGACATCATTTTTAAAAACAAAATGCCATAAACTGTTATTTTAACTGATGATAAAAATTTTAAGTTGACTTTCAAATTTATGTGCTTTATTTTACATTATATATCAAACCTTACGATGAATCACTTCTTATATAGTATGTGTGTGAAACAATATGATCAATATATTGGTTATATAAAAAGTCTCCCCGGTTTTTTGTCACTAGTTGCTGTTGGTGTCCATTTATCTGGAAACACTAAACTGATTGTGTCAAGCGAATACGTGTTTGAAAAATGACATGTCAGGCTACATTTTTTTGAAGACATCTGTGTCATTTGTTGCTCGTGTTAAAAGTTATATTGATTTGAATGTGAGTGAAATATCTGAAGAAATACGCTATGTGTGACGAAAAATTTGTGAAGTTTACAATGAGAATGCTGTGATTGAACGCCGGACCCAGGAGTGGTTTGTTTGATTCCGTTCCGAAAATTTCGATATAAAAGATGCCCCTCGCACTGGTCGGCCTGTCAATGAAAAAGTCGATGAAATTTTGCAACTGATGGAGCAAGACTGGCATGGAAGCTGTCTACAGATAGCGGAGGCAATAAACATCAACCGTATGACAGTTTGGAATCATTCAAAATGAGCAGGCTACTCAAAGAAGGTCGAAGTTTGGGTGTCACATGAATTAACGCAAAGAAATTTAATTGACCCATTAACCATCTGTGAAACGCTGCTGAAACGTGACGAAATGGAACCATTTTTGAAGCGATTCATTATAGGCGATGAAAAATGGATTAAATACGAGAATATTCAACGCAAGCGATCATGGTCAAAGGCCGGTGACCACAAACGATTTCAAAGCCTGGATTGACGGCAAACAGGGATATGTTGAGTGTTTGGTGGGATTGGAAGGAAATTCAAGAAAAAGGGACCAGAATTGGCCAACAGAAAGGGTCACACACATCTTTGATGACCCGGAATAAATTGGCGGAGCTAGGTTGGGAAGTTTTGATGTATCCACCGTATATCCTGGACCTTGCACCCTCTGATTACCATTTGTTTTGGTTTTTGCAAAACTCTCTTGATGGTAAAAAATTGGCCGACCGAAGAGCCGCTGAAAATCACACCGGCGTAGTATCATATTGTTAAGGACGGATATATATGTTTTTGCGTTTAATTTTTTTTTCCGCAAAATTTACGCGTGTTTCCTTATAAAGTGGGTGGGTGCAATCTATAAGCGCCTTACTGATTAAATTAATTTCTCTCTTTTTTGCCAGATGTTCAACCGTTGTGCATCCTGCTTCCACTCTACTATAAGTGCTTTAATTGGCGTAGTTTAAAGAGCACCAGCAGCAGTTCTGAAGCAATCGTTGATAGCAGTATTATTAGTTTTTAAATTTTTTTTCGTAGTCCATATGTACGTGGTTAAACCATGTTGTAGGGTTCCGTATACCAGGACGTGGGCTATTCGGAGGGCAGTTTCTAAGTGGGGTCCTTTTTATTTGGAATATATCATTTTTAGAACATTGTGTTGTAATTTTAGTTGATTAACTGTTGTACTATATATGCTTGGTGTGTAGGTACCATTTTAAGTTTTTACAAAAGTTGACCGCTAGTATTTTGAGTTCTTATTGTAATGAGATTGTACATACACAGAGTATGAGGGGAGACGAAGAGCAATTCCTTTTTCGACGAAGATGGAGGGCTTGAACTTTCAATGGTGGGATAGTGGCAACAATCTCCTTGGCCCAGTTGTGAATTGTTCCATCGGCTGTTTTTAAAATTTCCTTGGCCCGGATGGGATTACCAGATGCTAAAGTATATTATATATATTGTCGGTGGAGATTCCTACAAAGTCGAGGTTACATTCCTGTGAATTAATATAAGCAACAAGCGAGTCTATGTAGGCATTAAAGATGACGACGGACATAGCTGATCCTTGCGGAATTCTATTTTCCAATTTGACTAAGGATGAGGAGAAGCCAGCAGCGTTGACCTTGAAAGTTCTTTCGGATAAAAAGGACTGAATAATCTTAAGGATAGCCTTCGGAACATTCCAGAGATGCAGTTGGATAATAGCAGGATATGCTTAAACTCTGTCAAAATCCTTTTCTAAATCAAATGACATGACCTAATTATGTTGCGAAGTTGATAGGTTGGATGTGATCTTGTGTTCAAGGAGGGGTATGAGAGTTTGTGCAATTCTATGCCTAAATGGATGTTGTTCTGTTTCTCCATTACCCACGCAATTCGTCTCGCAATGATTTTGTCAAAAATCGTAGAGAGAACTGACAACAGCAGCCATATCCATCGTGGGTATGGCGGCTCTTAGTGTTTTTGGGAATAGGCTTGGGCTGCACCTTTTTCTAATCACGTGGAAGATGCCTGTGCTTAGGATGTTGTTGTACAAATTGCAGATTCGAGTTTTTAAATTGTCATATTGTAGGTGATCATATTGTAGGTAATCTTATCATTACCTGGGGTTTTGCCTTTTGTTGTCCTAAGTGAGATATCAAATTCAATTTTTGTAATTTTTTCCAACAGGTATTCGATTCATATGTTAGGGTTGGCAGGCTTTCTACTCTAAAAGTTTTTTTTTTAAGAATAGTCTGATCTGCGGAATTGATGTCAGCACTATAATTTCCCTATTTATCCGAAATTGTATTGGCTATTAATTCAGGATCGCTGAAATAATAAAGAAACTCTTGGGATCTAACTCTATGCCATAATGTTTTTGAGTCAAACGATGAGTCCATTGAGTTGATGAAATTTTCCCACGCAGATCGTTTTTCAAGATTCCCTCCGAAGTATTGCACAATATTTCCTGTAAGCTATTTAGTGGGCCTCTTGCGAGCCCTCGCCCAAGCATCATTCTTTTCCTTTACAATAGTAGGTTAGAACCAAATGGGATTTTGTTTGGAACTCTTTAGTTTCTAGGTAGGAATGGATTTTTCCGTTGCTATTCTTATGATTTTCTTGAGTTTTGAATCTTCTTGGTTAATGTTGGCCGAAACGGGGATTTGGGATGAAAGGAACTCCGTAGTGGATTCGAAAAGATTCCAGTTTGCTTGACTTTTTTTGAAACGTGCTAATGATTGCTTCTTGTGTTTTCTTTTGGATGTCCGTATTAAAATGGGGAAATGGTTTCTTCTCCCAGCTAACACCTCCCAATGAAGTAGGGGTGCAAAGTCTTCGGATGCAAAAGTGACATCAATATCTGTGAAGGTGTTTTTGGTACTAAGATATGTTGGGGAACCATCATTTAGACTGATAAGATTACGGTCATTTGCAAAGAGCTCAATTTTCGACCCAGTTGAGTTAGTAGTGTTTGAACCCTATAATGTGTTCGATCCGTTTATATCTCCCATCATAATATGGTGGCAATCGCTGCTTTAGGGAATGTCCGCCAAAATACCTTCAGTAACTCCGTAGACGAAGTAATGTGGGAGCTTACGGGAATATGATTCTTAACCAGTAAACCTATGCCTGATTTGGAATAATCAAAAGTTTTGTTATGGAGGAAAGATGTGTAGCTCTTAACATTAAAATAATGTAATTGCTTTTTTGTGATGTGGGTTTCTTGCAAAGCGATTACATCTGGCTGGTGTTTTGCTATTAAACGTTCGAGAAGTGGTCTATTGTTGAGAAAGACTTGAATATTCTATTGGAGGATTACAATATCAAAATTTAGGTGGGGGTGTTCGGAGTGTTTTTCTTTACACGCATGTTTGACAGAACTGAGCGTTTAGCTTAAGCGGAGGTATCAATAATGTATAAATCTTCTATATGAGGAGGTGATGATACTTCGGAGGTGATTTTTGTTAAATTGTTGTTGTTTATTAAGTTTGTGGTATTTGTTGAAAGTTTAGTATGTATTGGTTAACTGGTAATTGGTTTATAGAGGGAAAAATATTGCTAGAATTGTCATATTTTGTAGTGGATGGTTTATTTGTTGATTTTGAACTTGTTGCACATGGTTTTCATTAGATTTGTACTCTGTGGCAGTGGCTATGGTTGTTGTTGGAGTTGGTGATGGTTTGATGTTTGAACAAGGCTTCTATGTTGGAGGGAGCTGTGTTTCCGTAGTAATGGGGGAGGTGGGTGAAGAGATTTTGTTTGTGTTAATTTGTTTCGTGGCTTCGTTTTGATTTTGATTTCTTATAAATTCTGGAAACGTTGTATTTCTGCTATTGCAGAAATATATTTCTTAGAAGCTGGTATTTGGTGGAGAAAGGAGTTATCGTTATATATTTTCCATGCCTCGCAGACTGTACAACGCCGATCTGCTTTGATTTTGTTTACAAATTTCTTAAAGAAGAAAGATGGACAAGCTGAATCGTACGATGTATGCGTTTTCTCCTTATAATTTACGCAATACATGCGAGTACAAATGTCATAAAGTGGGGGTAAGCGACATTTTTTGCAGATAATTGCATTGGTACACCTTTTTTTTGTGTGTCCTAGCCTTTGACACAAGACGCAGCGCATGGGATTGGAAATAAACTCCTCCACTTTGCAGTTGACCCAACCAATCCTAATTTCACTGGGACGGCAAATTTGCTGCGAACCAGACCATCACCTTCTCTTCTCATCATTTTTCGCACTCCTGTTACTTTAAATTTCTTCAGTTCTTCTAAGATTTCTTCTTCTTCTGAACTGAGTTAGGATTTAGGTGATTGGTTCTTTTTACCGGTATGGAATAAACGAGCTTGGCTTTTAAAACATTTTCAGCTGTGGTTAAATTAAGTACACTAAGAAGGAGATGACTTGATCCCAAGGTTTTCACTTCCAAAATATCCCTTGATATATGCTTCAGGCCTCGATTTATTCGGATTGGATTATAGGATGACTGGGGGCGGGGGCATTCGCTTATCTTTTTCATTCCGGTGACAACGATGAAACGCGGAGTGTTGTTGTCATTATTTACGATCGGCAGTTGAGGAAAAAAGTCATCGGAATGTTTGCGCTTTGTGTTTTTTCTTGTACCAGTTTAAATCAACCTCCGGTTCGAGGTCATCTTGTCCGATACGATTCAGGTATTGAGGAATTATTTATTTGAATGGTTGCAATCAATAAGAGTGAAGGAATTTGTTATGAAAAATAAAGAGAAAAGTAAAAAGTTCAACTTGTTTCAATTAAAGAGAAATCAAGATCACACCACGGAAAAAAAGAAAATTCTCGCTGCGGAAAAACACGACCGTACTCGGCGTTTGCCAGGAGAGAACTGATGTGTTAGATCTCTCCAGAGAAGAGATCAAATTCGTAGCTAAATCTGGACACTCCGCTTAGAACCAGATTCTTATAACCACATTTATGAGGTTTCTTGGAGTTATATGCTTAAGTTCATGCCGACATTTTGTTAGAACCGCTTGTTTGTCCACTGCAAAGAATTCTTTCTTTGGAATTAGACGAAACCAATCTCTAATTTTCCTAAGAATAGCAAAATAGTTTATCATGACCAAACCGCGCTTTATAAATTTATCGCTATCCGCAAAGTGGAGTTGACGCCTTATGTCTTTCCATCTGTTTCCAAAATAGAATGTTCACCAATTTCGGAGCTCCAACACCCCCTCGCTTGAGGTAATTTCAGTTAATTTCTTTGTAGGTACCAAGTTTGCTATCACTCCAGATTATTTTCTGCTCTTCCTTCTAATCTGTTTTATTTTTCGACATGAAACTTGCTAAAGGCTCCTCATCTTCAGATTTAAACTCGCTGGTTTCATCTGTTTTAGGTACCACCTCTTCAGATTCCGAAGATCAAGTAGTTACTGTTTCGTCATCCGACTCCGTTATTTCTTCTTCATATCAAGAGCTATCATAGGCAACTGAATAAAAGCATTTTGCGGTGCAATAGGACCTCGCTGGTGATATTGTAAGACCCCCTATAGTAGTAAAAAAAAGTATGGACCAAACCATAATTGTTATATTTTCGTTACCGCATAAGAGGCCAAATATGGCATGACGATGTTTGACCGATATTTTTGTAAATGACAGCCATATGTGGCTGCTTAATAAAATGCACAGTTGCAAAGCTTAACCAAAAATGAAAAACCACATGTGTACTCGTACATATGGCGTTGTATGCGGTAGAGGATTAACACCAAGAAAGCTATGCAGTAACTTACACTCTATTGGTGTTGGAAAAAGGCAGGTGATTGCATTCCAGATTTTTTTTCTTTTTATTTATAATTAGCACGTCCTTAATAGTTTACTATTGTTGTACATAGCGCGGAAGAAGGTTTTAAATGTTCTTAAATTATAACGACTAGAAAATAGAGAATTCGGCAAGGCATTCCAGAAGTGAGTTGTACGTCTTACAAACGAATTACGATATTTCAATGTACGTCTGGAAATGGGCTTGAGAAAAGACTTACATATATAAGAACTTATAGCGAGACATTAAAAGTTTGAAGGAGCGGAGCGCAACTGGTGATTTCTATGGATTACAGGTGGTGAAAATTATAATATAACACAGTGAAACATGAGACATTATACCAGTGTTCGAGGGTATGATATAAGCGTTACCCATGAGTTTTATCGCACGATTTTGAATCCTATCTATCAGTGGAAGAGATGTTTTAACCGAACTTGACTAGATGTGGTCATTGTACTCCAATTTTGGGCGGATAAATGTCTTATACCGGGTGAGTTTTTTAACTTGAGACATCCAAATTACTCGAAAAATACGCGCTATCGCGAAAAATGTTTCAGACAAAAGTCACAAGGTTCTGAAGGGGACATAAGATGGTGACCACGAGTTTGACCTTGAGACCCATTTCCAAGGTCAAACGAAGATCACTTTTGATTTTTCAAATGATAATTCCTGATTTTCCTTGCTCAGTCGTATTCCTCAATGGGGCACACGACTTTGTCTCAAAGGTCTTATTAATTCAGTGCTAGATACCACTGCACTGGCACGCCTACATCATTAATCGGTTTCCAACGTTGATGGGGTGTTAGAAGGTCGAGATTTGTTTTGAGGAAGTCATTATTGCCTCGAGTGAAGTTAAAACTCAAAGAAATTTCAGATAGAGAAAAATTGTCCTAAACTTATCTGAGAGTGTATGATGCGCACTCTGCCCTTTTTTTTTACTTGAACGGAACTGTTCTTCATTTAGAAGTTCGATATTTGTTTTGAGGAACTGATTATTATTAGTAACGTTTTCCAGATTAATAATGCAGGCTATTTCAATTTAAGAAAAAATTGAAATGATATTGATTCATGGAGAAAGTGGAAGGAACATCAATGGTGCTGTTGCTCTTTACGCCCAACGTTTCTCAGACCAGGTACGATCGCGCGCTTCCTTTTATCGGTTCATTGAACAATTCACTGGTGAAGGAAGTGTGCAACCAAAGAAAAGGTATCGGTCAGATAGGGTGGCTGTTGAGTGAAATAGCAGTGTTAGCTGCCGTTGCACACGATCCTCACATTAGAACTCGCCAAATAAGTCGTGAATCAGAAATTTCTCAAACAATTGTCTTTAAGATATTACATCGTCATAAATACCATCCTTATTATGTTTCAATACATCAAGAACTTTCTACTGAGGATTTTCGCAACCGGTTTTCCTTTTGTCAATGGGCACTTCAGCAAATTGAACGAGACCCCCTTTTCTTCGCCAAGGTGTTGTTCTCTGATGAGTCGACTTTCACCAATCACGGTATGATCAATCGACATAATATGCATTACTGGGCTAACGAAAACCCTTTTTGGCTGTGACAAGTTGAACGCCAGCACACTTGGAATGTTAATGTTTGGGCGGGAATTATTGGGGATGAATTAATAGGTCCATATTTTATTGAAGGCAACTTGAATGGCGAAAAGTATGCAAACTTCTTGCGGGACCATCTTCCAGTATTACTGGAAGAACTGCTTTTGGAGTTGCGACAAATGATGTGGTTTCAACCTGATAGTTGTCCAGCCCATTATTCCCATGTAGCCCGGGAAGTATTAAACAATGTTTACCATCAACAATGGATCAAAAGAGGGGGTCCGGGGAAATGGCCTGCTAGATCACCTGATCTTACGTCACTTGATTTCTTCTTGTAGGGCTACTTAAAAAGTGAGGTTTACAGAAAAAAGCCAACAACACGTGAGGACATGAAAAGACGAATAATTGAAGCTTGCCGGAAGATTACGCCTGAAATACTTCTCAGTTCTGAATGGTCATTTAGAGCGCGGATAGACAAGTTTATTGAAGTGAATGGTCACATTTTCGAGCATTTGATGAAATAGTCTCGGAAAATAAACCTCGAAATGGGAAGAATTCAATGATTCAACAGTGGGAGGCAAGGGGAACCACTCTAATTAATCATCCCGAAAGAAACAAAATACTGCTACATCCACGTCGTTGTTCCTGGGTTATGCTAAACACAGTATGTAAAAACAAACGACAAGCCTATGAGCAATGAGAATCAGGAATTATCATTTGAAAAATCAAAAGTGACCTTCGTTTGACTTTGAAAATGGGTCTTAAGGTCAAACTCGTGGTCACCATCTTATGTCCACCTCAGAACCTTGTGACTTTTATTGAAACTTTTTTCGCTATATTGCGTAGTTTTCGAATAAAAAGTATTTCTTACATATTTTAGTTTGAGAAAACCTTAACATTTCACAGCATTTTTGGTTACATTGAATATATATCAATGATGCCTTTTTATCCGGACTGGCTAATAACCCCTGTTTTACCCCCGCAAATCAAAAAACATCGGTTATATGTTCTATCTGACTTCCATCCTATCAGTATTTTGCCATGTCTACCAAAAGTCTTAGAGGAGATTCTCGCTAAGCAAATATCGAGTTATTTGGATCAATATAATATAATTTGCTTTCCCCAGTTCAATCGGACTTTAGAGCCTGCCAGAGTTCTTCTACCGCTATGATTAAAATTCTCGATGATATAAGAATTAAATATGACATGGAATATCTAACGGTGCTCTGTTTGCTTGATTTTTCCAAAGTTTTTGATAGAGTGGATCACAACGTACTGTAATAGAATCTAAACTTATATTTCGACTTTAGTGAAAGGCCGGTTCGCCTTATAAGGGAATACTTAATCAATAGTTACCAGAGCGCGGCACACGATGGAAAATCTTCCGAGTTCAGACCTCTATTAATAGGAGCACCTCAGGGCTTTATGTTGCGGCCACTATTATTTTGCTTACATATCAATGACCTACCTTAATTGTGCTCAAAATATTCCTTTCATGTTTACGCTTTCGTCACTTTCGAACGCTCTAGACCTGAATGCAGAGAAATCTCAAGTGATATTCTAGCCTAGATGTAGTCCATCTGAATTCGAAGCTGTACCACTAATACTGCTACTTCTGTCTACATTTGTTTTGATATATTTTCAGAAATTCAAAAGACAGTTGGTTTTTCTGTCGTCTTGAAAGTATTCTGGTGGACATCTATGCTAACTTTGTTGTGATATTTTTTATGTTTCACAATAAGACTTTCTTGGCAAGTGTATTGGCATTACGTATGGTAGAGATCATTAATGTTTGTTTTAGCCGATTTTCGAACTTATTTAGAAATTTTCTTTTGTTCTGAGAGAGGCAATTGCCGGTTTTTGTAGAAGCGCTAAAAGGGTGTGAAACCACCTAAAATAAGATGACTATATAAACATATTTCTCATTTTAAGTATATTAATATTCATTGGGAAATACTAGTTTGTGTTTTTTATAGTAGAAGGGTTTCGATGGTGTCATATAAAGAGAGTAGTTAGTGGAAGAGGCTTCAATCCTTTTGTATAGAAGGTGATCCTTTGCGGATCTGTGCCTATCATATTAATAAAGTTTCGACGCTTCGATATGAATAATTAACTATTCGCTGGTGTTAAAGATACTTTTAAAATATTTTTCATCAGATTCTTTTCTGGTTTCTAATTGTAAGTCACGGAATCTGCGTTTTGAAGATACTATTGCTGAATCCATCAAAAATTTGTACTTGAAAATTTTTATTACCTCCATCTTACACTAATTTAATACCCACTCTTGTATCCGATGATTTTCTAATTCAGGAATATACTGTGAATAACTATGTAGTCTGATGAATTCTCTGAAATACACTTGGTATAAGAGACGCAATTTTGGTCTTTTATTTGCAATTTACCTAAGTATTGCACTATTTAAATTTTTTCACGTCCTTCTTGAAGTCATTACAAATAAAACAAACACGATAAGGTACATACGAGTATAATTATAGTCACGTACATATATATGGTATATTATATTCATGGGTATAAAAGACGTATCCATATTAAGAAGTATAAAGAAGGATATTTTTCAATTGTACCCACATAAGTTTGCAGCTTAACAGCGATGTAACATAATTACCTTATTTAATCATAAATTTCCTTAATTCCTTCTCGGAATAGACACGAGACCATTTGTCTTTAATGGGAAAGCTGTTGCATCCCAAGGATATATGGTATAACATCTGTTCCTATTTTATTTGCCAGATCTTTGCCGGATAACGATTATTGACATATAAAGACAATTGTTCTGCGATGCAGATAATCTTTTTATGGGCACCAGCGCCACATGTGTCCCCGCTGTCATACTTTTTCAAATACGAACACAGAGAAAACCTTGTAGTTAGCTTGTAAATAAGCAGGCAGATACGAAGATATAAGGATACGACAAGGATAAAAATACCTTTCTCGACCTATCTAAGGCATTGTCGAAATTTGTAGGGTTTTACCACGAACGGTATTAGGTCGAGAATGAAATTTCAATTTGATTAAAATTGACATTTTAATTTTATCGGTAGTTGGAGTTCCAAAAGGAGCTGTCCTGGCAATGGGTTTTGTAGTGTGGGAGAGGTACTCGTAAAATGGAAACCGACATTGACACTGCGTCAAGTGAATAAATTAGGGTTTCGCACGAATTCACAAATCGTTAAAAAGCTCATGTTAGATTTACGTAAAAAGATGATTTTGAAATCTTAAATTGTGTGGGGATATTAAATCAAATTTTATAAAAAAAACCTTCGGTTTCGAGAGTCTTCCATTGAGATATATACATTATATGTTACATGTCAGTTATGGGGGCCAATATGAATATAAATTCAAATGGCATGGTCTATTGTTTTGTTGGTAGTTGGCCCTATATATGTTTATTACATTGTGGATTCTGTCATGACGGTTCTAAAAATATTGGGCGCCGTTAGCTAATGATACTTATGGCATTCAATAAGGGCTACTATATGCTTTATAGTATGCCTTTTTTATAATCAGTTTTTTGTTTCCTTAAAATGTTCGTAAACAGCACGGGTGAAGAAAATTTAAGGAGGAAGAAAAGACAGGTACCGATGTTTGTAAATTATAACGACCAGGAAATACAGACGCCGTCAAGGCATTCCATAAGCGAGTTGTACTGCTTAGGAAAGAATCACAATATTTTAGAGTACATCCGAAAATGGGCTTGAAGGTATACTGGGGTATAGCGAGATGGGTGTTACTGTTGAAAGTTTGAATGGCGGAATGCTACCGGCGATTTCAATAGAGCACTGGTGGTGGAAATAGCGATAAAACAAAGTAAGACATTAGACATTACGTCGATGTTCGAGGGTGTCAATTGAATGACTGATATTAGTAATACCAATAAGTTTTATCGCACGGTTTTGAATCCTATCTAGCAGGTGCAGAGATGTTTTAGTAGCACCTAACCAGATGTGGGCATTGTACTCCGACTTTGGGGGAATGAATACCTTATATATTTTGGCCAAATTAGAGGGCGTAAAATATTTCTTACATCGCTTGAGGAAACCTAGACATTTCGTAGCATTTTGGCGACATCAAATATGTGATCATTCCAACGTAAGTTGTCACTTAAACACATACCGAGAATGGAAAGTTTATCGGTTTCGACTATGCAAGTGCCATTCATGGATAATATCTGGGTATTTGGATTTCGCTTTAATGACAGCAGACAGCACTGAGTTTTGGTAGCATTAAATTCCACTCGGTTGATAGTTCCCCAATTGGTTTTGCTGTTAATATCGGAATTTAATGAGCTTAACAACGCTGCAGTTCCCGTTCTATAACCGAAGAGCAGGGGCGTGAGTTCGGGAACGAATATGAAATGCAGAGAGAACTGTCATCAGCAAAGGAATATATTGGATTATAAGTAGCAGACAAGAGATCATTAATGAAAATTAAATAGAGTGTCGGAGACAACACGGAGCCCTGGGGCACACTAGCATTTATTTTTTGAATATCAGGCTTGAAACAGTCAAAGACAACTTGAATTGAACGTTCCGAAAGTTAATTTCTAATCCATTGAAGAAGGGAGTCATCGAACCCAAAAGCACGCATTTTCGACAAAAGAGCCTGATGCCATACTCTGTCAAATGCCTTAGAATTATCAAGTGCAACTATCATGCTTTCGCCAGATTGATGCATGCTTTGGTTCCACTTTTCGGTAAGACATGCCGTCAAATCACCAGTGGACCTGTTGCTACGACAACCACACTGCCGGTCATTGTGAAGTTTTCGTTTCGTTTCTATGACCTTGGAAAGAAGGGACGTTAGTGCAATTGGTCTGTAGGAGGAGAGAGAAGAAGATTCGCCTTTTTTAGGGACGGGCTGGACAAATACTATTTTCCCATCTGTTCGGAAAGAGTTCTAAAAGTAGGATTTATGAAAAAGCTTAGGCAGTGGTTTTGCCAGCGTGGAAGAACACCTCTTCAGAGGAAGGGGCGATATACCATCTGGACCAGCGGATTTATGCATGTTAAGATCTGCGAAAGTGGATTCGTCCCATTGTAAATTCGACGCACTAAAGTGTAGGCAGGGACAAAGCACAGCCTCTTTACAACTCGAGTCGTACCATGCCATTTCTTTTGGTTTGATACTCTTCATCCGATGAGGGATAAAGCATCTCATTCCAAAGAGAATAGTTTCTGTGATCGACCAGTTAAAATTCTTAAAGGAGTTATTAAGTCCGCTCCAATTGGCTTTCTCGTATTGCCATACGGTTCTTTTAGGAAACTTTTCTCTAACTGTGTGGTGAGTGTACGAGAATTTAGAAGATATGACACAATGGTCTGACGAGCTTAGAGGGGAGAGCACATCAACGCAGTACTTGTCAGGATGAGAAGTTAAAAAACAAGTCAAGGGTGTTGGCGGTGTGATTATCAACGTCTGGTATTCGTGTGGGCAAATTCACAAACTGGGTTAAATTATTTTCCGCAGCGAAGATCTCAACACGCAGTCCTTCGAGAGATGTTTGTTCAGATTGTCGAAGCCAATCAGAATTGTGTATATTGAAAACGCCCGTAATCACGATTTCAGTATGAGGATACAGGGCTACAATTCTTTGAATGGAGTCAGACAGCGCAACAAACCCCTGAAAAGTCGAATTGCTCTCCAGTTTGGGGCTTCTGTAAATAAAGCAGTGGTGGATAATTTGCTTACGGAGATGGAACAGGGACTACTTTGTGATGGAATTTGGTAAGCTACATTACTACACACATTAATGGTAAGACCGCTATGGGGAAAGAACAGTGGCACTAGCTCGTAGGTAGGTAGCTGGTCGGTACTTACAAACGTGGACGTACGTAGAAAAGTGTTTACTTTTTAGCCCGCGTATATTGGCTACGTCCACCCTGAATTCCCTAATTATCATTACAAAAAATACAGCACACAGAAACACCGACGATACTAAGCAAGGCTGCGAAGTGAAAATTCTTACGATGGTTTACCGAATCAAATTGCTGTAGGTGTTATGCCCTTACAGATATATGAATCAGTGCATCAACAAAATTTTTACTCACAACCCGCTATCCATCGGTTGTTACATACACCGTATGATAAATACAGTAACGGCAGTGACCGAGTGCAAGCAACAGTACTATGTCCAGTAGCGGGAGAGATGGGATACACGCACTGTGTGATATTTTTGTTTTTATTTTGTTTGTGGGTTTGGTTTTTTTTTGGTGCGCAGCACAAGAGAAATTACGAGTGCAGTGTAGTTAAGCACGAGAAAATTGTGTTAACAATGAATTGCCCCAGTAACTGTTTGCAAGTGTCATAATTAACTTGCGTCATTGCTCTACACACTTAGTCAGTAGTAAACCTAAAATTAGTAAGAGGAACTATGAATGGATCTGCAAACATTTGTAAACATTTGAAGTTGACGATTAAAGTATACATATATAAGTATATGACGAAATACTTGTTAAAAATAAAATTTAATCTTAGCCTAAACTGATTTTGGATTCAAATAATTGCGGCAACCTTGCCACACTCTTTTAGCATGCTGCATTTTACACAGCAACAGTATGGATGTAGGAACAGACATTACACTGCAATTCTGCCACCTTTGTAAAAACAGACCGGATGTTGGCGTATTTAAAACAGCAGCTTGACGAGCCTGGCGAGCTCGACGAATGGACAATTACACGCGGTGGAACACATAAAAGGGGAGTACGTGTAAAAAGTAGAAATTGGTGGAGGACCACAGTCAATAATATACGTACCAACGTCAAAGAAAGCCGAACCTAAACCATTAACGATAGAAGAATATAAAAAAGGGCAGAAAAGGATACAAGACAAAGAGAAAAAGAAAAACGAAACCACGTAGAGAGAAAAAGAGGATGTAAATTTACGAAGCTGCGCCAGCAACGTGCAGAGCTTCATAGAATAATACCTGTGAGGACCAATCAAAAGTTAAGGAAGCAGTTGATAAACAAGCTGAAATCCCTATAAGAATAATGCGTTCTGCCAACACCTAAGAGAAGGTTACAGGAAAATAACAATCTTCTTTATAGGTATAGTAGTTAATATTTTATCAATTTTATTTATATTCGTATTGAAAATTAATAGTCATTACAAGAAGTGAGTTAGAAAACGAATATTCGAGATTAGAATAAATCATGATTAAGTAAAATCCTATATCAAAAAAAAAAAAAAAATAAAATAAAATAAAGACATAAATAAAAAATTTAATAGATTTTTAATGAAATAATTCTTTATAGCAATTTTAGAATGTTTAAATAGATAATAATAATAATAAAACAGATAATATTGGGTATGTAATTTAATTCGTGCGGTTTTTTTTCCAAAATTTTATTTTTATTTAAAAAAAACATGTACAATAGTATAATTCAAAGTATTGCTCATCTTAAGATATGACTTTCTCCCATCTTTCTGGCAATTTGTGAATCCCATCCCAAAAGAACTACGCCGGCTTGGCAGCCAAGAATGAATCAAGCCAATTTTTGATATTCTGCTCTGATGTGAACCGTATTTCAGTGAGGGCGTTCTGCATCGACCGGAACAAATGGTAGTCAGAAGGGCAGGGTTTGAGCTATAAGGCGGGTGGGGTAAGACTCCCCATCCACTTTTTTCCAAATAGTTCTTAATCGGAATAGCAACGTGGGGCCGAGCGTTGTCATGATGTAAAATTATTGCCTCGTGTCTGGTCGCATATTCCGGGCGTTTTTCGGCTACTGTTCTCTTCAAACGGATTAATTGTGTTCGGTAGTGTTGTCCATTGATGGTTTCACCCGGTTTTAGTGGCTCATAATACAGCACACCGATCCGATCCCACCAAATAAGAGCATTACCTTCGCGCCATGGATATTCGGCTTTGCCGTTGATTTCGCTGGTTGGCTGGGTTTCACATATGATTTTTTGCACTTGAGGTTGTCGTAATTAATCCATTTTTCATCACCAGTAACAATCCGATGCAAAAATGACTTCCTTTTGTGGCGTTCCAGCAGTATTTCGGACATGCAAAACCGCCTTTTGAAGTCTCCCGGCTTGAGTTCATGTGGAACCCAATTTCCTTGCTTTTGAATATATCTAGCTGCTTTTAAACGTTTTGATTGAAATGGCTGCTTGAGTAACACCCAAAGATTCTGCGAGCTCTTCTTGTGTTTGGCAACAATCTTTATAGAGTAATGCTTCCAGTTCTTCATCTTCAAACTTTTTTGGCTGCCCCAGACGTTTATCGTCTTCCAAGCCAAAATCACCACTTTTAAATTGTGCAAACGACTTTTGGCACGTTTGCTCAGCTAGCACATGTTCACCATAAACTTCCACCAAAATACGATGACTTTCGGCAGCAGTTTTCTTCATATTAAAGTAATGTGGCATAATAATGTGGCAAAATTCGGCTTACTTACAGCAGGGAAACTTACGAGTATACTAGAATTTTCTGTCGACCAAAAAACCTTATCGATTTTGCTGGAATTGATCAAACTTTATAGTGATACGTTGACTGAAGAAGAAGTGAAAACCAAACTGCTTAAATTTTTACTTGCAACAAAGTTAGCTGACATAATAAAGAATAGCTTGTTAGCAGAAAAAAGGCAGTCAAACTAGAAGACTTAAATGAACCATTAAAACCATAACCGGTAAAAAATATGACACATTCACAATACATAATGAATTAGCTAACATGGATCATACCAGAGAAGCCTGAATATTAGCGCATACGCAGAAATGAAATTCAGATAGAATAGCAAGGTGATGTAATAGAAGAGGGTAGCAGAGATCTAATAGTTTCCTTGAACTATTAACGTGGACTGAATGAATTTAGAAATGGTCTACACCCTGACTGACTCGGACTGCAACCAACTTCAGACTGCTATCATTTCCAAGCGTTCATGACAATGAGCTCAAATTTTGACACATGACAGATAATTTTATTACTTACAAGCTCTTTAAACGATTTGCGTCTCAGTTGTGTTGAAAAATATTTATCCGCGATGGAATTCAAACATGATAGTGTGATTGCTTTATATTTGGCTGGAAAGCCACAAGTAGCTATCCTTAGAGCCCTCCAGCACTTCAACGTGAATAAATCATATGTTTCTCGAACGCCATGGAGGTGGTCATAAAAAAAACAGCATCATCGGCAGAAATGGTTTGGAAAATGAAGGCTTGAATTGAGCGAAATCCGCGTCAAAGTGGAAGAAAAACAATCAATCACTTGGGCAAACAATCATTTCGGTCGGAGACCGTCGACATTTCAACAAGACTCGGCACCGTCTCACAAATCACACGTCAACCAAGATTGATTAAAAAACAATGTTCCACACTTCATTTCTTCGACACAATGGATTACAAATTCTCTGGACGCAAATCCGTTGGATTTCTCTGTCTGGGATATTTTGAAGGCGAAGGTTGGCACTAAAAAATACCAAAGTTTGGACCACCTCAAACAAGCACTTCGCCGGGAATGGGCCAAAATACCGCAGAGCCACTTGCGTGCAGAGTGCGGTGCTTTCTTCGGCTGTTTCAAAGCCATTATTTGCGCCAAAGGTAGACATATTCAAAATTACTGATAAAATTTTAAAATTGATGTATTTTCCAACATTTCTTATTTTGGCACAATAAAATTTATGAAAAAATAAAAAAAAATTATAGCATTTTAAAAAGTTGCAGTTCGAGTCAGTCAGAGTGTACATAAAAGATGCAGACAAGTTGTAATAGCATTTCAGAGAAGCAATACAGGTAGCCACCGAGACAGAAGTAAGACCAGGCCTATAGCTTCCGCAAGCAAATCGCTAAACAAACATGAATTAAATAAACCGATAACACATAAAGAAAGAGTTACTAGCAATCCATTGGGATGGGTATAAACTAATTTAATTTAAACCTTGCTCGGTATGAAATATACAGTTTATTCTGACCACAGACTATTAGTAAGCCTGTTCACACATAGGAACCCTCCTTCAAAAATTACCAGAATACGTGTCTGACGTAAGTTGGATAAAGATAATTAAATTTAAAGGAATAAAAAGTATAAAATGGGGCCTCAAAAATAGAGTCATATTAACAGCATATATTCAGTAATAATTCTCTTAAAATTTATTTTAGAGAAGTTAATATTCATAACTAGCGCCGGCCACAAATAGTTTAATATTAAGAAATGTGAAAGAACATGAATTAAAAAATAAATTTAATAAGCTGCAAGAAAAGAAAGACATTTGAGAATGTCTAGATATTTGATTATATGGAAAAAAAGGCACAGATTAATTGAGGAACATCATAAGTCTAGACTAGGGGGACATTGTATTAGAAAACGCATCAGCAAACTAAAACAGAATTACGCCTGGGAAAACTTTAACAGAATGGTAAAAACATTCGTTAATAACTGCGAAATTTGTAAGTTAAGTTAAAATAACAAGATACAACAGAGAAAATTTTGTTATAATTAATACGGAGAGCACTTCGTTTGAGACCATTTTAATAGACACTGTAGGAACACTAGGACCTTCAAACGGATTTTGATATATCACAAATTAACTCTACAATGCAAATTAACAAAATTTGTGTCAGTCGGTCAGTATTGTCAAGGACTTTTTTGACACATATTTTTTCAGTAAAGCTACACTATTAATCGGTTTATTTTGTGTTTTGATTGAAGACATATCGGTAGTAAACAAATTTTTTGAAAATCCTTTGTGGTCGGGGCTAAAAATTACAAAGGTGCTAGAATTACCAAAAAAAAAAAAACTGTCTGCAATGGTTTAAGAACTTATAAAGAAAAACTCAGTGTCGAAAGAGCCAAACAAATTTTTTTTGAAAACGGGGTATACAAATTCAAAAATGGTCTCAAATGTAATAACATGTGAAACGTAATTCAAAGCAAAAAAAGCCAGACGTATACGTTTGAAAGCAGGTTTTAAATAATAAATATAAATATAATACCCCAAACTTTCTGATAAACAAAGTTTAATAGCTTAAAAACGGGCTAGGATTCTCTATGACAAACTTAATATACAAAAGTCGATAAATTTGCTAAGAGGGTAATGATTTAACTGGCGATTTGCCTTATGAGCAGGGCTTTTGTGACAACCTCCACAATGACATCGGATGTTTACATCAAGGAGTGCCTAACAAAACGACTTCTGCCTGTCATACGTAAGCACCATACGGCAGTAGGTAACGTTTTGGCCTGATTTGGCCAGTTGTCACTACTATGAAGTGGCATAAAAGAAACAATGTGGAAATTGTACCCAAAATCAGGTATCCACCTATCGACCACCTTCGACCAATCGAAAAATATTGGGCAATTGTTAAATTTAAATTATGAAGGAATGCAGGAGTTGTTAGAAGTGTCAATTCAATGTTGATAAAATGGAACCATGTTGCAGGAAAAGTCAACATGAAGGATGTTCAGAAGCTTAAACGAGAGAAACCTAATCGTAATATTAATTTTAATATTTCTTTGAAGCTCAATAAATAACTTTTAATTTGAGGTATTACTGGTTTTTCTCGTAGTGTTATTTAAAACGATATACCACCTTGATCTAAAAGTTCTCGGCGGCGTCACCGTGTGACACTCCCATTTGCAAAAATTACGTAGGCAAGAGTACATCTATTTCTGTGTGTGTTGCCGATTTTTTACAATTTTAGAAATGGATTTAAATTTGCAACAACGATCTTGTATTTAATTTTGTGTAAAAAAAAACGGTTTTAATGGTGCGCGAACGTTGGAAACGTTATAAAAGTGTTTCGGCAATGATTCTCTTAAGAAATCAGTTGTTAACTAGTAGCACGAGCGGTTTAAAAGTGGTCGTGAGTCAGTCGAAGATGATAAATGCAGTGGCAGACCATCGACGTCGAAAACCGATGAAAACAATGATGAAGTAAAAAATGTTGGTCAATAACCGCAAATTAACCATCAGAGAGATAGCGTAGTACTTGAACGTTGCCTATGGATCCGTCCAAGACATTTTGGATAATGATTTGGGTGTCCGTCGTGTAGCAGCAAAGTTGGATCCATAAGAGACCATGTTGACGTCGAAAAAGAGATGATGACGAGGCTGAATCCGATCCCACATTAATTAAAAGGATCATTACTGGAGACGAGACGTATTAGTATAACACGCAATCAAGACATCAGGCAAATGAATGGCGTGAGCCGAGACCAAAAAAACACGTCTTTTTCAGTCAAAATAGAAGGCAAAGCTCACGTTTTTCACGGATTACAACGGTGTAATGCATAAATTCGCGGAAAGAGATCAGAATTGTGGGCAGAAAACTCCTGAATTTTAAACCATGGTAACGCACCGTCGCACAGTGCCATCATTATTCATAATATGTTTGACGAAAAATGCAACAAATATCATCCAACTGCCACCGAATTCACCTGATTTGGCTCCCTGTCACTTCTTCCTGTTCAATCGAGCTAAAAAACTATTACGGGGAACGCGTTTCAGCAGCCGAGATGAAGTAATGGAAAAGTCGCAGGAAGCCCTGATGGACATACCGAAAACCAAATATAAAAAATGTTTCGAGGATTGGATCAAGCGCTGTCATAAGTGTGTTTCAGTCGATGGGGATTACTTTAAAGGGGCAACATAGATTTAGATGAATAAGCTGTTATTTTTAATTTTCTGAATAAATTCTTTTTGATCAAGGTGGTAATAGCTTACTATATCTACGATGATATGGTTCAAATTTTTCAACTAGGATGGCATGAATACTATAGCATTAGTTCGTGGAATATATGACAAAAAGAGGTTCATTGTAAATAGTTTCGTTACATTATTGATTAAACAATAGATCTTGATTCGTCTTCATATAAAGAAAATTTTTTTTTTTTTACCCGATATGGTATAAAACATTTGTGCAAACGTTTTTTCCAACCCCCAAAGCACTTCTCATTAACACTTTTTAGTATAGCAATTAGCCCTTCCAGCGATGCCGTTTTTATTTCCTCAATCGTTGTAAATCTCCATCTTTTCATAGGTCTTTTCAGTTTTGGGAACACGGGGCCAAATCCGGTGATTGTTCTGTTGTTTTTGGCAAAAAAATCTCTCACAAGCAACGATAATGAGCAGGTCTTCGCTCTCTTGGGTGCTTTCATTGGGACGTCTTGGCCTTAATTTCGACATCATAACCATACACCCATGATTTGTCGCCAGTTATAACCCTTTTGGGTAATTCAGGATCATCATTGACGTCATTCAAGAGCTATTGAGCGATGCTCATGGTGGATGGTTCTTCTGATTAAAATTAAACAAACTTCGGTGACACACATGTTTCATGCCCAAAACATCCGAAAAATTTCTTGACACAAGCCGACCGATATGCCAACATCCTCAACAATCTCTTTTAGGTAATTTGACGATTTTCCAAAAAAAAAAAAAAACAATTTTCTTCACAGCTTCGACTTTATCATCTTTTGTTGATGTACCGGGACATCCAAAGCGAATTTCGTCATTGCCGTCTCGGCTATCTTGGAAGAGGGTGCATCACCTGTAAACATTTTTTTTACTTAAAGCAGACTCATACGCCATTTTTAACATTTCAGGTGCTTTTGAGCAACTGTCTCCAGTTTATACAAATTCTTCGCTGCATTTTTTACAATAATTGAAAACCGCCGACCACACCAAAACACGTCTAACCATTCCATCTGTTAAAAACGAACTAAGTATGTTATATACTTGAAACTATGAACATATGGTATGTTCAAGACATATGGCCCACAGCAAAAAAAAAAATCGATAATCGAATGTACATTGCCCGCGAAATTTCAAAAGTCACCTTAATTTTAGAACACACCTCGTATATTAATAAGCAAGTCATGAATCTTTTGATTAGTTATGCTGCTATTCTACAGAACCGATTTTCATATATACAGAACAGGTACAATATATAACGTTGGAAAACCCTTTTAATGTAGATTTGGGCGGTGTTTAATATTTTTGGAATATATTTTTTTTTTCGTAGGTAGGCAAAAACCTCCATAGGCACCATAAACACGAGTTCATAAAAGCACCATTGCATCACCATAATAGCCACATATGCACAAATACTTGCTGCCTACCACAGTAGCATAGCAGTGTTCATCATAAGCACGGGCTCAAGGTAGTGTGAGATTCACACTTCATTCATACAGTTTGGCCTTACGGTGCTAAGTCCAAGGGTCTTATTCTACGTAGTCGACGCACAAGGTTGGTCTCGTCCAATGCCCGGATTATTTCTGGGTTGCATTAATGCACGAGACGAGTACGAGGATTTCGAGCAGAGCCCGATACTTCTCCTTTTACGGTAGCAAATCCTAGGTCACGGTGTATATCGCTGTTCCTTAGATACCATAGAGCATTCCCGATTGCTCTTAGCGCTTTGTTCTGAACTTTTGTAGAATACACATGTTACTTGGTGTAGTACAACCCCAAAGTTGTATACCATACGTCCAACACGTTTAAAGCACTTGATAAAAGCAGTTTGCTATAAAAGATTAGTTTGGAATATCTTCCAACAAGCCAATACATTTCGCCAAACCTAATGTCGAGTCTTCCGTTTGCATACGGAATTTTTATAGAATTAATAAATAAAGGTAAAAAAACCCTAAAGCCGAACTGGTGATCCGGAATCAGTCGTCTCTCTTCACTTATCGGTAGGAGCGAAATTGGTCCATACGATTTTTTGTCGTTAAGAAGTTATAATGGTTTCGAAACCATTATAATTTCGGCGACTTTCCGTTGGCTGGGAACGTATAAAAGCCTTATTGAAGAATTTATTATAAGCTTGACTACCGCTTTTTCGAGAAGCTCTTTTAAAATCTCGCTGGTAATTAGATCGTATCCTAGAGCTTTATTATTTTCAAATTTGCTATTATTTGCCGAAACTCATTCAGTGATATGTATTTTATTCTATAATTATCAAGCGCTGTGCTGACATCGTGATCTTCAGTAAGTTGTCGTCCTTTGAACGGTTGGAAAGTTTTATCCAAGTATTCGGCAAATTTTGCAAAGTTTGTTTCCTCCACGTCTCCTTTTGCCCATTCGCCGTTGGATTTCCGTACTGGCGGAGAGTGCATTATCGGTTTCTTAGTAGTCTTCATGGCTTTTGAGAGCGAGTTATTTGATGTTTTGTCGGCAGTCAAGCTTTCAAGGTAACGTGATGTTTCACGGTTCTGAAATCCTGCAACATTTTCCTTAGCTTATTTGAAAGGTAGTTTAAACAGGATTTGTGTAGAGGCGCACGTGATTTTTGCCACCTCTTTCGTGTTTTCCTTTTCTCACGTAGAATGTCCTCGATGTCAGGCGGATATATTTGCCTTTTATTTCGTATCCTTCTTTGTATAAAAAAAGGTCCACGCAGCCCTTTGAAAAGCCTCCACGATCTTATCGACTTCGTTTTCCATCTCAATGGGAATCGATAGTAGTACGCTTAGGACAATGTTTTCTTTGCAATTTTTTCTAAAGCCGTCCGAGATCGTTTAATTATTCGTCAATCTAGGTGCTCCTTCCATTTTAGGAATGCTCCTGCCGATTTTTAGAACTACTGGTGTATTATCTGAGCAAAGATTATAGCATTCTACAGTATTCGTGAGGCATATAGGTAACCCTTTTGGAATAAATAAGTCGACGAAGTCAGAAATTTTATTTGTGTCGGTGGGCTAATATGTTGGTTTACCTGTCGAAAAGAAGTCCAAACCACGTTTTGGATTTGCATTGTACAGTAGGCTGCCTTTCGTTGAGATACATCTTGAGCCCCAATACGTATGTCTGGCGTTGAAGTCACCACCGAGTATAAATGGTGACCCAAGTGGGCAGAAGAGCAGATCAAGGTCGTTGTTTGCCATTTAATATCTCGGAGGGAATTTGGAATAGATGATTGAATTAAAATACATTTAAGATACAAGAGGACGTATGACAGATGCTTCAAACTAAACAAACGTATGTTATGTATGTTGAGAGTTTAGTAATTAGGGTCGAAACCAAATTCTAGTTGTATTACCAGTACCTTGGCCTGTTTCATTATAAAGGCGACTAAAAGGCTCAATTTTACATAATTTGCAGGTAGTTTTAAAACAATAAAGTCCGATTAATGAGAACATTTGTATAATGTTATATAGGAAGTTGTTCGTATACTAAAAGTTTTTGAAACGGTCTTCTTACGAATGAAGGCGCTCAAAGCTTTTATTCATATATGTACGTATAAATAAAAATTGTGACTGGATGAATTCTGAGTTAATTCATTGTCTGACGTAGGAGTTTTTAATATATATATATATATATATTTTTTTTTTTATTTTTTTTTTTTTGATTATAAATGGCTATTACCATTTCCAAGAAGTATTTTAACTAATATAAATGCCTTACAAATAATGTATAAAGATAAGGTGAAACAATATAAATTAAATACTTGGTCACTTGTACCTTAAATAGAATTAATTGTAAGTGGTTTTTGTTGCGATTAGAGCGAAAGTTTTATACGCATGGCCAAGCTCTAATATAATGCATCTGCTTCATGTGCCTATATTTACACGAAATGTTTCGAGCAATTTTCGATGGTAATCACTCGACAACTGATCAAAGCACTAAGCACAAAACAGGCAGAGTGCTCAAGTCGATAGAAATGGTACAGAAACTTTTATTTCTCTCGTATTTTTTTCTTTTTTTCACTTTGTTTTCTTATAAAGGGTATCCCATTTAGACCACCAATTTTGAATTTTGCGTTACTTTTATTATGCCGGTAGTAAAGCGTTGTTATTTTACAGTTGTCATGTGTGAGCATTACGAGGGCTGTTTCATGAGTGTGCGGATTGGAAGATAGGTGGGGCTACTGAGCCAAAATGAGTGTACCAGCATTAAGTATAACCTCTTTTAGCCCGCCTGTAATTTGGTGATAATCGGACGCTTAGTTTTGTTTTGACACCCAGTTCAAAACATCGTGTTAGCGTTTTTTGCAACCATGGAAAAAGAGCAGTATCGCTCCGTGACCCAATTCTTGTTTTTGAGTGGCAAAACCTGTGAGTGGCAAAAATGCGTGGTGGAAGAGCATTTTTTCTTTGCCAAATGTGGTCGTTTTGTCTTCAAATTGGTGTTGAATCGGCCCAATAAATCGACGTAGTATGCTCGTGTGATTGTTTTTCCCTTCTTCAGATAGTCAACGTGGATTACACCGCGGGCGTTCCAAAAAACGGTGGGCATCACCTTTCGGGCTGAAGGTACGGTTTTCGCCTTTTTTGGAGCATGTTTACCGGGTAAAATCCATTGTTTCGACTGTTCTTGGGTCTCTGGTGTGTACCAATGAATCTATGTCTCATCGACGTTCACTAAACGATGCAGAAACTCCTGCGGATTTCAATTAAATAGGGCATGTTTTTGAAGTGGTCTCACAATTGCGCTTGTTCTCCGGTGTGCGCAATCGCGGAACGCATAGCGCCGGCAGCTTTCTCATGCCAAAAATCTTGCGCAGAAAATGGCTAACGCGTTCAGTTGCTACTCGTATGATTTAGCCATGGGAATTACATGGACGCACAACGTAGAGATATTGTAAAAATCCACAATCATGAAACTGAGTCGACACTATGACAAAATGTCATCGAAAATTTCGTTAAATGGTCCATCGTGTGCCATCTGTCACGAGGCGGCTATTTATCATATATAGTGTTCCATACTTAATCTCCATATCTATGCTCTTAATAGAAATAAGAACACCAGAAGTTATCAAGTTAACACTGCGTTTTTTCGTCAAATTTTAAATTACAAAAATGTGGTCTTAATTTAACACCTTTTAGCAAAAATCTGAACAGAAGGAAAACATTGAAAACTTTGGTTACTAAATTGATTAATTCACGAATAACGTGCCTTTCAAAATAGTGCTGTCTATATGTAGGCAAAGAACTTGGCGTTATTTCTACATACTAATTATTTTTTTACGGATAACAAACCACCGGATCTTGATGCTGGATCATCCTGTTTTTTAGATTTATGTTATGCAAATGAACAGTGGTTCCATTTTACGAACAGATAAATGTGAAAAACATTGGCAAGTGTGCTTTCAATGCATAACAAAAACTTAAAAATGGTAATTATTTACTTCCGTGGTCACCTTGTATTTTGATCAAAAAAAATCGAGAAATCAACTTTTGAAACATGTTTTTTTGTTTTAAATTGTTTGTTTTGATAAAAATCACAGAAATAAGATTTTACAATAATAATATTTTCAATAGTTTTATGGCTTTGAATGCTAAAAAAAAACAAGTTTTTACGAATATTTTTTTTGAAATTGTTTTATGTCAAAATACCAACTCCTTATCTCGTTTTTCGTAATCTACATGGGAAAACAAACAAAAAAAGTGGCCAAAAACCAGGTCGATTTTTTGTAGACAAAAATATTTTTTTTATTAATGTTGCATACTTTTATCATGCTAAAGTATGATTACTCTTTGCAACTGTTACAGTTTATCTGTACAGTTTATCGAAAAATAGTAGTGGTGAATTGGGGTACTATTGTATTTCATTATTTGGGGCCACCTTTTGGTGGTTTGATACATGTTTGTATTGTAGGTATAGGCTCCTGGCTCTTTGCTACAAAAAGAAGATAATACAATACTTTCAGAGCTGGTCGAGAGGACACTCTAAAAATGCTATTTAAGGTTAATTTTCCAGGCTTGACCCAATAACAGAATTACCAGAAATATGTTGAGCATAGACAAACTTAAACTGGCCATAAATTCATTTAAACCATATAAGGCAACTAGATCAGACAGAATTTTATTCTAAAAAGTCTGGGTAGCCTTGGCTCAAGTAGTAGTGAACTGGCTTCCAAATCGGAAGTTCGATATCGAAATCTTAACCGAGCCCACTGAGCTCAAACATCCTTTTTTTTTTCTTTCTATCTCATTTTTCAAAAAATCTTAACACATGCTGAGGCATTATAAGTGTAATCATACCCACTTAAATGTTAAGTTCTTTAAAAAAAAAAAAAATTCTAATCGCCTTATTTAGTTATACGAAAAAAACACAAAAATTTATTTATTTTTCAACATAATCGCCTTTCAGCTCTATACACTTTTTCCAGCGATGTTCAAAAAGTTCGATACCATTTTTATTATAAAAACTGTCTTGCTCCTCAAAGTAGCCATTAACTGTCAACTTCACTTCTTCATCATTTGAAAATCTTTGACCTCTAAGCCATTTTTTCAAGTTTGGAAACAGGGGCTAAATCTGGCGAATAGGGTGCATGAGGTAGCAATTCAAACTTTAATTCATTAATTTTGACCATTGCATTCACGACACGGTTTTTGCTCGAGTTAGAGCAAACGCTTCACACATCTTGCACACAGCTTTCTCATGTCCAAATTTTCAAATAATATACTATGTACCGAACTTTTTAAAATGCATACAATGTCTGCCAACTAACGCACTTTCAGTCGACGATCATCCAGTACCGCTTTGTGGATTTTCTTCACCATTTCTGGAGTCGTCAGCTCATTTGGTCGACCACTGCGATGCTCGTACGGCCTCGTTTAAACTCACGCAGACTCACCCAGAGTAGAATCCAGTTCAGCTTTTTGTATTGTGTTGTATCACATAACGATGACCAATTTTCTCCATTTTCACAAATTCACTGACAACGTTCACTATTGATGGCTGCCAAACAAATACTAAACAACGTGGCGCTTTTAAACTTAATACATATGCTTAATAGACTGCCTACTTTACGATACAGTGATATTTTGAAACAACTACCGCCATGTCGTGGTCAGGTCGGGTACTTCTGGGACTGTTCTCATAGCTTTAACTAGGAATATATTCCACAAGCCTGAAGGAAGTTAAGTGCAGTCCTTATCTCCAAATCAGATAAATCTAGTAAACTCCTTAAATCTTATCGACCCATAAGTGGTATGTAATTTTTTCTGAAATCCATGGAAAGGCGTATTAATCTTCAAATCAGAGATTCATTCACCAATATGCATACAGGAAAGAAGGATACACTGAAGGTGCTCTAATATATAAAATCTGTTAAAAAATGAAGTTTTTTTCTGAAAAAGTATTTTATTTCACAAAAAAAAAAAAAAAAAAAAAAAAAAAAAAAAAAAAACTATAGGTACATTTAGTGGCACCATCTGAGTTTATAATGGTACTGATGGTTTGTGAAAATATTGATCTGGTGTGCTCATACAGACGGTCTTCTGCAACCACTATTGCCAATAGCATTTGCAAATTTGAGTCCCAGTTTACATTAGTTTACATTAGATACTTGACCGGTTAGAGCACATTTAGAGACTTTAGCAGCTGTAGCTGAGAGTGCACGCGAAGACCGTGACGGTCTTCGTACAAAATTCAACTTGTGCAAGAATTGAAGCCAGACGACTTGAATTTGCGTCATATTTTCAGTGAATGGGCTCTGGAAAAACTCAATCCGGTGCTTTATCGTGAGGTTTTGTTCAGTGATGAAGCCCATTTCTGGCTTAATGGATACGTTAATAAGCAAAATTGCCGTATTTGGGTTGATGAGCAACCAGAAGAGTACCAAGAGCTATCAATATATCCATTAAAAACAACGGTATGGTCTTCAGGAATCAGGTCTGATGATTTGGAAGACAACTTTACTCGTGTTATCCACGAGATACTAGTCGCTATGCTCGAATGAATCGCTCAAAGTTGGACATTCCGAATTAGCGTAGTCGTGGCCAATATTTACATGATAAATGCCATGAATTGTTCTTTTAACCAATAATAAAAATTTGAAGTTCACTTTCAATCTTATGTGTTTTATTTTATATTATAAATCAATTCATATCACGATGAATCACCCTTTAGTTATTTGGCTTCTAGACTGGCTTTTATCTGGTCGAATACGCATTCGAAACGTATTGGACGGCAGTATCTTGAAGAAGATGTTCTTAAATTTATCCAGATATGTTCAGTCTCAAAACCAACTTTACTTATTTCTAAAGTACTATGCATATAAGCAAGTTTTGTTTATAACGCGAGAGCACTCCACTGACATCAGAGCCCCATTTCCACGAACATAATAAAGTATCACCATTTTATAACTGGTTCTCAAAAGCTTTAAGGTATGTAGCAGACAAATGTTGTAGTCCAACAATGGTTGTAGTTTAACTTCATATAACTTCACTCTTGTTTTACTTCTAAAATAGTATTGTAGGTTGGGTAAATATTAGCATTTCTTTCTTTTGCGCTTTTCTGAAGTTGCTTATATTGTTGTTTTGTCAGTATCAAGCCGATTATAAGGGCTTGACTTCTTCAGGTGTATATGGCTTCATCGTATTCGGAGTTTCGCGTTTCTAAAGCTTTTTAAGTATTTTAGGAGAACACTCAACAACCTTTTTTACGACTTCAGCTTTAGAACTCGTTCCTTTAATTCTAAGTTTAGACTCAACGGTAAATTATAATTCTTTGGCCGATCTTTCCATAAGGTTTCTCTATTTCCACATTCCTGGAATTTCTTTTCCGGTCTTCCTTGTCTTAAAGATGTTGGAACATGAATTTCGGGCAATGGTGTTATTTTTTTTTTTTTCTTTAAACTTTTTGAAAAGGTGTGATACAAAAGTTTTACTGTATTCGGTTATTGATCTTTTTGACATTATGCACTTCGAAATAGCACTTGCATAAACCATTGCTGATGATTTAAAAAGATCTCATTCTGAATGAACAAAAAATTTCTTGTCGTAAGGGGAATTGTCGCCCTGAAAAGGGCGGATTGATACCTGTAGGAGCAGAAAAAAGAATGTTGCGCTGAGTTTCGGCATTTTAATCAAAAATTATTTTAAAGGTAATAATCCAATCTTCAAATGAAGATTTGTTAATTTATCACACTTTTTTGCTATGAACCAAGAAATAAAAAAAAAGTTAGCTCGTCACTACAAAAAAAAAGTCATTTAGGTCTGTCACTATGACTTACTTATTTTTTAATACAAATACTTTTAATTTGAAAATATTTACCAACAGCATACTCTGATATATGGTATTTATTACACATAATTATCTCACTTTTATTTCACTATAACACTTTAAAAACAACACATATTAACGCGCAAAAGGCAAAATCGAGAATGACCAAAGCTTTATGCATTGTGTTGGATGCTTCCTATTGATAAAGTAACGGAATTGCAGATTGTTTTATTTTTGTTTCCCATTATTTGGGTGGTTGACTTAAGCCTACCAGTATTTTTTTTAATAGTAACAACATTTTTTTTTTACTTATGACCAGTAAGTGTTGTACTAAATCGGCCAGTGTGTTTCGGGGCCATTGACAGAGCTATATTTCTGCATAAAACGTTGTAGACGTTGTAAGCCCTCTCTCAGCTTGGCAATGAATCTGGTCTACTGAAAGTGCTAACAATAAGAATTAAGTTCATTACAATGCTTCCCACTAGAGAGACACTAGGGTCGGATTATAACAGCGGTTCTATTAAAAGCGAACAAAGGTATCCAACCATCACAAGTATAAAAGTCACGCGAATAACGTTTATTTCGAACCTCGGGACAAAATAAAACAATTTAAATTAAAACAAGAATGAGTGTTTGAAATTTTTGGTGGTACTTATAATAACGAAAAAAAAAAAAAAAAAAAAAAAACAGAAGCGTTACATTACAATTTAAAGAAAAGGTATCAAAAATTTGTTTACGATTACTTTTGAGAAAAAATAAAAGTTTATGGTTACATTGTTTTGTGTTAATGGTATGTTGCTGATATTGGAAGTATTGTAGAATGTTGCTGATGTTAGAATTGTTAAGGAATATAACTCCTCTCCTGCTAAAAGACATCTTTCGTTGAAATAGATTTTGGTACAGCATCATCCTGGCGTGGCTGTGGTTGATTTGCTGTGTTTATTTTGGCGTTTGTTTTATGTTAAACTCGATAAAGTTTGACAGTTAAAACTAATGTTGCTAATATACAATACAATAATTCCCATTAGTAACATGGACAAGATGGTATATATGTTGTAAGTTGAATAGGTATTTAAGAACGATATTTCTCCTCGCACGCTCAGGGGATTTAACATAAATACCCTTAAAATGCTTGCACACAGCGAAGGAAAATCAGGGAGGATGGAAAGGGAGGTACCGATGAACGTTGGTTTTAGATGTTTGAAGGTTATAATGATTAAGAAATAAAGAGCTAGGCAGGACATTCCATAAGCGAGTTGTAGGGCTTAGCAACTAATCACGATATTTAAGAGTACGTCTGAAAGTGAGCTTGAGGGTACACTGATGAGCATTCATAACGAGACCGGTGTTAAGATTTAAAGATTTAATAGGCGCAATGCTTCTGGCAATTATTATCGAGCACTGGTGGTGGAAGTAGCGATAAAACAGAGTGTGATACGAGACATTGCGTCGGTGTTCGAAGGTGTCCATTGTATGAGGGATATTAATATCACCTATGAGTTTCATCTCACGGTTTTGAATCCTATCTATTGTAGCAGGCGTAAAAATGGTTTGGGCGCACCCGACCAGATGTGGGCAATGTACTCCAAATTCGGGCGGATAAATGCCTTATATATTTTGAGGCCAGATCAGATGGGGTGAAGTATTTCTTACATCGCTTGAGGAATCCTAGACACTTTTCAGCATTTTTGACGACACCGAATATGTGGTCATTCCAATGTAAGTTGTAATTGACACACATGCCGAGAATGAAAAGTTTTTCGGTTTCGACAATGCAAATGCCATTAATGGACAACAGCTGAGTGTTTAAATTTCGATTTAACGACAGAACTGTGTTTTGGAGGTATTAAATACTACTCTGTTAGTGGTTCACCAATTAGTTATACTATTAATATCAGAGTTTAACATACGCAGACGTTCCTGTTCTACAGCCGAAGAGCAGGGACGTGAGTCAGGGAACGAATATGAAAAACAAAGAGTTCTGTCGTCAGGAAAGGAATATATTATATTAGAAGTAGCAGACAAGTGATCGTTGATGAAAATTAAAAATTAATCAACATTAATGCACATCAATTTCAACAAATGCACATCAGCATTTATTTTGTGAATATTGGACTCGAAACCATCCAATCCAACCTAAATTGAACGTTCTAAAAGGTTATTTCAAATCCATTGAAGAAGGGAGTCATCGATTCCAAAAGCTACGTTTTGGTAATCCTGGTCATCTAGCTACATAAACGCACCTAGTAATCACCTAGCAACATAAACTGACTTGTTATCGCCAACCCAGTATATTCATGTTTTCCTATGTTTTTCCTAATTCCTTGTTCTTCTATTTTGTTTATGCGTAAAGCGTCTTTTCCTAATTTTTTTCCACCTATTTGTTTATGCGTCAATGCTAAGCATCAATTGTATCACCCTTTTCCACTTGTCTTTGTCGTCTTTTCCTAATTGTCTATTCTATACTCGTTTTGTCGATATGGACCGAAGCGTCTTTTTCCCAGATTATTTGTTTGTCCAAGTTCGACAAGTCCCGCTTTTTATCTTGTAAGCGTTGAATGATAAGCTAGGTTTCCATGGAACAAATTGGAGACGACCAAGTTAGTCTTAGAAGAACGTCCAAACTACGAGAAGTGTAAGTAGAATATTATAAATAAAAATCATAAATGAAAATTTTGAATGCGTTTGATTTAAAGAAATTTTTCGGTTAAAAAAATAGTTTAGCATTGCCGCCCAAATAACTCACGCATATTCAACAAAAGAACCTCTGTCAACTGCCCTGTAATGTGAGATGAGTTATTGCTGATGGAGGATTTACTTCACTTCGGGTTGCAGGATTAATTCCAATGCTGTCCCAAAAGGAGTTAATTCTGGAATTATATGTTATATTATTTATAGAAATTTAACAGTTTTTGAAATCGACTGTGGCTGATCCATATATATTATTTTCAGCGATTCCGCAGGTAGTTTCAAGCGTAATTGAGAAGAATATGTTTGGCGACCTTTGAAATATAGATGCTGTTTCGATGCCACTCGACATTTCACATATAGCGGGCTCTTTTCTTATTTTATTCGATGCTTGATTAGGTGACTATCTATTCTTTGACAAAAAAAACATTCTTTCGGTCCATCTTATATTGTAATAACTAATGTCAAGCTCAAGTAAGGCAATGTATAGAAAGGTGGATATGTTGTCTGTTTTATTACAATAATAATAATTGCATCAAGTGATAAAAGGAATACTTGTTTTTTTTTTTATATTATAGTTATGTCAATGCTAAATATTATATAAGTGTTATTGCAGTACGCCTTTACTGCAATAGATTCATAGGTTCATAGATTTGTTCACTTGATGATAAAGTAATATCTTGGGATTCCAAAAACTGTTTTATTTCTGTTAGCTCTGTGTTGCTAAAAATTTGTTTTGGAGTAATGTTAGCAAGTTATTTCTATGTATGTATATACTGAAGCGGTTGTCGTCAGCATTAGTATTAGCTGTATTGTCAATAATATAAAATGTACGTTTTTTTTAATCCCAGTATTATGCAATTTTTTATCATCGTTAGTTATTACCATACGTATGGTATGGTATAGTAACTCTACCGTCTTTTCTCACTATTTGTTTTGAAAACTTGGTGCCAATTTATTGCTTCTACATTCTTTTCTAAATACAAGGCTACCTTGAATGGGTTGTGTTCTTTGTTTATTAATTTTCCCTAGATGTGTTTTTTTTGTTTCTATTAGAGACTTTATTGACTGGAATAGTTCAATTTGGAATGAAGTTATTGTAGTTGTATGGAGTTCTTAGCTTTCAGTGCAAGTCGCTTATATAACCCAGTCAGCATTGAGTTTTGAATGGCAGATCAACTACTACAAACTTGGTTTAATTTGTAAACTTTGCGGTTTCAGCCCTGCAAAATGGCACGGAAATCCATGTTGTTTCTGCAGATTTTGCTAAGGGCTTCGATAAAATATCACATCAATTGATTCTTTTCAAATTGTCTTCCAAAGGTCAGCCTTCTCAGCACCGTTTTAAGCCACTTCTGGTGTCCCATAAGGCAGTCACCAATGTCCCCTATTTTTATTTTACATATAAACGATCTTCAGAGGATTATTAAATACTACCCCCTATCTATTTATGCCGACGACACTTAGTTCCCCAAAACTATTTCTTCACCCCAAGACTCTACTCTTCTTTAAGAAGACCCTGATAGGTTTTTCACTTGGTGTCTAAAAAAATTCTTAGAGATTAACGTCTCCAAATGTCAATCTATGACTTTGTCACGAGAACATCCAACATCGTTTGTTTTGATTTGCCCTTCAAGGACTACCCTGGGATGACCCCTTTATTTTATCTCCTTTGAAAAACGCAGAAAATTAGCTGAAATTCTCTTCATTCATGGACTGCTCTGAGGTTCTCCAGATTGCGCTTCCCTTTACAGTTCTATTTCTTTCAACTTTAACCATCATATTTTACGCTGTCCTCGTCTCTTTTATTCTAATCCATCGCACTTATGGTTCCAACGAACCGATCTCCCGCATGCTCCGTGACGTCAAATCAAAACTCCCCCTTTTTGATTTCAATTTGACCACTTCTCGTCTCAATCTTGATCTCCTCCACCATTTCCTTATTTCCTAGTTATTAAGTTATATTAATGTTGTATTAAGCACAATAAACTTGAATTAAAAATTAAAATTAAATTATACCAAATGGCAAAGTTTTAATGTTCATAAGAAAAATATTTGTAGATTTGTAATGTCGATAGCGACCGATATTTGTGAAAAAGTCATTGAAAATGTATGCAAGCGGATCATGAAATACATGAGATCGCGTAATTGACACTTGAAAAAAACATTAAGGGGTGATCTATTGAAATATTTTGATAAAAAATCTTACGGTAGGGGTGGGGTGGTCGCAAATGCATCAGCACTGATTCTGATGCATCACCACTGATGCTGATGCATACTGAAAAAAATACTGAAGTTCATGAGTGTGTGATAACAAATTGGGTATCATAATTACATGAGTACTTTAATTGCTTTAAAATGTATCAAACGTTCTTGCAGATCAAAACGATAAGGAAGCATAAAGCCCTGTGTAACCTGTGTAACTTCCATATAAATACCATTGGTCGAGGTGCAGACAGGTCAATTCAACTGTTTCAACCCATTTCAATAGTTGAAATACCACTTCTGTAGATCTGTTTATTACTAGTGATAGGCAAAATATTTCTTTGTAATCAAATGTGGTTTTTCGGTGCCCAAGAAGTAATAATTTTGCTTATTCACATACCCACAGAGATGGAAATGAGCCTCATCGTTCATGATTTTCAATGAAAAGTTATCTCCCTTGTGGTCAAGATTCAGGATGTCACTTATTGCACGCACTTGGCGGTCAACAGCTAACAGCTGCTACACTGTCTGCACTTTGTATGGGAATATCTTATAGTCTTACATCAAAATTCTTTGTAAGGACCGCCGATTGATGCCCATTTGCTTGCACTTCGTCTGTTTGACACTCCGGCATCCTCTACGACATCTACAACCACATCTGCGATATTCTCAGCAGAACGGCATCATAAACTTTTTATGTACAATAATAGCTAGGCAATTTTAAAAATTAATTGTCAGCAGTTTTAGAAACGTAGGTAAAGAAATCATAATACCTGCTGCAAGTTTTCTCAAGTATTTTCTGGAAAAAGTGACCTCAGAGTCAAAAATTAGCATAACAACTGAAGATTCAAATGAGATACCAACTTTATTTAAACGCAACTATAAAGGCTAGTATTTTTTTTTTTTTAAATACGAAGTCCTAATCGAAGTTTCTACCGATAGTATTGTATTAACAGAGCAATTTCAGTCAATATGAGTTAGGATACACCAAAGTAAGCCTTTTCTTAGATCCTCCATAAATAATGTCAACATTGGAAATAGATCCTTACGGTAAAATGATTTTGTTTCTTAGAATATACCCAAAAATCATTTCCCATTTTATCTTTAAGGAATTAGGGGGGATACATTTTGTATAATGGAACTTAGACAACCCCAATTGTTTATGGTGAGTTGATTTTTCTCTTGCATTCCTTGGACTTGTTATTCTCTCCGCACTTCACGCATCGAGGTTGCATTTCGCAATTCGTCGTTGCATGCCCGGACCTTTGACCGCGAATACATTTTAAACTTCTTTCGCTTTTCTTTAACTTTTCCCAAAATATAACCTGGCAGTCTTGGACTTTAATACTGCTGTTGGGAGTGACCTTAACCAGAAAAAACAGTAATATCCGATTGTCCCTTTTAGCTCTTGATGTGGTACACAGCTTGATCCCCACGAATGTGAGCTCGTAGCACTTTTTCTCTTAAGCAGCTCAAGGAGTTCCTCTGGATCAGTTGGTATACTCCCCTCAGCAGTATGGTTTGCAACTTCTTCCACTTCGGCGTGAAGGAGATGAACTCCGTCTAGTAATAAATTCTTAATCTTATTATGGTGCTTCATTGAGTTACAGTGGATCGATCGCATGTCTATCGGTAATAAGTCTTTTAATAAAAAAAATTGTTACCAATGGCCGACTTACATAATTCTATATTTTTCTTTAACTCTATCATTAATTTGTTTATTGGAGATATTCTTTGTTTCGTTACTTTCTGCTGCTGTTGATTCTGCTGCTATGCTTGTTGTTGTACTTGATGCTGCTGCCGCTTTAGTTGTTTTTGATTTTGCTATTGTGGATTATACTTAGTGCGTTGTTGTTGCAGCTAAGGCTAAAGCTCCTGCTTCAGTGTTTGCTGTTGTTGCTGGCTGTTGTTTGTGGCAGCTTTTGCATTTGCTACTCAATATGTTGTTGCTTTTTGAAACGCTTTTGCTACTCCTTTTTCCTTTTCTCCATTTGTTTTGCTTCGATTGAAAGCTTTCTCTCGCAGCTGTCTAATGCTGCTACTGAGCGTTTTAACTTCTCATCTTTATCGTCTGATTTAGATGTTGCCAGAGAGTGAGGTTATTACTTCCTCGGCCATCTGAGACATATGAGTAGTGATCACTTGACTTATGATGATGCTTTTCATTAGCTGCAGATGATAAAGAAGCTTCTTTCTGTAGTTCAACATGCAGTTTTTCTGTTGAAGCCGATAGAGAGGGTCGCTAAATGCGGATGGGAGTTGATCTCAGTTCCATCCTTCTTTCTGCTGCCATTTACCTAATCCCCTTTAGTTGCTAGGCTTGTAGGACTATCTCGTCTCTTTGACATTGCGTCATCAACTGGTCTCGCTATTGAATTAGCGGACCACTCACTTCCACGAAGTGAGTTTTAACTTTCTCTATTTTATTATTCTTAATGATACATTTATGATATTAAAATTAAAACAAAAAGAAAAAAAAAAAAAAACAAATATCCCTAAATCTTGGGAATTGGATTAATAACCGGCGTCGCTACCGCTGTACAATCGAGTCATAACCGAAAACGATTTTTTTGAGTGACTTTAACATTTTTGCACTTATCACTTACTAAGCCGAAACACGTATAATTCACACGAAGGTCTATGAACGAAACGGTTGCTTCCTTTCGAGAAGTTTAATGGAACGAGTCAGGCAAATGGAGGATGCAAAACTGTGACATATACTTTGGTTATTGATATAGAGAGCGGAGAAAATGCCTATTTGAGTAGGGAATTGTTATTGCTTTATGTGCTGAAGACATAGCTTGAGAATCGAATGATCGATGATCACACTACATAAGATCTGATATTAAGGCTGCATGGGATACCATCTATAGAGACTAGCTTTACAGGATCTAGTTTAAGCATCCCCGAAAAATTGAGAACTTTCGCTGCTCTGTTAGACTTATGTGGCACGCCCAAGTGAAACAATTCATCTGAAATGAGTAAATAGAAGCAGTAGGCCAAATACCGCGCTAACTGAAGAGATTTATTTGTGGATGCTCTTGTCCACCACATACTGTAGAATTATGTGAGCGGTTAAGTCGGTATTTGGGCGATACGACATCCTTCAATTTGGAATAGAACGATTACACAAACAAGACCCTGTCAAATGGCAGCTTATTTTTGGATTACAATCACCTCAATATATCAAACAGACAACTTCGATATATCGCTTCTGAAAGTTTGAACCGAGTTCATATTTGGGAAATCTCGCTCAGAAAGGCTATTTTCAAAAAAAATAGTGGTATAGTCTTATAAGTGCCATATCCTGTAACGTGGAACACCGCGTTGAATATCCTAAATGGTTTTCACAAGCTTTGAGAGGTGACAGCCTTTTAAGGAAGTACGAGTTTGTTACAGAGCACCTAGGACATTACTAGCTTCCAGAAAAATATTGCAACATTTTTCAGATTGCCATTTTTTAAAGAAATTTCCATGTTAAAAATAACATAACATTTACTCTTCAACATAACATCACCTGCGTCACCGTCAAGCGGGACAGAGCAAATGTATTATAATTGTTACCAACGTATATCCAAGTGCCCTTATTAACATAAGCCTTTATGAAAAAGTGATTTTAATTTATATAGTCAATATTAATACATTCATTTCTTTATGTTTAATCAAACAGGTTTTAATAATTCTTCCTCACTGTATAAGTTCAAGCAAGCACATATTAAACCATTAAATCCATTTATGATTCAGGGCAATTGATAGACCATTAATAAAGGTAATCTTTCTGTCACATTAAGACTCAAGGAATAACCTTGTTTTCTGCGGTAAATCTTAATGTTATTCTCTCATGTTTAAACAATGTAATGCAATTGTTAATACTATGAGCGCTTTGAATTTAACTGATGAGATAACTTGAGATGAAATAATTGTTTTTAATTTTTGTTTTAATTGCAATTTGGAATTTAATATAATTTTGTGAATGCTGGTATTTTTCGTTCACACAGAGAAATAGAGAGAATAAAGAAAAATATCCAAACAATGGGCTTATTGACTTTGCGGTGGGACGAAATATTTTTAAAGAAAGCACAGTATTTTCTTCAACTCAATATATGGTACACAAGAGGACATGGCGATCTTTAGATCATCAAACGCAAAATTGATGATTCGCTATAGATATTAGTTATACATACCTTCAGTATTGTGGACGCCCGAACGTTCATGGTAACCAACATTGACTCGGACCATCACAGAGATTGAAAAGATAAAAAAGGAAACCTCGTTGTGGAGTCATAGTCGGTGCTGATAATATGGCACAATATATAGACCGCCGTCAGGCAGAATAGACCATTCAACTTAAGTGATGATAGCCACACAAAATAGTTTTGGTGCTTATGGTTTTGGGCCTTTTGGGAACCGGCACGGTTATTCCAACGATCTGTGGCGCTTAGAGGAGTCCTTTCGCGTTTTGAGAGCAGAGGGAGTAATGGGCAATCCGTCTTTTATTATTTTGTTGGCCCACTTAAACTTGCTCGTGATGTAAACATTTCTTTCCACTTCCGGAATAGATCCGAAGGTTCTTCTTGGCGCGCACAAGGAGAAGGTGACCTCAGCCGACTTGGAGTGCACAAGTCTAAGTAAAAGAGGTTATTGGAAAGACCAACCCACTTAGGTCTATTTCCCCATTGTAATACTACGTTATCCTCCTGCTAAGCCAATATGAGCTTATGATGAAGCGTAGAATACTGTTAACGTCTATAATCTTTAGATCGATTGTTATTGTAGAAAAAAGCTCCTAAGTAGAGTTTTCTTCTTTGGGAGACCGGACTTACTGCAGAGGCGTGTTAGTTAAGGCCCATGTTCACCTCGAGTGACTCCAAATAAGATGGGTTTATGCACTAAACATTTACAAGTTGTAGAATAGGACTTTCAATTTCAAGTCCTATTCTACTTATTCACAAAGCCAGTGAAGCAAGGCATTCGACAAAATTTCTCACCAAATTATTTTTTCAAACTTAAAAGTCTTGATTTTTATATCCAGTGTGTGCCATGGGTCAAATCCTATTAAGAAGACCTAGAGGGCAGAGTCATTTTCAGATCCTTAGTATCTGATCCCATTAAAGCAACATCTGGTTTCTTTTAGGGAAGTCATCTCGGGCGAATCAGTTTTATTATAACGATTAACGATATAAATACCCCTTGAACGAACTCATATCTTTCTACTTTCGCTGATGACATGAGCATTTCCAAAGCCATTTCATCGCTGGTCATTTCTGACTCCCATTGCTTTCTAGACGATTTAAATAAGTTTTCTGTATGGGTGCAAGCAACACTTTTGGTGATTAATACATAGCGATAACGTAATAATAATAATAATTTTTGACTGAGAACTGAATTTCAACTTACATATTGAAAAATCTAACTCCGCACTTGGGTTTATCGAACACTGGTCAAAAGAGTTTTTCAGTCCTTATGTCCCAGTACATTACTTTTGTAAAGCCTCTTCTCTAAGCCAAGTTTGGTCACAACAAATTTACATTCAAAGTATCGAAGCCGTCCAACGTAGTTTTATTCCTTTTGCACTTCGTGGCCTACCTTAGGCTAATCCATATTGACTAAAAAAAAACTTTAGGTCTACAAATAAAATTCTGCTTTTTTTTATAAAAAATTTAGCATTTATTTTTTAATTTATACTGAAATTTGGCGACTAACCTTCCGAAAGATGTATGGCATGCACCAGTTACGTTTAAATTGTCTATTTTTGTTTAAAAAAAAATCAAAAATTTATTTGAAAAAAGGGAGCGCCTTATTGTGGATTGTTTTAGGTCACTCATCAGTATTTTATTACGCCCTCTACGAAGATGGGCTTAAACTTATTAGCACCCATAACCCACGCGATGTCGCTGATGTACTTTTTATCAACCAGTTATGAAGGGGAAACGTCGACTGCCCGAGAATTATGCCAAAACTTGCATTCATCTCCAATCTCCCATGCCGAAGAGTTTGACTTAAATAGCGTTAAATGCTCAATCAAAAAAGCTCACAAAAGGGAGTGCCATATTACTCCCTTAACACCCAACTGCACCCCGTGTACATTTTTAATCGCTCCATTAATTTAAAAACATCTTTGTTCGTTTTTAAGTCCAGATTTTAGGTTTGGTTGTTATGTGCCCAATTCCTGAAATCGACATGAAATTGACAAGCCTGGATTTTCGGCCAAACCTCGGGCTACCCAAGCAATGTGTAGCTTCACATGTGTAGTTCTTCACATAACAACCTGTCAGAAAAGCTTAAATTTCACTTCACTTTTCGAACAGTTTCAAAAAAATGTACACAATTTCAGGCTGTGGAACTTGCGGGGTTAATAGATTAAAGATGCCTCATTCTATTATACATGGATCGGAATGATTTTCGTTATAGGGTAATGAAGATACAACACACACACAAAAAAAAAAAAAGTCGAACAAATTAGACAATTATTTTAACATGTGTTATAGTGTCGTTCGAAAAAAAAATTGTTCTCAAATAATTTTTGAGAAGTTTGGCGAATTGGTCACAATAACTATATATATACACCCTGCCTGATTCGAACTGCACCTTTTTGAAATGCTATAAATTTTTTTATTTTTTAATAAATTTTATTGTGCCAAAGCAAAAAATGTTGGAAAATACATCAATTTTCAAATTGTATCAGTAGTTTTCAATATGTTGACCTTTGGTGCGAATAATGGTCTTGAGACGGCCGAAGAAAGCATCGCACGCTGCACGCAAGTGGCTCTGTGGTATTTTAGCCCATTCCCGGCGAAGTGCTTGTTTGAGGTGGTCCAAACTTTGGTATTTTTTAGTGCCAACCTTCGCCTTCAAAATACCTCAGACAGAGAAATCCAACGGATTTGCATCCGGAGAATTTGCTAACCATTATGTCGAAGAAACGAAGTGTGGAATATTGTTTTTTAACAAATCTTGGTTAAAGCGCGCTTTCTTAGATGGTGCCGAGTTTTGTTTGCCTTTAAGACAGTATCGCGGTAAACGATCGCTTTAATTTTGACACCACGGTTCAAAAATAGGAGCGGAGAGCGACCATCGGCTGTTATGGCAGCCCAAGCCATCACCATCGGTGCTGCCTGCTTTCTGGTGGCCATCCGAAGGTGTAAGTTTTCGAAGGACCTCTTTGGCAACTAAACTCGGTCATTTTGTTTGTTGACATATTGCTCGATAACAAATGGCGACTGATCGAAGAAAACTAAATTCGGCAACTCACCACTTTCGTCTAAGCGTAGCAACTCCTTCGCTCTAACTTTTTTCTATTGCAGTGTAAGATCGTGTGCTTTTTGGAACTTCAATGGCTTGCGACCAAGCTCATTTTTCAGTATGTGTTGCATCCGTTATAACGATATGTTGAGCTCACGAGCCATTTTTCTTCCACTTCGACGCTGATTTCGCTCAATTCGAGCCTTCACATTGCTGAAGACAATGTTGCTGTTTTTTTATGGCCACCTCCATGGCATTTTGCAACGCTGCCAGTATCACGGTAACGAGCTATGGTTCGAGACACAAATAATTTATTCACGTTGAGGTGCTGGAGGACTCTAACGATGGCTACTTGTGGTTTTCCAGCCAAATTTAAAGAAATCACACTATCACGTTTAAATTTCATAGCGGATAAAAAATTTTCAACACAACTGAGACGCAAATCGTTTAAAAGGCTTCTAAATGTGTCATGTGTCAAAATTTAAGCTCACTGTCATGATCGGCTTGGAAATTATAGCAGTTTTATAAATACTTGCTCTGGCTTCTTTTCGTTTTATTACAGCTTCACACTTGCGATTCATTGACTTTGATCTAAGTGGATTCAGTTGTAATATTCAAAGACCATTTTCTCCGGTTCTATTGGAAATTTTGTCTTCAATTTTTGAAGTTCAATGATTGTTAACTATCAACTCTTCATTGTGTAATGTTTTGTATTATTCTAGGTATTATGCACTAACTTAAGATAACAAGTTAATTGTGTGAAAAGTCTTGAAATAAAAACATTTTATTCAAATAAGTTGTGTTCTATTTTTAAGGGCTGGACAAAATACATAACTCGCGCTGGCTTTGTATATATTAAGCATGGCGAGTTCTCATGAGAATTTACATAGGAATTAGGTATGCTGTAGAGTATCCTTAGCACGTGTCATCAGTGGTGAAGCATTTGAGATTTATCGAGTTTATATGGCATGTTGAAGTTATTGAGGCTATAAAGAAGTAAGAAATATGGTCCGAAAAATGCCTCAATAATGAAAAATAGTTTCTTTTATCTACAAGAAGTAAGTTTTTTTTTTTTTTTAAATTACTTGTGATCTAGGGTAAGCACCTCATTTTGAATATTTATTGAGCTTTATGTACTTTTACTTTTATCGCCTAGATTTTTAAGCTGAAAAAGAGCTTTAAAATCAGATGAGAGAACGCTTTGGGAATAAGTCTGTCATAGCAAGTTAGGCTAAGTTTTCCATGCACTGTTTAGAAGGCGTTTCGAATTTTTCATATCTCGCACTAATGAAGTACATTTAAATCCATTTATGGCAATCAGGCTCCTTTGTGCCTTTAAAGTAGCGTTCAAAAAAAGTCTTACTAAGTTACTTTCCGTCCACTTTCATGAGAAAGATTTCTTACTCGTATTTCATCGTTATTATAAGCTTAAAATAAGCACGTAAATGTTTTATCTAACTGCTGCATTTTACGGTTTGAATGCAGTTGTAATAATATGATTACCACGCCATTACTCCTTGCAAGATTTAATATTTAAATATTTCAATATTTCGACTACGACTGTATCGTCCATCCAAAATAGTGAGAACTGGGCCTTCTCTTAACGATTTTACATAAAACAAAAAGTGTTTGAACCAATCCGTAAATATTGTCACTTGAATCTATTTCGATATATGAAGACTTGGTGTTAGTAGTAGCTTCCGACATTAGAAGAGAGCGTTGATTTTTTTTTGCGAAATATAACATATGGTGGAACGTGACTGTCACCTACGCTTAGGCAGTTTACAACTATTATAAGCAACCCAAGCTTAGCCGATATCAAAACACATATATGTTAATTTTCTTTGCGCGTTATTACTTCTGTTTATGGGAGCACCGGGGACATCCGTATATGACTATTGTCTATCAGGTAGTGAATGGAGCACCCTTATAGCCTATTTTGAAGTGACGCAAATTTCATATTCAAATCACCTTCAGATTGTTGTAACCTCGAAGTTGACGGGAAGTGATAACTTGGGTAAAAGGCACGTGAATGCCCTACCGAAACTTATAAGGGAAAATTTCATCAGAGAAACAAACCTACGAAAGCGTAAGAAGTAATGATCTTTAGGTGTACTAGGTGGGAATGAAAAAAAAAAAAAATTTAATGTTTTTTTTATTTTATTTAATATAGTCCCCTTTTAGTTTGATACACTTATTCTAGCGATTTCCCAACTACTTGATCCGGTCCGAAAAGTAATTTTCCAGAAGGTCTGCAAAATATTCCTCCGTGGCAAAAACAAACATTTTTACAGGTAACTAAAATTGTGTGAGGTTTTTAGTTTTAGTTTAAAGCGTTCTCATATCCTTGAGAGTTAAGTGCACCAAAAAACAAATAAAAATTAATTTCATATTTTGCAAAGATATATCCAAAGTAAATTGGATTTGTTATTGAGTGCACATTAGAACATATTTTTAATTCGTTGGTTCACGTTACCTGGTTTTGTACCCAGTTAACATTTTTCAGTGAATTCACTCCTCCGCTTGCCAGAGGTAATCGATACAAACCGAACGGTATGCAGCTGACTTTAAATCAAGGCCTCTCCATATTCTTAATTACTTGTTTGGTTCTTAGGCGCTTAAAGTTGGCCGTGGGAGAAGCAAGACGCGGGGAAGTGGAAATGTTTGAAATGGAAGAGCCGGCGGTTGGAAAGAGCCGGCGGTATTCATTAGATGAAAACATCCAATTCGCGGTTACCTAAGCTTAAGATTGTGACTGCTCTGACCTTCCTAAGTTGTTTTTTTTTTAACGCGGAGTCCCAATGAGTAGTTTCGGGGGATCTAAGCTGCGCATGAGCATTATAGATTATTAAGATTACTTAATAACAGTGTAACTGATTTAATTAAATTTTAATTCGTCATATATTGTTAGTTTTTATATACGTTACCTCAAAAGACTAATATTAGTACGTAGATATACAATATTTACGCTCAAAAAATCATGGCATATTTGCGCAATATTCTTTGTCCGCTTTTATTTGTGTCTGTGCACGACATATACCATACATACATATGTATGTCAAATGTTTGCACTCGTTAAATTTTTAACACTTAACCTACAAATAACCAAAAGGTTAACGCCATTCGGTTGAGTTTTGTGCTTGCAATTGTGCTGGAAATTTAAGGAGAATATTTTTCTTATTTTGCTTAATCAGTTCAAAAAAGGGAAGAAACCAACTGAGGCAAGGGAAAAGTTTCGAAAAGTTTACACCAGAAATGTCATTGAGTCGCATGAGTGACAGAACTGGTTCGCCCAAATCCGTGAAGGATGAATGCGCTCATCGCTCCGGTATACCTTCGGAAATTCACGACGATAAAATCAAATTATTGGTGCAAGGAAGTAAGCAGTCGGACGTTTGCTACCATTCTAAAAGTGTCCAGTATAAGTGTTCATGGCTACTTGAAATCGCTTGTGTTCCTAAAGAAGCCCGATATTTCGGTACCTCATAAGTTAAAAGAAGTTCATCTAATGAAACGCATAAACGTCTTTGATCAACTCACCGACTTGCAAAGTAAATGAAACTTTCTTGAAACGTATGAATATGGGCGACGAAAAATAGATTGCCTACATTAATTGGCACTCAGCCAAAATTGCAGCTTAGTTGGGATTTGTTGCTACATCCACCGTATGTCCCAAATCTTGCACAGAATTCAACTTTACATATGTATACTCGTATGCTGTTTGATGTTTATGTTTTGTCTATCTCGGCGACTGTATCTCTCTGGTTCCGAAATATTTGTGTAGTAAATGCATTTTCATATATAGGGTTTGCCAATAGGGACTTGACAACTTTGAATTTAATTTATGAACGCACTCTTTCACTAATCATCAAACTGTCACTGTCACTTTATTCAGTAAACTCATGGTAAAGTACACTAACGAGCAACGTCAATAAATTATAAAAATTTTCTACAGATATTCGGAGTCGGTGACTGCAACTTTAAGAGCGTTAACTCCAATTTTTGGTCGTAATTTTCGCCCTAGTACACAAGTTTAGTGCAAAAATTTGAGTCTACATATTCGTTGTGTGAAGTTGCCGTGTCAGTGAGACAACGGGTTGGTCGAAGTTTTAAAAATATCGCTGCCGTTCAGACGTCTGTAGCAAATGATCCAAATCAGTCAATTCCACAGCGTTCTCAAGAATTGGACATCGCTCAGACCACATTATGGAGTATTTTGCGTAAGGATCCTGGTTTACACCCATACAAGATCAAACTGACTCAAGAATTGAAGCCGATGGACCATTTTAACGATGTACGTTCTCCGATTGGGTTCTGGACAAGATGCGCCAAGATGTTAAATTTCATCGCAAAATCATCTTCAGTAACGAAGCTCATTTTTGGCTCAATGGGTTCGTCAATAAGCATAATATGCGTTTGGTGCGGCTTGCATGCCATCGGCATTATTGGGCCATATTTTTTCGTAGACGATAACGATCGTCACGTTACTGTGAATGGTCGGCGTTATCGTGCCATGATCACCGATTATTTTTGGCCCGACTTGGAAGATATGGACTTGGACGTCATGTGGTTTCAACAAGATGGTGCCAAAAAGCCACATAGCACACGCTACAATCGATCTATTGAAGAGTAAGTATGGTGAGCGTGTTATCTCAAGATATGGACCAGTCGATTGGTCTCCTCGTTTGTGCGATTTAACGCCACTTGACTATTTTCTGTTGGACTACGTTAAGTCATTGATTTATGCCAACACGCCAACGACGTTGGAAGAGCTCAGAGCCAACATTGAACGCGAAATAGCGGCCTTTTCGGCCGAAATGTGTGGCCGAGTCGTTGAAGATTGGGTCCAATGAATCGATCGCTGCAAACGAGCCCGCGGTGGCCAAGCGGTGTACTTCAAGCCAATAATAAAGTTTTTGGTTTGCCTTTTATTTAAAAAAAAAGTTGTCAAGTATTTATTAGAAAACCCTATATATGTACATATACGTTTACAGCAGAATATTACTAAAAAATTTTAAAATATTCTTATTTCGAAATGTTTCTTTAATTGTAGCTCCGGTTTCGTTCAACCGATCATAATAAAACATATTGCAGTTTTTAAGTTGGGAAATGGTCTATTAAACAACTAAAACGTCCTCAGAACTGGTTCAGTAGTTTTTTCGTGATAGTCTGATAAACAGACAAACTGACAGAGAGACACAAATTATCTGAGCACAGACGCATCCATACTCCATAACCCAAGACTTTTTTGAAAATATTTTCAATGTTCAGACACGGCTGCATTACCGTTTTATAATATTATTTAAATACCTAAATAAGAAATTATTAATATTGAATATTGAATACTATCCTAAGGAAAAAAAGGAAAAGAATAATAAAAACATGTATGTAGTACAATATTTAAATATTCATATCACAGATAAATGCCCTACTACAGTCTAGCATCGCAGTTTGAAATATCAGAGTTTATCACAGATTTATTGCATTTCACATACATTTCGTATGATTTGATTAACGAGGTGCGTTCAAAAAGTTAGTGACTTTTGAAGTTTCGCGGGCAACGTACATACGCACACATACGTACACATGTACACATGTCCCGGACCTATGTTCATAGTTTAAAGTAATGGTTCTATAACTTCGTATACTTTGCTAAGAGATGGCGTAACTTGTATTATATATTGGAACATGCGTTGGAAAGCCACTATCATTGTACGTAATTTCAGTACATGTCATTTATATGAAGCGTAAACAACAATAATTTTTTTTTTTACGCAAATATGTCGAACTTTGTGCCTGAAAAAGTGTTTTTGCGGGGAGTTATTCTTCATTACTTTAATATGAAGAAAACTTCTGCCGAAAGTCATCGTATTTTGGTAGAAGTTTATAGTGAATATGCGCTAGCTGAGCGAACGTGCCAAAAGTGGTTTGCACTATTTAAAAGTGGTGATTTTGGCTTGGAAGACGATGAACGTCCTGGGCAGCCAAAAAAGTTTGAAGATGAAGAACTGGAAGCATTACTCTATGAAGATTGTTGCCAAACACAAGAAGAGCTCGCAGAATCTTTGGATGTCACTCAAGCAGCCATGTCAAAATGTTTAAAAGCATCTGGATATATTCAAAAGCAAGGAAATTGGTATCCACATGAACTCAAGCCGAGAGACGTCGAAAGGCGGTTTTGCATGTCCGAAATGCTGCTGGAACGCCACAAAAGGAAGTCATTTTTGCATCAGATTGTAACTGATGATGAAAAATGGATCCGTTACGACAACCCCAAGTGCAAAAAATCATATGTGAAACTCGGCCAACCAGCCAAATCAACGGCAAAGCCGAATATCCATGGCGCGAAGGTAATGCTATGTATTTGGTGGAATCAGATGGGTGTGCTGTATTATGAGCTGCTAAAACTGGGTGAAACCATCAACGGACAATGCTATCGAACACAATTAATCCCTTTGAAGAGAGCAATAGCCGAAAAACGCTCGAAATATTTTTCATCATGACAACGCTCGACCCCACGTTGCTATTCCGGTTAAGAACTATTTTGAAAAAAGTGGATGGGAAGTCTTACCCCACCCGCTTTATAGCTAATATCTTGCCCCTTCTGACTACCATTTGTTCCGGTCGATGCAGAACTCCCTCACTGAAATACGGTTCATATCAGAGCAGAATATCAAAAATTGGCTTGATTCATTCTTGGCTGCCAAGCCGGTCCAGTTCTTTTAGGATGGGATCTACAAATTTCCAGTAAGGTGGGAAAAAATCATAGCTTCAGATGGGCAATACTTTGAATAATACTATTGTACATTTTTTCTCAAATAAACGTTCAAATTTTGAAAAAAAAAACCGCACGGATTAAATTACATATCCAATATATAGTACACATAGTTTGTTTTTGACAGATAGAAAGGTTAGACGTATTTTGGTGTGATAAGCGATTTTCAATTATAAAAAAAATGGAGCAAAGACTTTGCATCAAATTTTGTGTAAAAAATGGAATCAATTGCTTCAAAATATTCGAAATGTAGACAGTGGCATACGGTGAGTCTGCTTTAAGTAAAAAAAAAAAATGTTTATAAGAGCTTCTTCCAAGATGGCCGAAAACATGCCAATGACGAACATCAACAAAAGATGATAACGTCGAAGATGTGAAGAAAATTGTTTTGGAAAATCGTCAAATTACCATAAGATAAGTTACTGAGGATAATGGCGTATCGGTCGGCTCGTATCATGCAATTTTTTCAAATGTTTTAGGCATGAGACCTGTGCCAGTGAAGTTTGTTCTGAAACTGCTTAATTTTGATCAGAAGTCACATAAGCATGCGCGGGAGTTCTTGAATGACATCAATGATAATCCTGACTTCCTTAAAATGGTCATAACGGGTGACGAAACCAAACACCTAGGAGAGGTAGGACAGAAAAAAGCAAGCCAAGTTCAATCAAATGTCAAGGTTTTGATCACTGTTTTTTCAATTACCTGTCGTAGTGCATCAGGAGTTTAACTTTAACTTGGAGTATTACTTTGAAGTAATGCGCCGTTTGTGAGAAGCAATACAATAAAAACGTCCGAAATTGTGGAAAAACAATTCATGGCTTTTGCATCACGATAATGCACCTGCTCTTTCATCGTTGCTTGTGAGAGATTTTTTTGCCAAAACAAAACGACAATCATGCCAATCGGCCAACATATTCACCGGATTTGGACCCATGCGACTTTTTCCTGCTCCCAAAACTGAAGATACCTATGAAAGGACGGAGATTTGCAACGATTGAGGAAATAAAAACGGCATCGCCGGAAGAGCTCAAGGCTATACCAAAAAGTGCCTCGAGGATTGCAAAAAGCAATGGCACAAGTGTTTTATGTCTAAGGGGATTTACTTTGAAGGCGACAACATTAATATTGATGAATAAATTAATTTTTTTATTTTTTTATTTTTTTATAAAAATGTAAAGTCACTTTACCTTATGAACATACCTCGTATATGTGAATGTATGTCAAATTTCTTGCATCACATCCACATGTGCGTTTTAATAATGAGGTAAACACCAGCTTTTTCTAGTTATCAACAGCTGCTGAGAAGACAGTGGTATGTTCAATCTATCTCTTAAAAAAAAAAAAAAAAAAATTATCTTGTCGAGAAAGTTTTAAATAAATTTAATTAAATATTGTAAATTCAGATATTTTAATTTCGTTTGAATTTATAAAAAGAGGTTTTGCGACAAAAATGAGTGACGAGTGGTGTTTGTGATTGATCTTAAATGAAGATTGCTTGATTGGTGAGAAGCGTAGTGTAGGTATCGACATCTTATGCTACCCATGTAACACATGGGCTGAAAAGTCAGTGCCGTTTTATAGTAAAACAATATATATTATCAATATAGTTGCCTTCGAGGCCGGTACACTGATTGAAACGATTTTTCAATCTTTCGATACCAGTTTTGTAGTACGATTTCGGTTAGGCCTCAAAATAGGTCTCTGTTTCGGCGATTACTTCTTCATCGATCCTAAATCTCTTTCCGGCGAGCATTCTTTTGAGGTCTGCGAACAGGAAATAGTCGCTGGGGCCCAAATCTGGAGAATACGGTGGGTGGGGAAGCAATTCGTAGCCGAATTTATTCAATTTTGCCATCGTTTTTATCGACTTGTGACACGGTGCATTGTCTTGATGAAACAGCACTTTCTTTTTCTTCAAATGCGGCTGTTTTTCTGCGATTTCGTCCTTCAAACGCTCCAACAACACGATGTAATAGTCGCTGTTGATAGTCTGCCGCTTTTGGAGATCGTCGATGAGAATTATTCCATGTGTATCCCAAAATACGGATGCCATAACCTTGCCAGCCGACTGTTGAGTTTTTGGTCGTTTTGGACGAGGTTCGTCGCCTGCTCGCCACTCAACTGACTGCCGACTTGACTCTGGTGTGAAGTGATGGAGCCAAATTTCATCCATTGTTACATACCGACGCAAAAATAAGGCTTTATTGAGGTTAAACAGCTTTAAACACTCCTCTGAATTATCAACACGTTGTTGTTTTTGGTCGACTGTGAGCTAACGCGGCACTCACTTTTAACAGAGCTTTCGCATGTCCAAATATTCGTGTATGATATATCCAATACGCTATTTTGATATCTTCAGAGCCTCAGCTATCTCCATCAACTTCACTTTACGGTCATTCGTAATTATTTGGTGGAATATTTTTGATGTTTTCATCTGAAACAGCCTCTTTTGGACGTCCACTGCGTGCATCATCTACGGTGCTTGTACGACCAATTTTACATTTTTCAATCCACTTGCGAATGATTTGTTCGGCTGGTGCAGATTCCGGGTAACACTTATCAAGCCATATCTTTGCATCGGCTGCATTTTTTCCCATCAAAAAACAATGATAAATCAACACACGAAATTGCTTTGAATCCATTTTTTTTACAATAGCAAAAGTTGCTTCACTCACAATGCTATATCTCGAGAACTAATCGTCCGACAGCTGTCAAATTTATACACGTATCTTTTGAAGGTTGGTACTAACTGAAAATAGTATGGACTTAATTCAAGTGGTGCCCTTTCTTACTCAGCCCACGTATCATATGAGTAATTTAGTTAAATTTTGATGTTGGCTGAGGCCCCCATTTATTTGGATTAATACAAGCTTAAACTAACTTAAAAACTAGGAAATAAGTTTTTTGAAAATATGAATGATAAATATCAACATGAACATACTATATTGATAAAGTACGCAGCCTATAAGGCATATGTTTCAAGTTTAAAAGCGCCACGTTGTTTAGTATTTGTTTCGCAGCCATCAATATTGAACGTTGTCAATGAATTTGTGAAAATGTAGAAAATTAGTCATCGTTATGTGATACATACTTTTATTTGAGAGGC